>JACFYI010003715.1:0-23309 GCA_014898755.1 Handroanthus guayacan
TAGCTGAACTAAAATTTTCTTGTAGTGATAGACAAAGATCCAACTATTGGATCATCAATCGGAAGCCACCGTTGAAAAGGTTGTCCAGTTAAGATATTTATAAAGGTAAAATACAATATTCAACTATTATGAACTTTGACATAAAATTATTGGAATAAAGATTTTTAATCTTGCAAATGCGATAACTAATAAGGTTTGGTATTGAAATAGGTGGATTGATTTGGAGCTTTAGGAAATTCAAAAATCCTATCTAAATTTAGAGTTAAGGGCCAAAGGTAAGGATTATGGTTATCCCTCTTGATTTCGTAAGCTTTTGATTTGTATTTTGGATTCCTTGATCGATAATTGATTCTTATATTGCTATTTATGGAATTCTTTACTTGGATGATCATAATCTTTGGGCATCATGAATTTTTTACCTTGTTTGATGATGACTATGGACATTTGAATCTTATCATTGTTATTTCATTTATTTAATCAATGTTTTTTATAACTATGCTTGGAATCCTTGGACATGAGTGAACTTATATCAATTTTTTGATATGGAGAAATAGACTTACTTGGTTATTTTGCACGTTTGCTTCTTTGAACAAGTCTTTAAAACAATGTTTACTGCTATTATCTGATTTTATAAAAAAGAAAAAAGATTTTGAGATAGGCACACTCGACCCACATAAGGGTGCACTCGCACCTGAGGCAGTGGCCTCGAGCCCGTTTAGGCTCATCCGCGCCTAGCCCAGACATAACCGAAAATAAAGTAATCAGCGACATAATTTTGCCTAGCAATCCGTCGCTGAAATGTAGCTGCCAACATCAGTGATGGATCAGCTAGCCATCCATGATGGCAGGATTCGTCATCTAGTACAGGTTGCTGTGTAACGAGGACACGACCTTTTTCATTGATCACTAGCTAATTTGGCAATGGAGTTCATGTGCTCATAAGTTCATCGCCGGCAAGGAAGAGGGTGTAGGTCATCACTGCATAGCGACATCTCTGTTTATCTCTATTTGGTCATTGTAGCATCACTGAATGTTGTCGCTGTATCCACATTGTGCCTACGCTGATAGCCACGTTTGCATCCTGCTTAATTAGTCGTTGTGTGATAGCTAACAATCGTCACCAAGCGGTCACTAAGTCCTCACAGTGCTACAGCTGATAGGCATATCTACTTCCTGGCTAATTGGTTACTGTGTGGTAGCTAAGGGTCCAATCAATTGTTGTGTCCTCACTGTGCTACAACTGATAGCCGCATCCGCTTACTGGCTAATTGGTTGCTGAGTGATAGCTAAGTGTCATCGCCAATTAGTTGCTATGTCCTCGCTATGTGGAGCTGAAAGCCACTTCTACGTCCTGGCTAATTGGTCGTTGTGTGTTAGCTAGATGTCATCGCCAATAAGTTGCTAATGCATCGCGATTTTTTCTATGATTCATCTCCAACCAGCCACTGATGTGTGGTTTATTTTAGCCCTTTCATTGCCATGTCATTACTAATTCCTCACTGAGTTTGTCGATGAGTTTATGAACTTGCATATTCAGCCCTTGTTCTTTTTCCTGCCTATACTCAAATATGCAGTCACCATTAATTCTAACAACATCAGATGAACATATATACAATAGCACGAACAAGGTACACTATACTGAATCTCGAAAACAACATCATATACGTTAATATCATATACAACATCGGTATATTAAATGTGCATTAAGGTAAAGTGTGTAACCATCAAAATATCTTACATATTGATAAATTATATAATATCACCTATAAAGTATGTAATCTAATCTAGCCCTACAGTATCATCCTCGTCATCATCTCGTGCACAGTTCTGCTGCGTAGAAGAGCTAGCCAAGCGGGCTAAAAGTAGACTAAGGCATATACGAACTGTTGCATAGTGTTCGATATCTTATGCACTCCTGTTTCAATTCTTCATACTGTGATTGCTTCAACTGCTGTGGCTGTGAACTATAAGGACTTTGAATACTAGTAGAAGAGTTAGTGTCAAGGGATATGCTACTCCTGATACTCTCTACCCATCTCTCCTTATTTTCGCGTGCTGCTTCCATCCAATAGCATTATCAAATATCAGATACTCACTGGGATCATTCCCTTATACCCATTCTAAACCCACATCGAGCTTTTTTTTCATTGAGAAGAAAATGACAATATTAGTCCGTTTAAAAAAAATTATACTTTGCTTAAGGGAAAAAAATTAGAATTTCATTGATTATTTACTTAACATAAACTCTGGAATATGCTGGGAAACATAGTCACCCATACTTTTTCCTTATGGATACACTCGTACAAGTCTCTCATCGAGATAGGGCTCCCTTTTTCTTTCTCCTATATGCAAAGTTGTCAATATAAAAATAACTTAAACCAAGTTATGAAATGTATTAAACTGAGACTAATTCTCTTACCATCCTCTCCTTCGTCATCCCAAAATTCACAGACCCTCCTACATGCACTGCAACATCGAGAAGAGCATTACGGTTTGTTGTTGTTGAAACTGACCTTCTTTGGAATTTTTCGTTGAGCCAGTAGTCAACTAGATGATTTCACACATGGACCCCATCCCCCCTCGGAGGCTTGTTTCTAGTTTGAGTGATGTCTACTGTGTTATTGTCTCTGATGCCTTCTTTTCTTATATTAGATATGTCATCTGAATATCTCTCTCAACACATTATGTCCCATACACTTCTCCTAGCACCTCTTCCTCAGAGTACTTGAATTTGTACCTAGCCTGTAAAAAATATTTATAATAAGCAATTTTCAAAATTATTTTTTAATACTTATATTCATTAACTGAAATACTTGCCTTGAATTCAGCATACAAAATATTCTTCATTTCAGAAAGATATTCCTTTCAAGTCGGAGTATAATAAGGCATACGGTTAATTACTTTTTTCATGATTCTATTTGTAATATTGGACAGTCTAAATCTCTTCCAACAGGATGAAAATAACTAGTTAAAAGTATAAAATTAAAAAAATAATAAAAATAAATAATAAATCATCACAATTTTAGAAATGCACTAATTAGCTCACATTCTTGCCCTTTCAATCCAAATCTTCTTCCTCAAATTAACCAGTGTATGTGATGGCTCATTTGAATTTATATTGTGAAAATAACTCAAATTTTAAGATATAATTAAGATGTTTAGAGAAAATCAAATTAAAGTATTTGCACTTTAGATACAAAATTCTGAAACCGCAATAGAATTCTGAAGCCAATTGTTTGTTTCCTCAACAGATATTTAAATAGTGAAACAACATGAAATTCAAAATAAAACAAATGATATTCGGCTAAAATTCAAATGCAAAAATAGAAGGATTGTATAAATCCATAAAAGTAAAATTGATGAGCTATATAAGTATCGTGGTGGGAAAATAAATTACCAACCGTATATATAGGGTACCAGGGCAAGTAGACAAGGTATCAAGCACATCCTGTGGCAGCTAAGACATCAATGATCCTCTATCATACATCTCAAGTCTAGGGCCATCAAACTCCTGCTGTATATCTACAATGAGAAACAAACAAATCAAATTTTAATATAGCTAAATGAACTTGTAATGAAAGAAATTCAATAATAAATTTCTCCTATCTCTAGAGTCATGCAAGCTATGGCCACCACTGCATCTGCTACTAAGGGTACGTTTGCTAATGATTCTACCACCCCTACGTTGTCCTCATTTATGAAACTATCATTATCATCATCGTTGTCCTCTCCTTCACTAATTGGAAGCTTAATCGATTGAAAATGTAATGGGATATGTGTCCCATTTATTCGAATTTCAATCATTGGAGCATTTTCATCATGCAACTGCATATCTTCATCATGAGTTATGGAACGATAAAGTATTTCTGATGATTCAACTTCTTGATGGTGATTATTGGTCTATGAGTCGCTTTGAATTTCGTTGACCAGTATTTCTATCTTAAACAATCTTGTCTTGTCCTTACGCCCTGCCTACCACTCACCATTGCTTCTGACTCAGCTAATCGGATACTTTGTATAATATATCTATTGCGATTGTTGAGCCAATATGAATGGTTTATAAGTTTATAATCTCAATCTATGCTTGATATCTATTAGTTTGTATTGGTCATTATATCTAATCCCATTAATGGGATCAAACCAATGGCAATGAAAAATGAAGACATTCTTTCTCTAACCAACATAAAATAACTCCAAAATTTCTTCTATAACCCCATAATAGTCCAATTCATTATCACCGTATAGGCTATCCTGACAACAAACTTCGTTGTTTATGGTAGCTTTATGTTGTCCATAATCCTTGGTCTGGAGCTTGTAACCATTGACCATAATGCACCATACGATTTTACGGATTTTAAAGGACCATAACTCAAATATCTAATTTTGATATCATCAACCGCACTATCCTCCACTTGCTTTTTTAGCAACCAACAGAAGTCCTTATCTCAGCGCCTTAGTATCTCATCATTTGTGATATGGGGTTCTGTGCTCCTTGTAGAATTTTCGAATCGTGTAGGAATTACAAGGATTAAGATTAGAAGATAATGAATTTTGAATTTATAGAAGGTATAGAATATTAAACTTGTCAGAAAGTTGGAAAGTGGTTCAACTTACTTGATACATGGCTCAAGTTCGATGCATTTTACAAGAACATACGTCTGAATAATGTGAAAATCATTGTCTATCAAATAGTATTTATGCCATCTTCCAAATGGATTACATGGATGTCGGAAAATAGATAAGCAATTATCATTTGAAACTTTCCTGCCATCATCATTTCTATGTATCTAAATATGCCTCATTTGAAGGTGAAACTTGAAATACAATAAGACAAAATTTGAAATTTCCTTCACTATGTATGATGAACTTGTCAAAAAGTTGGAAAGTAGCTCAACTTACTTGATATATGGCTCGAGTTCAATGCAGTTTACAATAACATATGTCTGAATAATATGAGAATCGTTGTCTATCAAATAGTATTTATGTTATCCTCAAATGAGCGATATGGATATCGGAAAATGGAGAAGTGATTATCATTTGAAACTTTCCTGCCATTATTATTTCTAGATTCCTGGGTATGCTTTGTTTGAGGTAAGGCTCGAAATACAAAGAAACAAAATTTGAAATTTCCTTCAATATATATGATTCGTATATAGACCCCTCGACCCTTGTCTTATTTCTAACTTTTCTTTTTAAAAACGACATATACCTTTCAAAAGGATGCATCCATTTATATTAAACAGATCCCCCAACTTTAGCTTCACATGGCAAATACGGGAGAAGATGTTCCACAACATTGAAAACTGCAGGAAGGAAAATTTTTTCCCAACTTGTAAATAGTTTCTGGAATTGATAACTCTACATTCTCCATGACAGATGCTCATATATTACATGCATAAAGTTCTTCAAAAAACAAACTAAGCTCGGCTAATGGTCCCCATATTGGCTTTAGTAAAATGTCTTGAAATGTCAAAGGCACCAGTCGTTGCATAAACACATGGCCATCATGACTTTTCATACCAGATATCTTCCTATCTGCATTAATGCAACGACCTATATTAGAGACGTACTCATCAAAAAACTTCGGTTACTTTATCCACTTACAAACCTTTTTCCTCGCATTATCATCTAACACGTATGTTGCCTTTGATTTTTTGACCTTATTACCATCAAATACCTCGAAGCTCGGACATTTGCATATTAATTTCAAATCTTCTCTAGCGTTGGCATTGTCCTTGGTCTTACCCTTCATATCCATAATAGTATTGAAAAAATTATCAAATAAGTTTTTCTCAATATGCAAAATATCTTAGTACATTGGTTGACTAGTAAGGCAAGTGGTCGTTACCAAATCCCGGTTGTTTTTGTCGCCCTGCTAGTAGCCCAAATATGGCCTCATTAAGCCGATTGACTTGCTCCAAATGACATCACTACCCAAACGTACAGGGGGCATCGACTCTATGTCATTCGATCTCATAAAAGAATTTTGATCAGAACAAAAAAGATGTTCTAGTAGCAAAAATTATCAATGATAGTAGAACCAGCTACACTTCTTACTATGTTTTAAGACGATTGAACAAGTATCTTTCATATAGTATGGACAAGCCAATTTTCCATGAGTACTCCATCCACTCAATATCTTGTAAGTAGGAAAGTCACTTATTGTCCAAAGCAATGATGCCTTTATCATAAAATTATGCTTCTTCTATGCATTGAATGTGTTCACACATTCATCCCATAATAGCTTCAACTCATGAATCAGAGGTTTGAGATACAGGTCTAGACTCTTGCCAGGTGATTTTGCTCTGAGAATGATTATAGCAAGGAATATGTACTCTTTTCTCATACAGATACTTGGTGGAAGATTGTACGGAGTGACAAACGCAGGCTAGCATGAGTATGTCGAATTAGAGAACAGATTAAACCTATTAGTACAAAGTCCGAGCTTAACATTTCTAATTTCATTAGCAAGCGCAGGATAAGAAGTGTTAAATGTTTTCCATGCCTCAGCATCTGAAGGGTGAGTGATAAAGGACTCATCCTGATGGAGTCCAGAAGTATGCCAACGCATGTATTCTACAGTGTGTTTTGACATGTACATGCACTTGAGCCTAGGTGCAATTGGAAAATATCACAGGCTCTTAAATGGGACATCCTTTTGCCTTCCTTTGCAATTTTCATTCTTTGGCTTGTAGCATGGTTCCCCACAAACACGACAAGCTGTATGATTTTTGAACTCCTCATAAAATGATATACAATAATTTTGGTAAGCATCAATCTTCTCATAGCCCAGTCCGAGTTCATTCACAATTCTCCTTGTCTTTTAAAAATTGTCCTGTAACCTTTCTAAATCAAAAAACATGTTCTTTATATGACAATCATTTGGTCATGACAACTCTCACTCATATTAAATTCTGATTTGAGATTCAATAGTTGAGTCACGGTCGATAAGATCGTATATATCTTGCAACCATCCTGTAATGGCTCGTCTGCATCTTTGAGCAAGTCGTAGAACTTTTGAGCTAAAGAATTGGGCTCTTCTTCCATATTATCATCTTCTGAATCAACACCACTTTCTAAAGAATTCATAACCATAATCACATAAGAATTTCTCTCATCTCTAATATACTCATCTACCATATTTCTAAAACTATTCATGCCCCAAAGTTCCTCATCATGGGCTATCCAATTTACATAATTAACCATAAAACTGTTGCTATACAAATGCTGAGCCATCCAAAAAGTTCCCATCCTTGAGCCATTTTTACACTTTGCACATGGACATAGAATACGATGTGCAGAATCAAGAGTTGTTGGATGTTTGTTAACGAATTGAATGAAGAAATTGACCCTATCTTGGAATTCATTGCTACCCTGACTAGTTGAATCATTCCCACGATAGATCCAACTTCTATTGGGGGCATGACTGCTGCAATTTAGCTGAATTGAATAAATTTAAAATTAATACAGTATGTGGGTGCGTGTGAGCAGTGGCGGATTCAGGATTTTCGTTAAGTGGACTCAAAATATTAATAAAAATTAAATTTAAAAAAATTAATATTTATTATAATAAATAAATTTTAAATATATTAGTTGCTTTGTCCTCGTCAGATTTCATATGTTGAAATATCGGTTATAATATAACCATCTAATACATTACGAGATTCATCAATAAGTATACTAAAGAAATTATCATTTAAATCCTCTATAATAACCTTAGTTGTTTTTATAGCACATTCATGTATAATTTCTTTCGTCATTCTCAAACAAGCAAAATGATTATTTTTTGTATTTTTCTTAATATCATAGTAATATCTTTTTCATGAATTCCTATACGTATGTTAAAAGTTCAAGTAGATTACATTTTTCTTAGGGAGAAATTACATTTATTTGATGACAGATACCTTCATTTTAATTGCGAAATGTCATTCGTTGACTTCAAAAGAAATCTCATTTCATAACTTTTAACTACAGATTCAAACTGTTCATCAAATGCCATGATCATCAATCACAAAAAAGTAACACCATGTTAGCAATCAAAATACAGATATAAGAAATAAGTCATTAAATAATTATTTTAACATTATCTTAATTATTCATAATTTTTACAATTTCTAATTTATTAAAAGCCTTAGCGCATATAATAATTAATTAATAAAAATTAAGAGTAACAAGTATAAATCAAATCACTTACATTTTTTTTTTTGAAGCTTTAATCTTCTTTTAACCCAAGTGGAATAGATACATACAAATGAAATAGAAAATTATTTAAGAATAAAGAAAAGTAGAAGGTTTGCTATTTTTATAAAAAGAAAAGAAAAAATGGGGAAAAAGAAAGAAAGAAATAAGAAGAAGGGAAAGAAAAAGAAAAGAAAGAAATAAGAAGGGAAAAAAATAAGAAAGGAAAAAAATAAAAGAAATAAGAAATGGAAAAAAAAACAAAGAAAAGAAAGAAATAAGAGGAAGGAAGCAAAACCCGATTCCATAATGGATCAAACCTACAACCTCAAGGATAAATGAACCTCATTCCATGCATGCTAGGCCATTTAGGCTAGTGTCAATCTCATTTTAGAAATGGTGTCAATTTTGATTTATACGTGATATATAATACAAAAACTAATTATTATGTGGGGCCATCTGCCGCTACATGTAAGAGATATGGTTTTATGATGGCACTAATCGTTAGTGGAAAGTTGTGTCTGGATTGAGCAAGTTAAACCTGAATATGATTGACTAAAACATTCCTCCAAATTTACATGCAATTACTTAAATCAATGTGTCTCCAATATTTCAACTCATTTCAGAAAAAGAACTGTAGCAAAGATAAATTCAAAGTACTCTATTTTCAATGCTCATAAACACATGCAAAAATGATGTGAGTATATACTAAGAAACTATCCAGAAAAAGATAGAAAAATTCTTGGGATTTACCTTATTTTCTTAGGATTCTCCTCAATGCCAACTTACAAGTAGTTTTCATGAAAAAATCATTGATCAAGATAATTTTCTATTTGACTGCAAAAATGATAAATAACAGTTGGAGAATTCAATAGTCAATTTGGTAGATAATTTGTCCAAAAAGCCACTTCCAGCATCCTCCAATTAACATCATTACATTGTGGTAAAAACAATTAAGCTAATACAACAATCAATGATATCAGTTCACCATTAACACTATTCTCAAAGTTACATCACTCTAGAGAAAAAGTCAGTGATATCAAGTTTTCAACTAGTCCTTTGATGGAATTCCTCTATCTTTACTTTTGCAATCTAAAGCCTACTTGCAGTTATTCATTTGACTTCTCCGCCATATGTTACTCACTTAAATCAATTTGGTAAAATTTCTGCTATGGCAAAGGCAAAATATGATTAGGGCAAATTATTGAAACCCCGCATAAATTTATGGGTTAAGACTTCATTGACAAACTTGACGAAATAGCGAACGCCCTTCTGGAGATTTCAGGGATTTCTGCCAAAGAGGGAATGAATGCCCACTGCGAAATTGCAGTTATGGTTTATGATAATGAAATTGAAAATGAAATTCTAAAGCAATTGAAAGTTTGAGCGAAAGCGAGAAGAGAGGAAAAGTTTTCGCGTGAAGATAAGAAAAGAGAAAAGCAAAACCGCGAAAGAAAGAGAGGAAAGTCAAATTAATTAAGTATAAATTAGCCTATTGTTACTTTCATATTAGTCTCTACTCTCCAATTGGATTGTCAAAAATATCTTTAAGTGTAATATTTTCCCTCTCTTCTCCTTAATTTCAGCAAGAGAAACATTTCTTCTTTCTTCTTCTTAACTCTTCATCTCTAGCATCTTCTTCTTCACTCTAGCTTATTCTTCTTCACTCTTCACTCATCTCCTGCATCTTCTTCTTCTTCTTCAGTCTTCGGTCATCCATTTTTCGCCATTCCTACTCTCATATTTTCCAACTTTTTGTTTATGGTGTTCTGTTATGTTGTTAAGTACAAATGCCACTTAAATTACGTATATTTTAATTAATATATGATTTATAAAGTTAGTGTACATTACTTTACTCACGATCAAAAGCAATTGCAGTGTATACTGAGAACGATCAAGTGCAAGACGAAACAAAAGCAATAGAACATAAAGCAAAAAAGAGTTCTCTCATTATAGAGAATCTGAATAATGTCTCTTACATATACATATATATATATATATCTTTAAAAAAAAGAACAAAAAAAGACTAAATCTGAATAATATTAACCAAGGAGCCTCGTACGAGGCTTTGGACATTTTTTGTCCGAGTAAAGACTGTGGACCTAGAGCATTGAAAGTGCTGATATCTATAGAGGAGTAATCTAGTAGAAAAGAGTTGGATAAATGACCAAAATACCCCTCGAGGTTGTTGTGTTATTCTCTAACCGTGCTTACGTCCATGGTTTATTGGAACGTTGATAAATCAACAAAATGGTGCGAACATCATCGAAACAATGGTTGTCATTCCATCTAGATAGTATAGATTAGCTTTTATACGTTTTCCCCATTTCAAACCAAAAAGAGGGGCCAATGATCGATTCTTTCTAATTTTTCGCACCTAAAAGGCATATTAGATCAGAACGAGACGGAGAGAGAAGAAAATCAAAGATAATCTGGTAGAAGTTTATGTACATTTAATGAGTCCTATTATATATTGTTCAAAAAATCGAATAAATCATGCAAAGATGAGAGTTATTAACTTGATTTTTGGGCTTTAAGAAAAGGGAAGAATACTGAGGAGGGATATGTATAGTGGCAAGTGGAATTTTCCAAGTTTTCTCTTCACCCAATACTCCTCCTAAAAGTGAAGGTTAGGCCAAAGCAAAAAAAAAAAACACAGCGAAAATATACATTCATTAATATGAATCAAGGCTTAAAACCTTCAAGGATCCTCGTATGAGCATAGAATTTAGATTAAAGGTGAGAAAACCAACCTTGATCCCAGCTAAGGATCCTTTGGCCGTGAGCTCTCCTTGTGATCTGAAGAGATTTGATCTCTCCACTTGATCTATCACTTGATCTCCCCAATCTTTTTAGATCCACTCCAAGCTTAATCAATCTTCACCAACTCTTGATGAGATCTTCAATAATCTTCTTGCAATGTGCAATGCCCAAAAATTTTAATCAAAACTCCTCTATTGTCATGAGCTTGGTGCAATACTTGGATGATCAACTTTTGATTTCCAAAATCATGTGGATTCACACCTCTAATGTTGATCCACTCTTTCTCTTTAGTTTGTCACTTGAATCTGGTTAGATGAGAGATTCAGGTATGAAGTTGTGGAGAGAAAGATGAAGAAGACTTGAGAGATTTAGGAGGAAAAAATTTTCAGCAAACCTTCTGATCTCAAATTGTGTTGGCCAAATTTGGAGGTAGTTATTGTAAGGTATTTAAAATGTGATCATGCTAACTTGGATGCTTAATTGGCAAGATATTATGGAGGAAAGAATCTAGATTCTTCTCTTCAAATATCACTGGTCCACTTGGCATTCAAGTTAGATAAATTTATGTGGCATTTTAATTAACAATTAATTAGAGTGCCACATAGATTCGAATTAACTTTAAATACCTATTATAGTTTTTTCTCCTAATTTAAATTATCTTCTTAAATCAATTAACTCAACTACTGAATTTAATTGAATTTAATTAACCATTAATTTAATTGCAATAATTTGACTCTTCGAATTAATCTATTCAAGAAGACTTATTTTGACTTTAGTCAAACATGACTTTTAGTTCTCTTTATTTACCTAAATCTAATTTAATTAAAAAATCTCTACTTTAAATTCATATCGTGACTTAATCAAGGAAGGCGTGTGATCTATTAGATTTATCAATTAATTAGACATGGGTCTGTAACTTTTACGATTTGTGATTAATCAAACAATTCAATTAATCACTCATAGAATTAATCTCTATTAATTCTAGAGTGTTCAATCTCCATAGTCGATATCTAACCACAAGCCTATGGAACCCAATTTATTAGTGAATTAATTGTGGTGCGAACCTTAGCTATTTACGCATGCTGTGCAAATACAGTCCTTTTGTTTTTTATCTCCCAATTAAAGCCAAGGGTTAAGATATTTTCGGTGACCCTAATAGCTCGATAACTATGCATCTATTCTTAATAATTGATTCATTCGTGAATTTGATATTGAAAACTCTTTTCCAACACAAGACACCACATTGTGCAAGGATTTTCTTGAATCGAATCATCATAGAAAACATAGAAGATATTCTCGTTTATCAAGACAAGAAAACAGATTCTTTCTTGAAACTCACAAACCGCTATGTACAGATAGCTTGTACCCATCGTGCACCTCATGTGATTCGCTAATAAGTGATTGAGACGCACATCAAAGAATCAGGAACTACCATGAGGTTCCCATGGTCCCTCAAGTCTAAGGACTAATTATATACACTATCGTAAGATAAAGAATAATTTATCACCTAATGCTACTACGGGTATTTCATGAAAATCTCTATGTCAGGTCTCTCAGTGAACTTATTCTTCTAACAAGCACCCGTGAACATGCACTTGTATCTACAACACTGATCGCCCATGAAACGGGGCAATAATTCAACTCTTTGAATTATGCATCGTTAGTGCAAGTTTGTCCAAATTTAAGATGTCCTTATGTCAAAAATTCTATGACTTGAAAATTTTAATATCAGAATATTTGGAGACTAGTTTCATGATTACCATCATATGCGTGATCTAGTCTCATAACCTTATATGATCTAGAGGACTTCTTCCATATCGATTGTTCATGAGACAATTCACGAGAATATGAAGAAGATAGTCATTTTATTTATATTGTAAAAATAAGAACGTTTATACAAGTGCAGTTATGACAAGCCAAATCTAATTGGTTGCAGTGCACTACTCTAACACATCCTTCCTAAGACACATTTTGTTTATTAAATTTGTTAATTTAAATATTTTGTTTAATATTTTTAGAGTTATAAATGCTAATTTTTCAGACATTTTTTCTTTAATTTATTTTGAAAGTACAATGATTTGTAGCTGGCTTGTACATTATATGTCAAATTATGTCTAACACATATCTAAATTAATTATACATTATCGAAAGTAAATCCAAAATGATAGATATTGTCTTTCCTTAACCGAAATTTTACTCTAGTTAAATAAAATTGTTTTGATTTAACCATCAGTTGCTTAGAGGGGGAAAAAAAACAATAATCATCTTTAAAATCTCTTTAGAAAAAACAATTCCTCAACATGTAAAATAAGACCTGAACTAGTATTGTTAGAATTATTAAAAAAAAAAAAAAGAAATATTGTAATACTTGTACGTTTTATTTCTTAATATTATTTATAACACAATTTAATTGATTTAATTTTTAAATACAATTTGAAGAACATTGTGTACTAATTATAATAATTGATATATGGTTCATGGATATTACTAATTTGCAAATATCATGTAATATATTTTGTTTGATTTGAATATACAACTTACATATTAATTCATTATTGATACTTGTTATTTTTTATGATTATTTTGTTAATAATACTTTTTTCTTTCTTTATATTATTTATAATATAAAACTAATTGATTTTTTTAGACCAATTTAATAAGATTGTATATTAAATACATATTCTATCCACGAATAGACATTTTACATGTTCTAATATTTTGCATTTTTTTTGGAACTTTTTTCAAATATTTTAAGTAAAAAATGTGAAATGGTCGCGTCCATTCCGCTACACTGCAATGGAACTGGAATGGAGGTCTCCGTTCTAGCCTCGCGACCGTTCATGTGAACCATGCTTACATCACAGGGCTAATTAGTAATCTATTTTACCTGACAAAGGGGCAAATTAACTTTTGCAGGTATCGACAGACGCAGAAAGCACAACTATTTAGAGATCCAATCCATGTGGCTGCATTTAATGAAGTTGCAGGCACATTTAATGAAGCTCTTATACCACATTTAATGTGATTGTGATGGTCGCTGCGTGTTGGGATTGCGTTGGGCGAACAACAACCTTTGACTGATCCAACTAAGTAGGTCAAGCGTACTCGAGGTTGCACTCTTTTGGGATGATTAGCGGTCGATGTGATTGAAGAAGCAGGATGCCACTCGACCTCCTTATTGAAGATCAAGTGGTCAAGTAACTTCCTTTGTGCTTTTGAAAAGCCTTGAACGCCCCCGAGATCGATACATGTTGATAGCAGTATCACTAGGAGGCTTCCCACATAAAGGGTCAATTATAGCTTGATGCCTTGACCTTAGGTCTTACATGGAAGTTGAATATGATTTGATTCCAAAGTTCTTCATGAAGGTCAAGTGTAAGAACTTGACCTTAGGATCCTTCATAGAGATGGAGCACACGTTAGATCTCAAAACCTTCATGGAGGTCATACATAAAGTCAAAAAATTGGTGTCCAGGATTATCCTACATCATGAGTGTTGGAATTTTGGACAAGTGTTTATATACAAATAAAGTAATTGTATATTATATGCTATCATAAAGTTTTGACCCAATTTAAAGTGACCTGATATGGTTTAAAGTTAGTGGGCCTAGGTTATTTCACAAAGTATGGACTTTAATGTGTAGAGACCCAATACAAGTCAATTAGCGTTTATGGAGTTCTAATTGATCTCATATATAAAAAACTATTAGAGTTGTGGTTCCTTAGTCAGATTTAAATTGTTAGTTTGCTCTGTGGCCCATCACAAAGCAAACTTTGAAATGACGAATCTGAACTCAAAAGCGCTCAACTCTAGGGAATACTACAATTGATAATCAAGAGGTTTCAAATCAAGGACATATTTTGTCAAACATGGATCATGTATATTTGGATTATTAAAGTCTTCAATTTGTAAATTCATATCTAACAATTTACATGTGATCTTGGGTGATTTGCAATATAGTTTTGCATTAAAACTTTTTCCAACAAGTGGTATTAGAGGAGGACATGTTTAAATCGTTAGATTATCATGAATTAGTGTTTTCTCCTATGAATTACGCTTAGGGCAGAAAATTTGGATTCTTCTTAACTCTGTCATAAATCATGTTATTTTCCGCATTTTGGTTTATTTGTGACATATTTATTCAAATATGAGGATTATTTACGGATTTGGAGTTCAATATGAACTATTATTCATGATTGTTGTATTTTAAAATCAAGTTTGGATACCTCAATTCATAAAATTTTGGTCGTATGAGGAATTAAGAGGGATGTGACATGATGTGAAGCACGAAATCATGCTATTGGCCAAGTGTAACATCCCGGATTCTAGAACATTCGCTCCTAGATCAAAAACGTTACTTGTGGGTAGGATAACTAAACTAAAAGCCTCAAATATACACTAACAAAACTAATACTTTCAACATCCCTTATAAATTCAAGTCATAATTGCTCAAAATACATATCAAGTCATACAAAAATTTCAATCAAGTCTCCAAATAATGATTCATGAATTCGATAAACATGAAAGAATCGTGTCAACATTTAGAAGCAAGGGAATCACAAAAAATGCGTATTCAAGCGGCTCAAAAGCTCATTAACATTCATGAACAATAAATAATTAAGGTAGGACTAGTTTTTTGCAGATCTATCACCCTTATAACTTCAACATAATATTAAATTTTCTTATTCCTCTATTTGCTCTCTCAAGTAGCCGCTCGAGGTAAGCTATTCATTCATTAGGCACCATCGATCCCGTGCCAATGACTAGCCTGTTGAAAACCTACCTCCAGGTTCCCTTAGAACTATCTAATGGGAAACCTCCAGGGGATCCACCGCGGTCCGATACCGCCTGAATGCTCTTCCTGAACCTCCCCGAGCCCAATATTCATGGATATAGGTTCAAGAAGACATATTCAAGACACTCAATTCAATCGATATATAGATACAAATGAATATCAAGTTCAATATCCGATTCGATTCGAACCTCGAACTTAAGAAAATCATTTTGAAGCTTTAAAATATTTTAAAGAAGTGAAATACTGACTTAGAATAGCAAAAAAGGTCGTAAAAAATATGAATAATTAACTTCTGGACTGGGCGCAATCGCACTCGAAAATAGGGGCGAACGCGCCTATGCTGCCTAGGTTACTGCCCTAGGCGCAAGTCTGCCTGTTATTGGGCACGGTCAGGCCTAATATTTTTTTTTTTCTGAAAACATGGTAGAAATATTTTCAAGAAAATTTATGATTTTACCACTTGGTTAAAAACATAATAAAGTGAAAAATACAACAAATAAGTCCATATATTTCATTTCTTCATCACATATTCACATTTTCCATTTTGTCTAAGGTCTCAAATCCATACATGATCATGAGTAGGCAAAGATGGTGATCATAATTTTCCCCTTCTTAAATCTTTAAGTGTGTTGAAACTTTATATAGTTTAAAGAAGAGTTTGAAAGAAGAGATGATAGGAGGGATATATATATATGTGTGTGTGTGTACATATAGAGAAAAATGGAGAAGAAGATAGAAGAAAAGAGAGTGAAGTGGTTAGCAATTGCATGTATAATGCAAGAATTGTTTTGCAAGAACCATCCCTTATTTATAGCAGGAGAGTGGGAGATTTTGAAATTTAGGTAAGTTGGGGATGTCATGAGGTGTCAAAAGTAGAGAAACTCTTGCAATTTCCTCACATGTAGATAATACTTGGTTGGCAAGATTCTGACAAAAGAGTAGGTGAAAATATCCCTTAATTTAAAGGGAGTTGGCCGAGCTTATATATATATATATATGTGTGTGTGTGTGTGTGTGTATTACTTTTGAAATTTTAGGTTGGGCTTTGAAATGTTTATTAGGCTCAAATTTGGGCTAAAATAATTCCTTCTGAGCCGAAATAATGCATGTAATAAATTTTGTGTGTAAAAAAAAAATTATAGATATAATGAAACATTTTGGTTGTTGAAAAAATTTCTAGTAATCGTATAAAGTTTGTTATTTGAAAAACGAGGAGTTGAAAATTTAGTTAGGAAAATTTTCGAGTTGTTATATATTGTGTTTGGTTGTTCTTTGTGACGGAAATTAATCCATAAATCCTTGGTTCAATTCGCATTTAAAAAAAAAAAAGGAAAAAGGAAAAATAGTTGTACAAAGACTTATACAATTATGTGAGACTTGTTTCATTTATGGCTCTATGTTTCCTTATGGATTCAATTTCAGATTTTGCCAAGTCAAAAGGCTTGGATTCAGTTTGGAGTTTTGCCATGTCAAAAGGCTTGGATTCAGTTCCGAGTCTTACGAAGTCAGAAGGCTTGGGTTTGAAAGGAAATTTAATTCAAATTATGATATAAATATTTCTATAGATGTTTAATGTTCTAAAATAAATGGATGAAAACAACATGCTACCAAAGTAGCCGCTCTTGTCTAAGTCGATTTATTTTGCAACATTGAGATGGTTGTGGGTATGTAATTCATGTGAATATTTGATCAATCCAAAGGAAGGTCAATATTTGGCCGAATTATATGCACACCTGTGATAATTATTAAGCATTCCATATGAATAATAAGTCGATCGAAAGAAAAGCTTGTTGTTTGACAGGATTTATTATTAGTATTTGATTATTGCACCAAGAGTACCACATATAATTTAATACTTCTGTCCAAAGACTAGGTATTAATATTGTTCTAGGTATCTTGTGATGGGACCTACCATTATTGGAATTTATGATATAGAATTTGTGGGGAACCTTGTTTTTTTCCAATTTTAGTTGTTGCATCAACTTTTGTTATATCTATCAACATCAGCACGGTTCTTATGTTGAATGGGGATAGATATAAGGATTTGAAAGAGATCGACATGATTGTTCTTAGTTGCATAGACCTTGACCCTGTGCTTTGGATGGAACGACCCCCTACTCTTACAGATAACAGTTCCACCGAGGACAAAAGGGACTTAGCAAAGTAGGAACTTTCTAATCGCATGAGTATCATGATCATGAAGCGTGCAATTTCAAAAACTTTCAGAGGCACTATATCTAATCAGGATGATGCCAAGTTATTCCTTGAAGAATTGAAGACATGCTTTGCCAAAAGCAATAAGGCTGGAACAAGCACATTTTTAGCTAAACTTGTTTCAAGGAGTTATAAAAGAAAAGGGAATATAAGAGAGTACATCATTGAGATGTCTCATCTTACTTCATAAATAAAGGCACTAAAGTTAGGGCTATATGAGGACTTGCTCGTGCCTCGATTCTAATTTCTCTTCACGCATAATGCAGTTACCTAAAGTGAGCTGCAACACTCAAAAGGACAAATGATCCCTTAGTGAGCTTATTTCTTAATACGTGCAGAAGAAGAAAGGATGAAGTGAGAAAATATTGAAAGTGCTCACTTGTTAGTGCCTTTAAGGATAAAACCAAGATAAGAAATAAGGATACAGATGTTAAAGCAATGGGGACTTTTACTAAAGACTGATATTTTTATTTGAATTTAAAAGAGACATATGGTTTATCGTCCTCTCAGATGGGATTTGGTTCTATTTCCAGTTTGAAACAGTTTGATTATTCTTGTGTATATGAAAACAGTCAGTTTAGTCTCTTTTAAATTCAAATATGGTTAAGATTATTGTCTCTTTTAATAAAGCATTGAGATGAGAATGGTCAAGTAGAGCATAATATAAGAACAAACTCCATGGTTGCGGATCCGCTTGTTATGGAATTAAAGGAGCATGGTGCTCATATATTTGTATCATGATATGCTAGCTTAGTGGGAGTTTGTACGTATATGCTTTTCTTGGTTTAGACATATCATATGGTTATGATATAGATATAGATATCGAATGGATATTTTCTCTAGAAATAAAGTATTCGGTTGTAGATTCCACTTTGATTCAGTTTTAAGAATAAAGTTGGACCAATTGGAGATCGGCATGTTTTGATCACATTGCATGTAATTTCTATACTACGAATTCATACTTTGATCTTTGTTGTTTGGCTATGTTGGTATTCGTGACCATGGATGGATTTAGTTACGATGAATGTCATGAAAGTCGCCTTGATCCTATATTGACATAATCAATGAACAAGATTGTACGGATATTTATTGTAGCAAGGATTTTGAGCTCAAAAAGATGTATTGTAATATACAATTTAAAGTGATGTGTGTATATGTAGTCCAAGTGAGGAGACTATTGGAATTTTGGACCAATATATATATATATATTAAGTAATTGTATATTGTATACTATCACAAAATTTGGCCTAATTTAAAAGTGGTCTGATATGGCTTAAAGTTAGTGGCCCTAGGTTATTTCACAAATTATGGGCTTTAATGTGTAGAAACCCATTACAAGTCAATTAGGGGTTATAGAGTTCTAATTGTTCTTGTATATAAAAAACTATTAAGGTTGTGGGTCTTGAGTCAAAGTTGAGTTGTCAGTTTCCTTTGCCCCATCATAGAGCAAACTTTGAGATGGATTCCGAATTCAAAAGCGCTCAACCTTAGGCAATACTACAGTTGATAATCAAAAGGTTTGAAGTCATAGATGTATTTCGTCAAACATGAATCAGGTATATTTAGATTATTAAAGTCTTCAATTTGTAAATTCATATCTAAAAATTTAGATGTGATCTTGGATGATTTGCAATATAGTTTTGCATTAAAAGTTTTCCCAACAATGACCCCACTTGGGCCACTATAAATCCACCCCTATTTAGAAGTTAAAAGTTGCTGGTAAGAGCAATGCCATGCACCTCTAGATAGAAGGAGGCCTCATTTAGACCCAACTCAAAAAGGGGGAAAAAAAGACAAAAGGGACAAAAAAAAAAGTAAATAAAAATAAATAAAAAATACAGCGGGACCCCGCACACCAGGTCGTGTAATTGCCGCTGAGATGTGTCACGGCGACACCAACTTTTTTGGAAGGGAAAAGAAAGTTTAATGAAAGAAAACATCGGAGGAATCTATGATCCATTCCTCCGTTATGCTTTTTCGGCAGAACAACCAAAATTTTAATTCATAGGATTAACTCTGTCGACCGCTCCAGGTTTATTTTCCCTCTTATTGCTTAATTTTTATATTACATCCGAATTTTAGCTTTTCTATCAATTATTTTAATTTTCTGCATCATGTTATCATGCAGATATTCATTGTTTCTGGATGTGGAAAAAATTAATGTTAGTTGGAAAGAAATTACGTGTTTTGTTGTATACCATTTTTCTGTTTTTTTTTGTTGATTTTGTGGTGATATGGAACTCCTTTTCTTGTGATGGCAATGCCATTTTTTCCTATGTTCTGTTTCGTTTGCAGTTGAAACAGCTTTGGTGTTGGTTAATGAAGAGTTGTTGCCAATGCATTTGGGGCAATGCCTTGAATATAAATCGTGAATTATTGCATAAATTCTGAGGGGTTTCAGATTTTAATTTTAACTGATTTTTGTAATTATTATTGTCTTTTCAGCGAAGTCTGGATTATTCTTTTTGTTTGCTGTTAAAATTTGAGATTGCATGGCAGTGTTGCGGAAATTAGTAGCACCTGTCCGTATAGAGTTTAGGGTTCTGTAATTTTTGTGAGGCATTGAGATGGAAAAGAAAATAATGGATGAGCATGAAGCTGTTCCTGTTGTGCTGCCTAAGGTTGATAGATTCGGGTTTGTAAAGCAGGAAACAAACTCCCCTGATTGTCTTACAAGGAGCAGATCAGCCTTCGAGTATGAAAGGTATGCAAATTTTGCATTGTATAATTTTTGGCTGATGTTTTCATATGATGTGGTATTTTTTCAGTAGATTTTGTGTTGATTGATGCATTCAGTTCCTGCATCAGTCATTTATTCTGTGTTCTGCCTGCTGGGATGTTTTAGGTTGATGAAATATTTGTTGCCAAGTGTTCTGTACGCTCACTTTGTCTGACTTATATAGTAACTTTCTGATTCCATGACAAATATTGCAGTTGCTTCTTCCTATAAATGTGTTCATTCAGATAATGTTTTCCACTTATCATAATGCTATCACATTGATGTTCAATTTCAGAGAGGAAAGAAGAATTAGAAAATGGAGAAAAATGATTGGGGTTGGAGGAAGTGATTGGAAGCATTATGTTAGAAGAAAACCTCATGTTGTTAAAAGGAGAATAAGGAAAGGAATTCCTGATTGTCTAAGAGGACTTGTCTGGCAGTTAATCTCTGGCAGTCGGGACCTTTTGCTTTTGAATCCAGGTGTCTATGAGGTAAGCAGTGTTATTGTTCATGACCACATGGTGTTCGTCCCATAAAAATCTGCCTACCAAAAGAAAATATCGTTTATGACCATTACAATTTTCAAATGTGTGCAATCGATCTAACTGGCCATCCCCCCAACACCCCCGAGTATCTAATTTGTGTCCTGTTACACTGGTATAATTGCCTGAAGGAAAAGAACCCTCTGGATGAACTTTTGTGGTAGTTCAAAATCCTTTTAAGTTTCACAAATGTGATAACATATAATCCTTTAATGACAATGTGATGCATAGTAGCGCTGCTCAAGCTCAAATTATGATTCAAACTTGTTCGTCGGATGGTGCTTTTAGTATGATTTAATAGGAAAAAGATTTCGTCTGTCCTAGAATTGAGAATTGGTTCTGGTTTTTATTCTGCCTGTAAAACATATTTGCATTTTCACCACCTTGTATTCTGATACTTTGTCAGTTTGTTTACTTAGTACCAAATCGATGGTTCCCTTCCCGTGGGTTCAAGTAGGGTCTACATTAAGTATGACAATACGGGTTGCTGACACAAATACTCTCTATTCCTATGCAGTCAACCTCATGCAGTTGTAGTAAAAGCGACTGAGAATTGTACTTTTCAATTTTGAGGGCACTTTATCTTCGAACATTGGCCTCCTGTATTGTAGTTCTTGTGCATTGTGATTTGTGAACATTTCATTTGAGTTTGTTTTAATTTATACAGAAATAGAAGAGTCCTTGTTTATGATTATGCTTAGATTAATGGAATGTTTTTACATCTTTCTCAACTTAATTTGTGAAATTAAGTATCTCTAACGATAGGAGGTAATGTTGAGGAATTGGATTCAGCTGCATTATGTTTTTAGTTGTGTTTCGTTATTCTCCAACTTCTTAATATACTTAAATACTTTCTTAAATCACACATTTTCTTCCGTATTTTGCTGCAGCAACTAGTCATATATGAGACATCTGCTTCTGAGCTAGACATTATTCGGGATATTTCTCGTACGTTTCCCTCTCATGTTTTCTTCCAGCAGAGACATGGTCCTGGCCAAAGATCCCTTTATAATGTTCTGAAAGCGTACTCTGTGTTTGACAGAGATGTTGGATATGTGCAGGTTCATATATTATCAACTAGTCAATTATCTACCAAAGTTCAAATTTAATTAACCATCTGCTGAATTTAAAGTTCTTTTTGTTTGCAGGGGATGGGATTTGTGGCAGGTCTATTGCTTCTTTATATGAGTGAAGAAGATGCATTTTGGCTATTGGTTGCACTGTTGAAAGGAGCTGTCCATGCTCCAATGGAAGGATTATATTTGGTATAGTTTTGGTCTGTAGTTTATTTAATTTTTGATCAGTTTCTGTTTCATTGGTTGAACAGAAGATCTTGATCTCATAAAATTTTTGTAGTCATTAAATCTGATAACATGACTATATCAACCACTATCTAACGTGACACTCTCTTTTCAAGTTGATAAATCTTGTAACAAAGTTATATAATCCTGAGTTTGTTTTGAGAGTTGCTTTTAGACACTTCAAGTTTCTCTAGAGGCCAATTCAATAACCAAGTAGAATCATGTTCCATATTTAATACATTAAATCTTCCGTCTCAGTTTTGTTATACTAAAAAGGACAAAAAGAAAAAAGAAGAAGAAAGCATTGATATGAAACTCATTAATATCTACAGAGTTTCATAAATTTAAGTTAATTACTGTACTAGGTGTTATTGAATACCAGCTGACAATCTTCTCTAAAGAAGAATTAGTTTTCAAATCAAATTTTTCCAAAACTGCAGATGTACCATTCTGTGATTTTCGTTTTAACAGGACATTGATTCTGTGAGTTACTAAGTTGGGAGACTTGTCACTGACTTTAATACAATTATGCACTGGAGAAGGCTGATCGTAACGCCTTTTGACCCTTCATATCCGTGATCTATATGTGGGCATTCTTTGCCATGCATTAATAATCGCTTCTTGTACCTCATTCCCACTAATATATTTTCTATATGCCCACTAATATAATTCTCAAAATCAGAACGTCTCCTGTTCATGTTCCAGTTCAAGTTTCTTCATTCCTTATTCCTTTATGTATTGACCTGAGATTCACGTGGTTAGTTTCTGAGTTTCCAGACATTTTCCAGTGTTTCTG
>JACFYI010003715.1:51404-75658 GCA_014898755.1 Handroanthus guayacan
ATTACTAAATATTTTTATAAGGAAATATTTAATACATGTGGCATGCATTTAAAGCATGGAATATGAGATGAAACACCATTTTGGAATAGAGAATCTCATCCCTACTTATGGTACTTAGTACTTTACAATGCATTTATTAGCAAGTGTTCCTTTGGACCATGGAAAATTCATAATGCAACACAGAATCTGCCCTTCGCAAGTCGTGTATATATTACCCTTCTGATATTATTGTTAATAATATTTATATAAATTTTATAACGACATGAACAATGTTGTGATAAAAATATTGTCAAAGAGTTTTTATAACAATTTTATTGTAAATCTGTTATTTGGATTTGACAATCGCACAATCAGAGCTAGTTTGTTTGTATTTTCAAATGTCATTTTCACCTTTTTCACTATTTGAAAATTGGAAATTATTTGCTCATTCATCCATCTTTTTATTAGAAATTTCCGTCATTATTATCTTCATTCCTTGTTACACTTATCTTATCATTTTATTATCATATGTCAATCAAATTCAAATTTGATTAGAAATTAAATAAAATAACTCATATCATTTTAATTAAACAATTTTAAAAGATTGCATCTTCTTATGCTTAAGAAATTATAAATTTATAACTTCCTATCTTTATACTTATCTTACTCAATATTTAAATAAATCATTCAAATATATTTTTGTTTTTACATGAAAATCAATAACTATTTTTTTATGTATTAGAAATAATGGAAATTGAAAATGAAAATACAATGGTCATCGTCCTTTAAATGCAGTGGCACCGCTTCCACCTTTTTATAATAAAGGTGCAAGGTTCAAGTCTCACCGACAACGTGTGGGTGTTTGTCTATCGAATAGCAGTCTTTGTCCACCAAAATAGTGGTTTGAATTATTTGGATTGTATTTAGTCGTATATTTGGTCTTTAAAATATATTCTTGCAACGATATTGATGTATAATCGAATGTAATCACTTCTTTAAAAAAAAAAAAAAAACTACAACCAAAAGTCCTTAACTTTTTACCATTGTTTTTGTTGTAATAACTATGATGATAAAATAAATATAAAATGTCTTAAATTAGACACTTGACAATTTGTTGAATCCCCCCTAATCACGGGATCCATTGAATCATTTTTGAAAGCCCCAAATTCCAAAAAGATAGGCTTTTGTGTTTTAAGTCCCATCTGAATAGAAATTGTCCCATTTCATTCATTTAACAAAGGATACAAATTTAGAGTGAAAATTTATTTTACATTTCTTGTCCCCTAATGATAGAGACAGTTGTTTTAAGATTTTTTTATTTTTTATTTTTCTCCACAGCTGATGCCTTTTTTGCACATAACATTTTCATATTTTTTTCCTGATTTTATATTGACATTAATTTTTTCTTTCTTTTGGTTAAAGGAATTTTGCATGAAAAATTACATTTTCTACCTTGTTATAAGTATAGTACTTTTCACTTTTGGTCATATGTGTATTAACTTAACAATTTTAGTCCCATAAGTTGTAATAATTTTCTAATTTTACCCTTATAAGTAGGACTAAAATTGCGAGACGGGCATAGATTGCAAAATTGTATATTATTACTTACAAGACTAAAATTGTTTATTCAATAATACGTACGTGATCAAAAGTGAAAAACAGTATACTTAATTACAAGACAAAAGATGTATTTTTTTCCGAAACTTGCATGCATGAATCTCTATCGTTTATATATTAATTAAACCGTAAACTATGTGAAATTAAGCTTAAATAAAAGAGAACAAGGAATACTACTTTATAAAATCATATCGTTTAGATGTAAAATAAGAAAAAACTACATCTCTAGTAGGGCATTCTTTCTTGTTCTATTATATTGTTATTACTTTGGAGTGTTGGGGTCGTAATATTTTGACTTTGGGATGTTTTGTACGATAAATGACAATTTACAAGTCCCCATATATATGGATAATATAATTTATATATGCTTTTTGTTTTATGGATAGATGAAATATATGAGATGATTTAGCCTCTCACAAGTTTTTAGATTACTTTTAATAAAAATGAAAAATTGTAAAAAAATATGTACTTAATTAAATGTAAGCTAATGTAGATATTACACAAGCAATGTTTGATGCTTAGCTTTTATTGCTCTCTACATTTGGCATGAATAGACCAACGTATACCTTTCAATAAATAACTCCTAGGGATAATTATCTCCACACCCTGTAATTTATTATAATTACCAAAATACCTTCTTATTTTTGGATAATTACCACTACACTCCATAATGTATAGTACAACTAATGCATAATTACAATTACACCCCGAACGTATGCATAATTATAGTCAGGCCCTCTAGGTGGACGCATGATGTTGCAATTGTAACCCTTTATTCAAGGAGTGTACTTGTAATATTTAGGATTTTCGAGATGTATAATAGTCACTGTCTAAATTTCAGGAAATGTAATAATAATTTTCAAAATACTAGAGAGTGTTATGAAAGTTATGATAAATTTCAAGGGTGCTGAGGTAACTATTCCTAACTCTCATCTTATCTCTAAAAGAATTAATAACTCTTATATCCGGTTACATGTGTGGTTGAAGTTATTGTATCGGGACCCCAATGAGCCATTTTTGTTCATAGCAATAGCATTGGGCCTCGGCGGGCTGGTGATTTTGTTTAGTTGTTCTAGGTATTACAATGTTAATTAGTATGTCTAAACTTTACTTTTGGAAAAGGGCTGACATATAAGATAATATATGTATATATTAATCATAAACAACGTTCGGATTTTCCTTTTTTCCCCCTTTTTCTTTTTGTATATTTCCTTACGTAACCTAGAGATGAGACTTCATTAAAATCCCACTAAAAAAAATATGAGCATCCGTTATGAAAAATATTGCTAAGAAATTATTTCCGTAGCTATGGCTATAGATTAATCACAAGCTTTTTTTAATAAATGTTAATTTTTACTATTAACTACGATCAATTTCGTAATTAATTGCATTAACTAAATTCAGCTATGAAATTGACTGTAACTGATAGAAAAAATTAATATTTGCTACGGATAGTTTGTAGCTATTGTATATCTCTAGTTACAAATTAATTTTTTAACAATTTTTTCGGAATTAATACCTAATTTTCTGATAGTGTCCAAATTAAACTATTCAACTGGCCCTACTTAGGGTGGGTTTTGAGGCGGTTGTCAAGTTACAACTTTGATTTTTTAGATAGCCGAAAACATGACAATATTGTATATGTATGTGTTGTATGCTTATCCATATAAAAAAGACATTATATATACACATTTATACAATATAAATACAGTACTTTTAAGAATGTTGTATTAATAAATAATATATGGATTCAATATATATAAAAGTAATATATATGTTTGAAATTTATAAGTTTTTAAATATAAAAATGAGGTACATATAAAATTCTAAATAACTATTCACTTACTAATTTGCCGTTTCCTTATATTTAAAAAAGTTATGATGATGTTAATTATTTTCCGTAAAATTATTTATCAGTATTTTAAAATTATAAGTGGTTGCAGGTCGAATTAATTTTGATACATTAACTTTGTTTATCATTTATGAAAAATTGTGATATTGATATGTAACTTATTTTTCAGGAAAAAACCATAATCATCAAAAACTATAAAGTTATCGTGTGAAACTAAGAAAAGTACAACCATATACAAACAACATTGAGAAATTTTCTTCAAGCAATGATGAAGTTGCTTCGTCTATTTTGTAATAGTGAATTTCAAATTAAATTCAGAAGGGAAAATGAAATACTACCAATTATGATTTGAAAGATCATTCTCTTAATCATAAAACATTATTATTGTCATTATACACCTAAACCATCCCAATTAATTTCATGGTCTTCCAGCAGTGGGATTATGGTTTCCTGTCCATTTATTTGGGTCCCAATCAAATGACATGAAAGCAAATGCTTTATTTCAATTTGGTAGTTACATGAATTTATTAATGACTATTCATACATGTCACAAATCACTGATAATATTGTGTAGCATAATTAGGGAAAGCTAATAACCACATATATATCAACAATCAGTGTCTATAATTATGCTTATATGTCTCTATCAGTATAATTGATGATAGAAGATGGATTTTCTATAATCTTAGCCATTGCGCATTTATTTATTTATTTTTTTAGGGGTGAATAATTAAATTATTATGACTGTCACAAAAGAATTCATAATAATGATATGAAAAAATAGGTCAAAAAGATGATTTTGTCCTTGTTATTTAGATTTATTGCCCACACACTTCAGAATTTGGGCCGGGTCCTGTAATTATATGATACGGTCTTGATTTGGGCCTAACTTTATAAGGCATATGGTATTTACATCACACATTTTATTTTATTTTATTTTGTTTTATTTATTTTTTTAAAGGAAAGTGATCAATTCATTCATAATCGAAAAGAAAAATAGCAAGAATTTAGCAATCTTCAATGATAATAACGATAGTTGGAAGGTCGATTTCCTTGCTGACGAGCACATAAATAGCAAGTTGATTGCCACCCTGAAACACCACCTTTCGCCACCCTTTGTCCGCAACACACTAGATTCCTAACAAAGCCGCCGTATCTTCAACTTGAACTGGAAGAAGATGACAAGGAAATGACTTGGTCTGCCACCAAATACATTCTCCATTTGGAGTACACACCACCATAGCCATTTTATGCATCTATAAATTACCGGGAAGCGATATGTCGAAATTCACCTTCACCCAACCTTCAGGAGGGGAACTCCATGCCTCTATTGCATTGGTTTGAGCTGTAGGTCGAGCAACCTCATAAACTCTTCTAATTTTTTAAACATAGGCCTTAACACACTCTACCACTTCCGCCGTCTCCCAAAGTGAATTATGATGAAAAAAGTTGTTACAATTGTTCCACAAAACCAACAACCTGTGAGAAAGAATTCAAATTCCTGTTTGGACAATATAAAATACAGATACTGCATCCAATCAAATGGTGTATGGTGGCTCTAATAATGAATGTGAAAGATCCAAAATATTTTAAACAATCTCGGCCGCAGCACATTCACGTAAGATGTAATTCGGATTCTACCTCTTCTTTACAAACACAGCACCATGGATCTGTCCTCACTTTACAATGTGCGAGTTATTTCTTGGTTGTGAGAATATCACGGCATGATCGTCCAGTAAAGACTTTGAATTTTGGAGGAACATCACATTTCCAGATGAATTCCTAATTTGCTGCTACTCTACCACCAACACCTATAAAAGCATTTCCTCCCGCAAATCATTTCTTTTCCTGAATTAAATGATAATAGGTCTTAACATTAAAAAATTCATTTGTAGACGGACCCCCATAGCATCCTATTATCTAAGGTCAAATTACATAGTGGAATTCACAGTATTCTTTTCGCATCCATTGTCCAAAAAACCTGTCGAAACAACTCAACACCCAAAACTTGCTGACTAGATTAATAAACTATGCTACTGTATGCAAGTTTGTGGTATGGGTTGACCTTTTTGTAATTATTCTGTAGTACTACAGTCTGTTTCTAGATATCGCCTTGGACCACTATTGATGCACTGTACCTAATACGACGTTAAATCCTTGGTCGGAGGCACCATTTAGTTTGCATAATGCTTCTTTACGTAGATGATGATCTCGAACCAATTTTTGCAATAAGGAAACTAGAACACGGAAAATATTGAGCTTTAAAAACTTGTGCAAAACACAAAAAATATTGAGCTTTAAAAACTTGTGCCACCAAAGAGTTTGGGGTATCCATAATTCACCACTCTGGTTTTGTTGATAAAGCTAGATTCAAGCTTTGTAAATCCCTAAAGCTTAGACCTCCATCTTATTTGGAAAGGCAAAGTTGTAACCATGAAATCCATGCTTTCCTTCTGCCCTTTCCTAAGCTCCACCAAAATTGGCTGATCACAGCTTCCACTTCTCGAAAAAAGGAAATCGGTAAAAGAAAACAGCTCATGAGATATCCTGCAATAGCTTTAAGAACAACTTTAATTAAAATCTCCTCACCTGCCCTATACATTAATTTCTCACCTTAGCCATATACTCTATT
This sequence comes from Handroanthus guayacan, assembly GCA_014898755.1. NCBI lineage: Eukaryota > Viridiplantae > Streptophyta > Magnoliopsida > Lamiales > Bignoniaceae > Handroanthus > Handroanthus guayacan. Next base: position 57,485 of record JACFYI010003715.1, read on the forward strand.
CCATATTCTGTCCTAGATAAAGCCAGAAACTTCTTTCTTGGACATTTCCATTGAAGTTGGTATGTTAAGATAATGACCATGTTCGTCTACAGCTGAAAAACCAATAGTATAAGCAATGTTAGCTTTCAGATCTGCTGCAATACTCCTGTTAAACACCAAAGATGATTTAGTGATATTAATCTTCTATCCAGAAGTTGCTGCATAATGGTCCAAAATAGATTTAATTGCAACAGCATTCGAAATAGTAGCATGGCAGAAAAATAAGGTATCATTAGGGAAAGTACATTCTTGATAACCGGAGCCCCCTTAGCAATCTCAATACCCTCAATTTTGCCCCTAGTCTTTTCCTTCTTAATAGGAGCAACAAAAGCTTATGCACACACAAGGAACATATATGGGGACAAAAGGTACCCTTGACGTAAGCCCTTTGAAGGAACCAAATGCTCGAATTGATAGCCATTCAAAATAAAAGAATACAAGATCTTGAGACACAGAACATAATCCATTCAATAAAGCAAAATGCAAATCATAACTTCATTAACATGCATCACACAAAAAGCCACTCAATTTTGTCGTGTGCTTTACTAATATCGAGCTTGATCATCCTACGTCATTTCTTTTCTTTATTTTGGCAACCATGTACTTGCTTTAGTTAACTTTCTGTTCCATTATTCACTGAAAGCTGTTCTCTCTCTTGAGTGAAATTTTATCTTTCTTTCATGGAAGATCCACTGCTCCTTCCTTGTGAACACTCCTAAATTCTGTGTTTTCACAGTGAGGATGTTTGGATTTCCTCTTCATTAGCCTATTGTCTCTCCACTTTCCTATCCCTTTTATTCGACCTTATCCTATCTTCTTTCCCAATCTCCCCTCATTATACCACTCCACCTACCCTCTCACCATACCCCCTTCCCCTTCTCTAGATTTAATGTCTGCTCAATCCTTCACTCTTGGTGCCAAAGTGCTCACAAACAAACATGTTAACCTCGGTATTGTCAAAAACACTCTCTGCAAGGTTTGGAATCCCAGAGGCGAAATACAAGTCAATGAAATGGAATCTAACACTCTTGCCTTCATCTTTAATGACAAGAATGATTTGGATAATGCAATGAAACAGACTCCTTGGAACTTTAGGGATAAATTGGTTGTCTTGACAAAGTCGCCAGATGATCTTTCTTTCCAGGAACTATCCTTTGATTCAACAGATTTCTGGGTTCAGGCCCCCAACATCCTAGTCAAGTTTATGATAGAATTTCTTGACCATGTAATTGGGAATGCTATTAGCTTGCTGATATTGGATTTGAAAGGTTGAAATGGAGGAAATATCTTCGAATAAGGGTTAAAATTAATATCCCAAAGCCTCTCCATTAGATGGTTATTCTCCAGGTGAGCCCACCCAAAATCTCTACATCAGGCTCCAATATGAGAGGCTTGTTGACTTTTGCTACATTTGTAGAATGATCGATCACAAGCAAGAGGTACGCAAAAAACAAATCCCAAACAACCAAACTTCATCCCTTGTTTTTGGGGATTGGCTACGTGCGAACAACTCTTGCAAAATCAAAAACTCCAAACCGGAAAACACATTATCTTCCCAAAATCGCCAACCATTACCTTCTTTTGCCATCGCTCTAAAAACTTTCCCCTTTCGTCAGATGTTAGGCACTTAAGTGCAGAAATCGGCGCCCCAGTGCTCATCATTGGTTGGTTGGGCAGAGATTGGGCACTTAAGCGCCAAAATGGGCGCTCCAGTGCCCAACATTGAACATTTTCCACCAAAGCCAAGCGCTTAAGCGCTCAGAGCGCCCAGTTCCGAAAGTTTCCATCTTCAGCGCCCAGATCCATAGACGTCGTTCCGTGTTTTGTTGTCTTCGATGCGTTATTTCTTCGTTCCAACGGCTTTTTTTCTTGATTTTAATCATCATATTAGGCTTGTGTATAAATATATCTCTATCTGAAATACTTAACACCCAATTCAAATGATTTCAGGATAAAAATATGATAATTCCATACAAAAATATGCCTAAAATTTAATACAATTATGGAATTATCACTTTCCAAATCCTTGAGGAGTTGCCACAAAAGATGATACTAGGAAGATTCCAGATGACCATAAAACCTCATAAATCAAAATTCACCACCAAAGTCCAAATTATCCACCATGTTATTATTGTGATTAATAAAAAAAATGCAATGTCATTAACATATCTTTTCTCCATAAGAATGCCAGACCCCTATATCTAGTAATGCTATCTATGTTCATACCATAAAGATTCCATTGCTACTTAGGAAAATTACTTTTACCACTACTACAATGTGTTTGACTAAGAAACACTATATTGGGGTTTATTCTAGAGCATATCTCCAAGAGAATGAATTGTCAACGGCCCCCAACCCATGACAGTTCAAATAGAGGTAACTCTTGGCATTCGGCTAACTGCTTTGCAACCTCTGTTCATGTCTCTATATCACAAGTGTTGTTGGTTGACAAGGCTATTTTTCCTTCATGCATTGACCCCTCTCCTTCATTTCCGACAATAGAAGCTTTTTATGACTTCCCACAATTTTAACTGCCCAATTACCTATATTGCTACTAGGTTCAAGTGTTTGTTGGGTAGCAGTTAAAATCTTTACTAATTGCAATGCATTTGGGTCAATGGAACATTGCCAGGATATGAATTTTCTTTCCCACGGTCATATACAATAGGTTGCACTGGGCTATGGAACATCCATTTCCAAGTCGCTTTCTTTTCTATCCTCTTGCCAGAATCAAATATTGGTAATCCTTTCTGCAGACTAGGAATAGGATTAGAACTCTTATTAACAGCTGGGAATGGAATAGGTTGAAGGGGGTATCTAAATCCCCATCCTGAAGTCCAATTATTTGTTGATGCAACAAGCTATGGTCTGTATTCAAAGTCAATTCCCATTCTGACAAAGTTTAACTTCATATCTTGTCGGGCACTTCTTTTACAAGTGTCTCATCACCCACACAAGAAACAATGGGAAGACGTTTGTAAGTAAATGAGATACACAAAGTAGAGCTCATTGGTAACCAAATATTAAGTTCATGGTCCAAATGCCATGTAACATCCAATTGAACCTTTATCCTCATGTATGGTTTAACACTAGTTGGCAAAGTGATCAATCTTTGAAATTTACGGATGCAGTTCCCCAAATATTAGCAAGCTCCTGACTCCTTTGTGAAGCTGTTAAATTATATAGACGAACCACCATGCTCATCCAATCAACATTCACACACACAAGGTCCAAATTCTCCTCTATTTCACTGAGAATCACTACTTTTTTGTCAAGTAACCAAGGATAGCTGTAGAGTACATGTTTGCAACCCGAGACGATGTTCAAAATTTAGCAAGAAATGTGAATCCCGCAGCATAGTCACTTCACATCCTTTAACAGGTTGCATATGATCTAATAAATTGGATTTAAGCAAGATTAGAGAATAAGATTTTGCAGATATAAGCCGCTCCACTAGCATCCCACTGGAATATGCCCTACTACTAGCCCAAGTACTTGCCCCACTATAGGCAGTGCCTTGCTCATCTTCCTCTATCGTGAGCATCAACTTCTTTCCTACATTCTCAACCATGTAATCCAGAGATAGTAGATGGGATAAAAAGCCCTAGTGAAACCTTAAAAACAGAGATGTGATGAAACTAGGGTTTCTCAATCACCTTCCTCATATATACCCTTCATAATGTAGAAGAGAAAGGGATATTCTAATACACCAAACATTACCACCACCGTCACAATTGAGTAAACGAAGAAGAAGCAAGAAGACCACTAGAAGGAGGAGTCTAAATGGTTATAAGTGTCTCATATGAGAGAAAAAGCCTCACAATTGATACAAAAGCTTATGTTATGTAGATCATCTATGTGATATAAACATTTCACTACTTTGAGATGCCACCTAAATTAGGTGCAATAGGTCCAAGATAATACCCTATTGTGGATACTTTCACTACAACTATTGGTATTATACATTTTGTTATTTCAAATCATTGGAAAGAGGACACTAGCTCCTTCACTTAGGGGACATCATTGGAAAAACAATATTGGGGATATGGTGAGAATGTTATATGGATTAATACATTTATTTTGTTGATTCTTCTATATTTGAATATAGGCATAGATCCATCTAGAGATCTATATCTTTTCTACAAATAGATACATGTTTTGAGAGATGGATAAACTGGTTTTAAAATCTTGGGATGAGAAATCCTCAATATGGATTTTAAGGAATAGATGAATAAGAATGCGAAGCCACAGCTGGAGAAAGGACGCATTAGCGAACATATTGAAAACTAAAGCAAGAAGGATCTTCCATTTCTATTTAGACAAGGTTTTGAGTAAACACTTATAAGTGCCTTCATTTTACTGGTATCATAATATTGGATTGGGGGTAAAGATTAGAATTACAGAGTGATAAATAAGTAAGAATATGGGCTTATGTGAATAGGAAATAAATAATCTTCATTCTAGCTTAAGGATCTTAAATTATCCCATGATTTCTACTGGTAAAAATTCTAAAAGATTTTGATCCAGTAATGCTTACAACCTTGTTTCTAATTTTAGATTAGGCCCATCATCCAAGTTAAAAACCCTTTTATCCCGCAATACGGTGAACTTGTTTGATGTTGAAAGATCTATAGTAAGACCTTGAATCATACAAATATTTGGGTAATTTACAACTACATCTCATTTGAAATAATGAAATTGTCAATTCCATACCTTTTATTTCAAAAATCACAAACACATTCTGTATGGAAATGCAATATTTTCCAGACTACCTGTGCTGTTAGGATTTTGGCTAGAAAATGCTAGGCGTATTTACAATATTCTATGTTTTGCCATACCAATTTGAACCAAACTGATATTGTGGATTTTTTTTTTTAATTTAAATATGTGATTTGGTTCCAAAATTTTCAAAACCATGGTTTAGATGGATTATTTGGTTTAAGTGTTAAAAAATCACAAAAAACCAAACCGTCTATATATTATTAATATATACATATATAAATAATATACAAAATGATACATTATTTTTAATTTTATAGAAATTTTTACTTGCCTCTGCATACTTCTCATTAGGAAGATTTAAGCTACACATGTTTTTGTACATTATTAATTAATAGTTAACATCAATGGTTGACAAAAATAATTTTCGAGACAAAAATGATTTTCGAGGAAAAAAAGAAAAAGAACAAGAAAAAGATGAAGTTAAACAAAATTCCTAATACTGAACTTTGCTCTCCTGTTTGTCCTTCTAGCCTCCAAAGTATTTGTTTAACTTTCTCCATCTTCATATGAGTTTTTCCAATTCAAAATACCTTCCACTCCCATTAAAATTGGTAAGGTTTTTATCTCTCTTCTTTATCTATATATGCTATTTTTTTTTTTTATAATTATTTGTTCATCCTAATTGTTACTATTGCCCAATTATGTATTTTAATGTACATAATTGAAACTGAGTGTTTGTTAATATCTTATAGCTATAAATTTATTTTAAGAGATAAACTTCGGATATTTGAATAGGTAATACTAATATATATAGTTAGAGTATGGACAAATAAAAGTAAAACTTAAAATTTGACTAACAGGTCCAAACTGTGATTCATGGTTTTTCCTTTGAATGGGTGGCTGTGCTTTAGTTTATAAACAAAAGTACATGCGGTGATTTGGTTTAAAAAATATCAAAAATTCACCCAAATCGAACCATGGACACCCCTAGAAAATGCTAGCATTATCTAACAATTTAAGTGAACTTACACTACAAGAAAAATTAAAATGATTGATGCCAATTTTTGGCCTCCGCATCATCGTCGGAAATTTTTGATTCCTTATCATTGAATAAGGCACCGAAAAACACATTATGAAGAATGCGCTAGAAAACGAACGGTAAGTTGATGTAAAATATAGTGTACATTTCTGATGCCTAAAAGGCAATATTGTAAGGTATTGAAAAATGAAGAAAATTTTGGAGGGAACATAGTCAACACTTAGCGATGCCAAGAGTAATGGTAAATTGCCAAAAATTATGATATTACCATTGCTTCACCGACTCTAAAAGGCGTCGGTACTATTTTTAAATTATTGACACCATTATTGATGAAAAGGGATTGGGAGATGTCGTATGAGAGCCCCTACAACCCTAAAACCCTAGCAAACAAAAACCCTAGCCCACTGTCATCTCTTTCCAACCCCTGTAGATTCTCGCGTGATTTGGTCAGGAGAGGCGATCATCGGTGATACCCACGTCTCGAGTCTTTTTACATAGCTTCTGGACATGCCTAAATTCCTGGTTTTTCGTTCTTTTCTTCTTGCATGCCTTGAAAATAATATGAGTTTTTTTCTTTCATTCAAATCCTCTAGTTTTTCATTGTTTTTCATTTTTTTTGCTGCCTTATTTTCTTGTCTCTTTTTTTGCCAGATCGTTTCCTTTCCGTAACCCCTATCCCGCTTTATCCCAAATATCTCGTTCTTCCCTCCTTCCTTATCTCATCTCTATGCTGTGGTTTGGCAGATTATTCTTGTTCTTGGGGCTATCTTCTTGACGTTAACCATACATAAAACCCTTTTTTATCATCTGTGGCTTGATGGAGCGGATTGAAACAAAATCTAAACTATCTACATGAAATTCCTGCACGATCCTTACGAATTATCCTACAAACTAATTTTGAAATGTAAGTTCAAAGAATTTAGCAAAATTTATGGATAGTTAGGACAGAAAAGATATACCGAGTGAAATGAATTAGAAGAGTATAATGACATGAGCTCTATTTAAATATAATTTTGCATAAGAAGAGATCAAAGCAAAATTTAAAGGCATGACTAACTATTTGGTGGACTTTTACCCTTGTTACTCCATTAACATTGATTCCTTATCCTACCAATTTTACCCTCCAGTGGCCACTCGAAGGGGAACACATTTAACAATGAGCCCGATCAACTACGTGCTACGGAACAGTTCTTTGGAAGGCCTACCTCGTGGCAATTATAACACTATCTAACAATTAGGAAACCCTCTAGGGAACCAACCTAATGATCCAACATCACCCAGTCATCTCTCTTGTAGCTTCCCGTGCCCAATATCATTAAACATTCAGGCTTCAAGGGGACTTTGACAATCGAATCAATAATCGGAATAATATTTTCAACAAATAACAGGATGAATTCATCAATAAACACTTCGAGTCATATAAAATGGATGTTATGAACATGAAAAGGGATAAAAGAAGCAAAGGAAAAGAGTATTTAACTATTGATCTGGGCGCGGCCGTGCCCAACCAACATTAGGTTTTGGACTGGGCACTATCAATTATTTTTTTTCTTAAATTTGAGAGTTTATAATTTTTGAAATGGTTTTTATTTAAGATTACAATGAATAAAATTTTTTCAAGATTTAAAAGAAACTGAAATTTGACACTTTGAATTCAAAGCTTATGGTTTGAAAATCAGACTAGGGTTTAATGGACAATTAGGATGAGACTAACTAAGAATTTTACTTCATAAATTAAAATCACCAAGGAATCAAGAGCCTAATTTCAAGAAACAAGAATTAGGATCAAGAAACTAACAAGAAATTGGTGAGGAATAACCATAAATTTCACCTCAACTCCAAGCTTTTCTATTTTGCTTCCTAGAGTGTGATTTCCTCTCTTTTTTTAACTCCAATTCTTCTTTGATCCTTGTGTGTTGTTTTGTAGGAAATAAACTTTGAAAATTTAAGAAAATTGAGTGATAAAGTATTGTTAAAAGAAGAAGCATGAAGATTGTGTGTTGAGTGTGTGTGTTCGATTGTGTGTCTATATGTGTGTGGTCGGCCATTTGGCTTTTTAGGCCATATGTTCATATATCTTTTTCCAAATGAGAAGAAAGAAATTAAGGTGTAAAAGATGGGAAAATTTTTCAGGTTTCAAAAGAAATTGAAGAATTTTGTTTGACAAATTTTAAGAATAAGTGTAACAATTTAAAAATTGTAAAAAAATGTTGTTATGTGTAAAATTCTAGAAAATTATTGTTATGTATGAATAAAATTATTTCATGAGATTGAAAATTAAACGTATTTGCTTAAATTTAGTTTTAAAAATGATTGCGTTGAAAATTGATTGATGAGAAATGACTGTAGGGCTTTAGATTAAAGGTTTTAGGACATTAATCTATATACTTTTTGTTTAAAAGATATTAGTTACAATGTTCTTTTAATTTTAAATTATACATATATATATATATTAAAGATAAGCATCAGATTTTACCAAACACAAATATTTGTGTTTTTTGGACATTTAGGTAATTATATGTCGTACATTTTTTTTCAAATTTTTTAATACATTATCATGTTTATAGATTATTTGCTTCAATGTTTGTGCTTCGTCTAAATTGCTATTAGTTTTTGCTTTCGAGGTATTTCGCTAAACCCTTGATATTTATATTTTATAAGAAATTGTAAAAAAGTTATAATGATATTTATAGATATGCATGTTAGATAGAATTGATGGATTAGGAAGGAGGATATGATTTGGGGAAAGGGGTTAATTATGTACTGTGCATGCTTTGAATAGAGATATAAGAGGTCTGTCAGGAGAGATATTATGTTTATATTTCAAATTTAATGACTTTATGTTGCGTATGTGTTTGCATGCTTATTAATATGTATCCTTTTTCTTAACACGCACAAATGTTAGACAAAAAATTGTTGAAAATGAAGTTGTACTAAGACATACTCTATTGAAATTTTTATTCACCTCTTTGATTAAGAATAACAAACTAATTTGTGCTTGCCATAACACAAAAACTTTTACTTAATCAAGACAACTATGAATAAGCAACGATCTTAAATAAGTAGCAAGACAAGTAACGAAAGCTATGAATTAGTAACAAAATTTTTAATAATGAAATAACCCCAGCAATTCTAAAGCCTTTAAAGAAGTAACATAACACTTCAATATATTTTAGTTAAACAATCTTAAGAACCAATCTTGAACAAAATTCAATCCAAAATCTAGAAAATTCTTTAGTCAAACATCTTATACGTATATACATTTTGACACAATTCTAGTACTTTTGGACCAAAAATTTTCAATTAATAGGGAAAATCTTTTAATATTCTTACATTCTTTTCTCTTTTTACATTTAGACAACTATTTCACCACATAGAACATGGATGTATAATATGTTATACTCTCAATGTCATGGTATTAGAAAAGAGTTTATTAATGGTGTCAAAGAGTTTATAAATCATGCTCGTACGCTAGGCCAATTCTTGACTGAGCGTATGATCAGATGTCCATGCCTCCACTGCATAACTAAAGGTACTTTGTTGTCTCCTGATGATGTAAAAATCCATTTGCATCAGGTTGGTTTCATACTAAATTATTGATATTAGACTAATCATGGAAAAGTTGAACTTACAACCAAGTGTCTCTATTGTCGATGTTGGTGCCTTTAGTAATCATTAAGTTGAAAGTGATTACACCAAATGGTTACAGAGATGTAATCAAATTGTGTATGATGCAGCTATGGGAGAACATGGGCATGATTCTCATTTTTAATCTCAAACATGAGTTTGAAGAGCAGCCAAATTTTGAAGTTTAAAGATTTTATGATCTATTAAGTGAATACAATCAACCTTATGGTGCGAATGTGATATGCATTCTGAATTGTATGTTGCTATTAGAATGATATCTATTAATGTGATTGTGCTTCACGATGTTGCTGACGAGATATTGAAATTAATGTTTGAAGTAACACTATTGGGTCACAGCATTCCTAGAAATTACTATGAGATTAGGAAACTTGTATCCAGGCTTAGGTTGGTATCTCAAAAAATAGGCTGTGTTAATAGTTGCATGTTTTACTAGAAAGATCATGCTAATGCAAATGAATGCAAGTTTTGTGGTGTTGCTCGGTACAAAACACATAGAGGTAAAGGAAAACTCATGCCTGTAAAGAGAATGCATTATTTGGCATTAATTCCCAGGTTGAAATGATAGTTTGCCTCTATGAGTTTAGCACGCATATGCGATAGCACTATGAAAATTGTAGAGCAGAAGGTGTTATGTGTCACTCTTCAGGTGGGATGCATGGAAGCATTTTGATAGTAAATACCCAACTTACTCTATATAACTTGTCTCCAAAAATGTGTAAGACAAAATAATACATGTTTCTAACTTGTATCGTATCGGGACCGAAAAATCAAAAGACAACGATTGATGTATACTTGCAATTGTTAATTCATGAATTAAAACTATTATAGCATGTGGGAGTACCAATGTATGATGTGTCAACAAAACAAAATTTCAATTTGAGAGTTGTATCGTTATGGATAATAAATGATTTCCCAACATATGAAATATTGTCTAAATTGATGACAGCAAGCAAGCTTGCTTGTCTTTATTGCATGAGGAACAGTAAAGTGTTCACACTCAAGGATGACAAAAAAAATTTATGGTTTGATTGTTATCAAAAGTTTCTTAACGATGATCACCCATTTAGGAGAAATGTTTTAAATTTCAAGATATATCATCCGAGTTTGATCCCCTTTCACCTAAATTGAGTAGAGAAGATATCTGGTAACTTGTTAGAAATTTGTCCAAAGTTACAAAACATGGTGGATTCACTCGAATTAATGGATACAATGTCGAGCCCAATTGGACTAAATAGAGTATGTTCTAGGCATTGCCATATTGGAAGGATAACTTGGTATACAATCTTGCTGTCATGCACTTAGAGAAAAATGCATTTGACTATATTTTCTATACAGTCATAGATATCAAGGGAAGGACTAAGAATAATGTGAAAGCTCGTATAGATTTAAAGGAGTATTATAGATGACGCGAGTTCAAGTTGATAGGAAAGGGTAACGCTTAATGTTTAAAACCAAATGCAAAATATACTTTCACAGCACAATAGAAAAGAAGTGTATGTGAATGGCTGAAAGGGCTTTGAATGCCTAATTGGTACTGCTCATATCTAGCACGACTTATTAACAGCCATGAGGGAAAGTTACATAGATAGAAAAGCTATGACTGTCATATTTTTATGGAACAATTGCTCCCTGCTCACAATCACTTGCGAGAAATTACCTGATCAAATATGAAAACCATTAGTCAAACTAAGTTGCTTCTTTCAAGATTTGTGTTCAATAATTCTAAGGCGTGAAGACTCAGACAGGACAGAGAAAAATATCCCCGTTATTCTTTGCAAATTAGAAACTATATTTACACTAGGTCTCTTTAATTGTATAAAACATTTGCCCATCTATCTTATAGATAAGGCAGGAAATAGAGGCTCCATGCAATATAGATGGATGGATTCCTTTGAGAGGTAATTACTTTATATTAAATATAGGTATTCTATCTTTAACACCATATATTGTGATTATTTTTGAAATAAAATGTTATTTTATAACATAGGGAGCTTGGAAAAATTGTGAAACAGAAAGCCTAAGTCGAGGGCTCAATCTGTGAGTCATTCTTATGTTGGGAGACATCAAATTTCTATTTTTATTACTCTGAGTCCCATGTTAAAACTTTGCGACCAGAGTCAGTAGAAATGATATGGTGGCCAAGACGATTTCATTTTACCAATACTATCAACATTCAATCAACCTGATCATACATCAAGTGCATGCACGACCTGATGATTGAGTGATGTAGAACTACATTCGGCTATACTTCATATCCTCTTCAATGGTGAAGAGGTCAACTTATTCGTTGAGTAAGTACAATTCTAACTTACATCATAGTGCATTGTCAAATCACTTCTAATATATTACGACACTCATTAACTCTTTGATTATGAATTTAAATTTAGCTACTTTGTTGACCGCTTCCAAATCTATGATCAAGATGCCGATAGAAGAATTCAATGTGAATTTATAGATTGCTTCAGGTTTTACATAAGTTAATCATTAAGTTTAATGCATTTTTTTACTAACAAAAAAAATCAATGATAACAGCTTATATTTATATATTATGTATAGGTACAAAATCCACAAAATGACATCACAAACCAATTCTTGCTTGATAGGCTTGAGGCCCTAATAGAAAGATTAGGACATGGCCAAAGTATTTCGTGAACGACTTTAACTTTCACACTCAATTATGAATAGAGGGTAAAAATACAATGAATAGCGACGTTTAGGTCAAAGGAACTAATGGTGAAGATGTTGAAGTTGATTATTTTGGAATATTATGGGAAATAGTTGTATTGGAGTATACCCTGAGGAACCAACGAAGAAGGTGATTTTATTTTGTGTGAGTGGTTTGATCCCACACGAGATAGGGGACCTGTGTACTACATCCCAAGCATAAGATTATTTGAAATTAGGCAAAAGAGTTATTATTATCCAACAAGTGAGACAAGTTTACTATATTCCATACTCGGGCATTATCAGTGATAAAATTAACTGGTTCGCTGTCATCAGGACAAAAGCAAAGGGCTTGAATAGAAATAGAAGACTCCTTGGAGGTGGCATATCAAAATGATATTATATCATATGTTAATACAATAACTTATGATGAGTTTCAAGAGCCCTTAAGGGATCAAAGCAGTTCTTACGAGATGTTACTCCAAGAGAGATATCAAACTATGAATTTATCAATGATAAGGATGAAGATGAAAAAGACGCACTTTCTAATAACGAGAAGTATGATGATGAAGAAGTCGAATCCTCTAGTTCTTATTCAGAATAAATTTATTTAGCATAATATTTGTTGAACGTATTTAATTGTTAGTAATATGTGTATTGTTTTTTTTATGTATGCTATTCAATGCATCATTGGTCAATCATCATTTAATTTTCATATCTTTTTTAGATATGGATTCCACTAGTAGGGGTAGTCGAGGAGGTAGAGGTGGTCGTGGTCGTGGTAGGCATGCTCGAGGTGATTGGACCATAGCTGTTCCATCATCCTTAGTCACACCCACACATTTACTTCTCATTTTCCCACACTACATGCACCACCCACCGGCCATCTTACTCCCATTCATCAGACCCATACTCTTTTATGCCCATACCATACCTACCATGAAGTGGTCCCTCGTAGACATATTCGCTAGCCAGGCCCTTCCACATATATTCACCAATCGACCCCTCATCTTCGTACATTGGGTCTGCTTAGGGTAGTCATGGTGATGCTTCTCCATTAGGAAAAGCCCAGAAGTCCTCGTTAGCTTCACTAGGGAAGGTATTTTTGAGACCCGAGGAATCTAGCTCCACATCGGGGTACGTATTGATTAATTATCAACTTATACACTAATTAATATTCAATTAAAATGATACAATTATGACTTGATTGATTTGATACAGGTTAATACCCTACAAAAAGGGGCAAAGCATACTATAGAGGTTATAAGAGGTAGATTGGATCAGCCATATAAAAACTGGTAGGATGTTCCACCACATGTGAAAGAGATGTGGTTTAAGGAGTGGAAGGTAGAATATTAAAATTTAGTTGTCAAACTGCTAATTACATTTGTTTTATTTTTTAGTAGAGATATATTACTTGGGAGCCACAATACAAGCTCCACATGAAAAAGGCCATTCGTCGATTTTGAACATATTGGCACTTAGAATGTATAGAACACGAGTGTCGTACCTCGAGTCTCAGGTCCGCACATTCCCGGGATTTCGGGGGGTATCATAGGTGGTATCAGAGCCTAGGATAAGAAATCCCATTGGTTTAGAGCTATAGTATTTTACCTTTGATCTCGTTTTTTTGTTATTGACTTCGTTTGTTCTTTTGTGGCACTAGATGGACAAGGGCAAAGGAAAAGCAAACGAATGGACGAGCTCGGACTCCGACTATAGTGATAGCAATAGCAACATAAGGCCACCTAAGAAGCATAAGGTGGACTATGAGGCCATCATCGAGGAGTTGTGCCGAGAGAGAGAATGCGTACCTCAAGGAGCATAGGTTGTATAAGGTGTATAGTCGGTGGGCTCGGGACGAGATGGAGAGATTGGCCGCTAGATATAGATCCCAGCACTATACTGTTAAGAATATGACGGCCCAGAACCTACTCTGCTTCAACCACGTTAAGAAAGATCTTATGGCAAAGGTGGATGAGGCGTTTAGGCAGGCGATGGACTCTATGGGGGCAATGGAGTGGCTAGCGCAGGACCACGCGAAGGAGGCATTGGTTCCTAGGTTTCAGGTCCCGTTTATCCCCTCTGTATTCGGAGAGGAGATTGAGAGGGATGAGCCTCATCGGAGAGCTTCGAGAGCCCGCACACCTCCACCACCGCCGAGAGACCGAGTTGGACCATCTACTGCTTCGTCGAGTGCCTCGAGAAGGCCTTGCATAATGGCCAGGATTAGTGTACGGCCTCTATCCCGATTGACGACGATGTAGCAGCAGCAAGGGTAGACCAAATGCTCGATGATGTGGGCCGTAGGCTAGCTCCTAGGACACGAGACGATGATTTTGATGATGAGCCAAAGGAGGATCTAGAAAAGGAGCCCAAGGAGGACTCGGAGAAGGAGCCTGCTGAGGATCCTCATCGTTCGTCGGGGGCTTGAGATAGATTGGATGGATGGACAGTGATCATGGATTTTCTTTTCTTCTTTTCTTTTCTCGTTTGGGACTTTGTATATAAGTTTGACTATAAAAAATGGCTTGTAAATTTGGAGACTCTAGTTAGGAATAGCTAGATATTTTGTATAGGCTAGTATTAGTATATGTCCCCATTTTGAATGTGGTTAGGGAGCCCTCTCTCTTTTGCTTTTAGAAATAGTTCCATAACCATAGGAACGATTGAACGTGTAAAGAATTGCATCGAATGAAATGAAAAGAACGTTCTCTTGACTTGAAAATTTTGTCATCTTGTGTCGTATGCTTTAGTTTGCCAATCTATGTACATTAGTAACCTCGTATTGCTACTAAGATATAAATTTCAAAGCAATATCTCCACTAGTGGAAACGTACCCATAATTGAACCCACAAGAAAACGAGAGAGACCCAGGCGGGTAATATTTGATGATGTTAGGGAACCTGACACCCCTAACATTGATGAAGACCCTATGCCTCAACCAGATCAACCTAAACCAAACAAGCAAGAACAACTCGAATAAAACCCCTAAGAACAACGTGCACCTCAACTAGAAAATTCTCTACCAAATGAACCAGTGGCCGAGCAACTTCTTGCTTTCCTGAGACAAGCCCTGAATCGAGATCAAACCCAAGGGCAACAAAGACGGGGGCAAGAAGTGGAAACGGAGAACAAAATATTATCTAGGTTCTTGCGATTCAACCCAGCAAGCTTTGACAGTGAGCCTGATGATCGCAAAGCGGAGTCATGGCTATTTGCCGTTGAGAAAATTTTTTGAGTCACGTATGCCACGTACTTATTCGAACGGGCAGCATGCTATTGGTGGGCTATCATTGAGAGAAGATTGGAAAGAGACGGAGTAGAGGAATCTTGGGAACGTTTCAAGGAAGAGTTTATCAGGAAATTCATCGTGCAAGTAATTCGGAACATACGGGAGAAGGAATTTATGAGACTAATATAAGGATCTCTGACCGTGGCCAAATATGAGATCGAATTCAATCGGCTCATACAGTATGCTCCCCACGTGTTAGCGGATAAGGAGAGAAAACAAAAGAAATTCATGGAGGGCCTGAAATTGGAATTAAGAAAGGCAGTAGCTATTAACAGGCCCCAGGACTATGATAGTGCCGTGAAAGCAATGGAGTTGGAAGCAGAATTTTAGGAACTCCACAGGATTGGAGATAAAAAAATCGACAAATGGATGGGCAAGTCGGATTCTGAGAAAGGAAAGAAGGGCTACTTTAATAAGAAGCCCAAAACTAAAAATAAGTCTGCACCGGCAAACAAAGAAAAAGCACCGGCAAGTCAAGGGAAAGAGAAGTGTGGGCACTGTGGTGGCACGAACCACACAGAAGAGAAATACTGGAGAAAATTACGCAAATGTTTCGTCTGTGAAAGTGAAATATAGGAACGCATAACCAGCAGTAGGGAACAGCTAGATGTCCCCAGGTCAAAGCAAGAGCATACGTTTTGACAGGAGAGGAAGGCACGGAGTGGTTGAAGGTAAGGTTCTTATTCAGAATCTCATATGTAAAACTCTTTTTTACCCTGGTCTACGCATTCATTCATATCCCTTGATTGAGCTAAGAAGATATACTTACCATTCGAGAACATAAACTTCTCCTATGAGATACACATACCTGTAGGAGGATGTTATGAGACTAGGATTAGATATCCTAAATGCCCTGTAGTAATTGAGAATCAGAACTTTAGTGCTGACTTGATAGAATTACCAATCCAAGGCTATGACCTTATCCTAGGGATGGATTGGTTGTTTAGACGTCAAGCAGTAGTTGACTGTTATGCCAAAACAGTCAAGTTAGGTACCAGAGTAGAAGTTGGTACCTCGAGTACAAACACGAATGATGACATACCTATTATTTCAGCAGTAAAGGCCAGAAAGATAATTAAGAGAGGTGGACAAGAAGTTCTGCCCTATCTGATAAATAAATCTCAAGACAAGATGGAATTGAAGGACGTTAAGGTGGTTAAGGAGTTTCATGAGGTATTTCCTGAAGAGTTGAACTCACTACTCCCAGATCGAGAGATTAAATTCATGATTAAAATGATCCTTGGGGTAGCGCTATTCTCTAAAACTTACTATACGATGGCCCCAGCAGAACTAAAAAAGCTTAAGGAACAATTGCAAAAACTGCTGGAGAAGAATTTCATAAGACCGAGCTCATCACCCTGGGGAGCTTCGGTCTTATTTGTGAAGAAGAAAGATGGTTCATTTAGAATGTGCATCGACTATAGAGAGCTGAATAAAGTGACCATCAAGAACAAGTATCCCTTACTCCACATAGACGAGCTGTTCGATCATCTTCAGAGATCAACTGTCTATTCTAAGTTGGATTTAAGACAAAGATACTATCAGTTAAAAATACGGAAAGCAGATATTTCTAAAACTGCATTTAATTCCCGATATGGGCATTTTGAGTTTGTTATTATGCCTTTTGGATTAACCAATGCTCCTGCGGCGTTTATTAATTTAATACATTGAATGTTTTGCCTATACCTTGATAGCTTCGTTATGATTTTCATCGACGATATTCTGGTTTACTCTAAGTCTGAAGAAGAGCATGAAGGACACTTGAGAATTGTTCTTCAGACTTTGAAGGAGCACAAATTATATGCCAAATTTAGTAAGTGTGAATTTTGACTTGATAAGGTGATGTTTTTGGGTCACATCATATCAAAGAATAAACTTGAAGTAGACCCAGAAAAGGTTGAGGAGGTCCAAAAGTGGAAAAGACCTCCAACGATCACTGAAATAAGAAGTTTTCTTGAATTAGCTGGATATTATCGAAAATTTATCCAAAATTTCTCCAAGCTAACTGAACCACTCACTAGATTGACCCAGAAGGATAGAAAATTTGTTTGGGACAAACAGTGCGAGGAGAGTTTTGCCGAGTTAAAGAAAAGATTGACAACAGCTCCTGTACTCGCACTGCCTGATGGGTCAAAAGAGTTCACTGTGTATACAGATGCCTCAAAGAAGGATTAGGCTGTGTTCTGATGCAGCACGGCAAAGTGATTGCGTATGCATCACGAAAGTTAAAAAATCATGAGGTGAACTATCCCACTCATGATTTAAAGCTAGCAGCAGTAGTTTTTGCTTTAGCAAAGTGGCATCACTACCTATACCGGGCGAAGGTAGAAGTATTCACAGGCCACAAGAGCTTAAAGTGTATCTTTAGTCAAAAGAACCTGAATCTAAGACAATGATGGTGGATGGAATTCCTGGAGGATTACGATTTCACTCTCACTTATCATCCAGGAAAAGCAAATGTTGTTGCAGATGCTTTAAGTCATAAAGAAAAGCTAGCAAATATGAGCATCTATCCAGAGATGTACCGTGAGATCCTAAGAGCCCAAGGAGAAGACGAATGGGTTCAGAAACTAAAAAGAGATATGAAACCTGATTTTAGGATCGACACTAATGGGTTGTTACGATTCAAGAATCGGATTGTTGTTCCTGCACTGCTGAGGGAAAGAGTGCTATCTGCAGTACATCAGACAAAGTATTCATTGCATCCTAGAGGAACAAAGATGTACAAGGACCTAAAGCAGAAATTTTGGTGGGATGAAATGAAGAA
>JACFYI010003715.1:75758-87734 GCA_014898755.1 Handroanthus guayacan
GAGAGGTAACACCCGAGAATTTCCTAAATGAAATTCTTGAATTGTCGATTTATCGAAAATTATTTGATTTTAGAATCGAGTATCGTTTTAAAACCAAAATACATTTTATGCATTCAAAATTAATTTTGACTAAACATGTTTCATTTCCTCATCGATTTTTGTCCCAAAAACAAGCCTAAATGGCCAATGAAATAAGCTCAATTCAAAGCCCAAACCCTAGCCACTTATTTTGACCAAAATGAGCCCAATTGAAATTCAATAAAATAAATAAATAAAAGAAAATGTGGGCTACAGATCCTTCAGCCACAGCAGCAGCATATTGGATGGGATTTTCATCCCATCTATCCATCCACTACCCACCCTACCTACCCCTAAGTGTAGGTATTTGTTGTGAGGGACTTAAACTTGTAGATTCTTGCACTTTTGACCTGATTTCTCCTCTATAAATAGGCCACATTCAGCTCAACATATTTCTGCAAAAATCTACAAACACATTCTAACACTCTTGCATTCATAAACTTCCTCTTGCACTCTCAATTCTCAAAACCGATTTCAACACTTAAGGGGGGATTCTAGGAGTGTGACTCTCACTCTAACACTTGGTAAGTGGCCTTAGACTTGTGATTTAAGAATGGTTAAGTGATATATATGATAGTGTTTGACATGAACGTATATATGGTTATAGGTGTGGTTGTAAGCTTGGATAACTTGCTTTCATTCAAAGATCTAGCTACAAGAGGTAAGACTTATGGCATCTTTTCCTCTGCGTGAGCATGTGTTTCAGTTTTTCACTTCCTTGATCAAGCATGATTTGAGTTATTGAGCACTTGATGCCATTGATATGTTGAGCATGAGATCCTATGATGTTATTTTGTTATTCTTGCCTTTCCATGCTCAAATCCTTGAATATGTAGATCCCATGCTAAATGAATCTTCCTTGACTTGTACATTGATATGTGGGATTGAGTTTTGAATGATAGACCATGGATTAAAAGGAGAAACGAACTAAGAATGATTGAAAAATGGGTGATATGGACAAAATCGTACTTTTCGACATTAAAACGATCTTTCAAAAAATTTCAAAACCAAAATCCAAAACGATGTTTTATAAATATTTTTACGTATATAAGAACCTCAAAAATGTATTTTTGGATCACAAATTCGAAGAAAAACAAAAGACGAAAAATTGAATTGTTACCCGAAAGTCAGCACTTGAGCGCACAAAGTTGGGTGCCCAAGCGCCGACTCTTGGTAAAGAAACCCAAAAATTACAGTAGCTTGGGCGCTCCAGTGCCCAGCCACTGCCCAAAAATTCTTATTTTGGGCACTCGAGCACCCGTTTGCGCACCCAAGCGCCCATTTTTGGTTCCAATTTGATTTTCTTATTTTAAAAACCTTATTTCAAATCAATATAAGTCCACATCCAATCTTATTAAACGTAATGTGAGTTTTGAAATGACAATCCTCGAGTCCATAGTCAAATTTCTGAAATGATTGATTGATTGAATACGTTTTGGCCTATTGAAATGCTATTGATATTGTTGGCCTTAGAACGTTATGCTTTGCCGGCTTGTTGATTGATTGATTGTTCATTTCGTTCTAAGCCATACAATTGATTGATTGCGGGCCCTTGTGGGGTTTCTTGGGAATCGAACTTGGGTAGTATCGGACTATCGACTAGGATCCTCGAGCCCCTGATTGTTGGGTAGTTTGGATGTATTCTGGAGGTAGAATTCTAAAGCGCTACCCTAAGCACGTACGTCGGCTGTGCTTTTTGATTGATTGAGCTCCTTCGGGAGTTGAGGGAATAAGGTGAAATGTGTATGTTGAAAACATAAGGGTGATAAATCTACCAAAAAGATTGTTTCAGCCTATGGACTCGAATGTGATAATATATGTATATATTGATTGTCTTGATCATTCTGAATTATTATCCATATCACATTCGTGTATTGTTTAGTAATATGCTCATTTTTCTTGAAACTCTTATTCTCATTTTATGCTATAAGTTTTACTGAGTCAGTGGACTCATGACTCTATTTATCATGTAAGTTCTTGAACTGTAAACGATTGATTGATTAGAGCCTATGATGGATTGTATAGCTTATTTTGGTTTTGACATCTCTCTTGTATTTTGGTTTAGCATATCGTTGTGGAACCAATGAACTTTGAATTGTTTAGTCTTGTGACTTGTAAGCTTTATGCTAGACATTTATGTATTTTGGAATGGGTTAATTGCATATTACCCCCTTGTGTTACTTCAAAATAGCACTAAACCCCCCATGAAATTTAAAATAGCAACTAAACCCCTAGCATGGGGTCAAAATGCTATTTTTGAAAAAACACAGGGAGTTTATTTGGATATTGTCTAAAATAACACGAGGGTTTAGTTGCTATTTTAAATTTCACGGGGGGTTTAGTGCTATTTTGAAGTAACACAAGGGGGTAATATGCAATTAACCCATTTTGGAATATTTGGAATGTAACGTTATATATCATGGAACTTAGTTTGGATTATTGTATTGATATTTGGAATTTAGTTTGCATGATTGTAGTGTATTAGCTTCTGAATCGATTTTGAACGTATTGGTACTTAGAATATATAGAATACGAGTGTCGCACCTCGAGTCTCGGGTCCGCACATCCCTGGGATTTCGGGGGGCGTCACAATACCCATTAATTAAATAGAATTCCCTCCTCTTGAGAATTTAATCTAACTTCATTCTTTGAATGTGTGCCTTCTCTTTCTTACAACATGACAACCACCTAGGTGGAGTAAACATGAGACTAGGAGCCCTTAAACTAGCTAAAGAAACAATAAAAAGATAAAGTAAACTAGATTAAGCACCACTAACTTGGAAAGTTTAGGTTTCGTTTAGAATCAATTAACTCTAATAATAAGGTCAAATATAAGGATTTGATTATGGGGCTTTGTGTATTTCTCTATGAAGGTATATCCGTGCAGATTATGATTAATTTGTAGTTGATCATCAAACAATTTGTTGACATCTGGTCTACTTATGCCTCTGATGATACAAGCCAATCTCTTGAAACTAATGTTTCTTATAGAAAGTAAAGGATCACAAACTCTATTTAAATTTAATACGTTCTTGGAAGAAATCAATTGAGAAAGGGATGAATCTTCTTGTAAGGGAAGCAATCACTAAGTGATAATTAGAACAACTGAAGCAAGGATTGTATGCTCCCAACAAAGTGCCCTCAAAAATTGAAAAAACACTTATAAGTTCAAATTTCAGACATCATTTCTAATTTGAAATGAAACAATCCGAAAATTCCGCTAATTAAATCTTTAAACCCTCGATTTTAATCGGTAAATGTTTTTACAATATTTTTGAGAAAAAATTTAATAGGTAGACAATTTTTCATCGTTTTGAGATTTTTCTCACAACTAAATATATTTTACCACTTTCGAAAAGTTTTTCTTGCACCCGAAAATTTTCATACGCATTATTTTAGCCCCAAAAAAATTTTTGCCTAAACTTTGGCCCAAAATTTAAGCCCAAATTATATTAAAACCCAATCGAAGCCACACTTTACACTACATAATATATATATGTATGTACACGCATATGCATATAAGATGCATAAGCTCGGCCAAATCCCCTCTTATCAAAAGAGGAGATATTTTAATTTTATAACTTAAATTAATCTTAACCAAGTTATTTTCATCATTGTGCCAATTGGCACCCACCATAGGGCTTTGACACGTTGCACCATAAAATTGGAAAATGACATTTGAATCCCAACATCCTTTCTATAAGAATTAGGTTATCTTGCAAGAACAAGTGCACTTTTCATTTTATTTTGTCTTCCACTCCCAACAAGGCTATCTTCATCTTCTTTTATTTTCTCTCAAGTTGCATCTCTTCAAGAAATTCTCAAAAATTTTAAAGCTTGATTAACAAAGGGGAAGAAGTAAGGTGAGGACACTTGGTAAGAAAACCCTAATTATAAGATGATTTATATATGTAGGGTTTTTGAAGAGAAACCTAGTATAATTCTTAATGGTTAATTTTTATAGGTTTGCTTAAGGATGGGAAAAATTAGCTATTACCTTGTGGTTATTAGCATAAAAGGTAAAAATTATGGCTTCCTTCCTTGCTTGATTTCATGTTCCTAGCATAATCTTTGGATGGTACCCTTGTTGCTTGTTGTAACTTCTTAACATATGATGATGTGAAACCTTTGAATTGGAAGACAAATTTGGAAACTTACCCTTGTTGAACTCTTACCTTGTCATATGATATTTCTTTCTTGAACATGATGGAGGTTATTGGAGTTGAAATTATGGACATAATAAAGACCTAACTATTTTGGAGCTTATGAACCCAAAAATTGGAATTTTGGCAAAAGTCTCTCCAAAACTTTCACACTTAAATATCTTGAAAATTTATGAACAAACCAATCTTGAATTTTTGAAAATTCGTCCTCTGTATCATTCTAAAAAAAATAAAAATTGGCGTGTCCACACCAGTTATGGGCATATTAGCATTCGGGGCAGTAGCCCCGAGCTATGCGAGCACATCGCGCCCTTTTCCGAGTACAGGCACGCCTATTTCAAAACACTTTTAAATGTATTTCTAACCCATTTTGCCTTTTCACGTCCATATATCACTTCGATAAGTTATCTTAAATCCGAATATGTAATTTGCATGTCCAAAATACATTCTAAATTGATTGATAAAGTCCGATCCTCGTTTGAACTTTGAAAAAATTTAATTTGGACTATTATAATAACCTTCGAAACTTTTTGTATGTTTGTTTGATGGGCCCTTGGAAAGCTTCAGGAGGGATGCTAGGCGGCGCCGGGTCAATAATTGATCCCCTAGAGGGCTTCCTACTAGTTTAGATAGTTTCGTGGAAGTCTGGAGAAAGGTTTTCAAGGACTATTCTGTGACACAGTACGTCATAATATCATATTATTTGTTGGATTATTCCTCCGAGCGGCCGCTCGAGGAAGGGACCTTGTGGAGGGATAAGGGTTATATTTATTTTGAAGTTATAAGGGTAACAGATCCACCAAATACTAGTTCTGCCTAGGCTATTCGATTGTGTGATTTATTTTAAACTCTTGCTTGAGTTGCTCATTCTGTTTGATTATTGAGTTATCACAATCGTTTAGCATATTTTAACTCGTTTACTACCCTCGTTTGTCCCCTATATCGATTTTGTTGATTCTCATTGTTCCCTTGCCACTTTTAGTTATAATTCTTACTAAGTCATTGGATTTATTTAGATATATTACTATGTGTAGGAAATTGAGCCTCAGAAGCTATGATGGCTTGAGATTTTGACTTTTATTTGAATATCGGTATTGTACGGACAACGTTGTGTTATGTACTCGGCTCGTAGCCATTAAAACTTGACTTTTGATGAAGAATTTGCATATGTTAGTATGTTTAGTTGTGGCTTGCTACCACAAGGTTTAGCCATGTGTTATGTTGGATCGTAATAGATATTGTGTAGGTGTATATGTATTATATGTTGGTATGTTGGCTTAGTTATCTTCCATCGCTTTTATATTATCTCGCTAGAGGTTCGCCTGCCCATAGGTAGCATTGCCGGCCTAGAGATGAATGTTCTCGGCTTCAGGGCTTTATATGAAAATAAGCTGCCAGGATCAATTCACAAAAGTAGCAAAAAGTAAGAAGTCAACCCTTTGCTTGCAGAAACTGTCTTGGACAAAAGAAAAGTTTGGAATGACTCTTCATGTGGTTAATGACTAGAAAAGTCTAGTTGGCTCATCAATACATGAAAAGCGACTTTCAAATGAAGAAGAGAAGAACTACGATTATCTTCAAGCTTGTGATAATATTAGCATTATTTTTTCAAGTATTTCAAGAGAATCTCTCAAGTTCTACATGTTGGAGTAGTGTCTGACATTGAATTGGTTCGTAAACTACTTCTTTGTGATATAATATTACTTTATCAATAGGTTTTTTGTATAGTCCCCTTCATCTTATGTGCATTATAATTCTATGAATACATTCGAATGAAATCCTTGAGATCACAAAAGACTACGAGACTTAGTCACACATATGATGATCAAAAAATAAGTTTCTACGGTCATGATCTTAAAATATTCCAAATCATAGAATTTTCAAAACAAGCACATCTTAGATTTGAATAAACTTGCATTTAATGATATATACTCCAGGAGCAGGGATTCATCTCATTTTATAGACAAACGATGTTGAAACATCGGTAAGTATGCCGATGCTTTTTAGAAAACAAGTTCACTAAAGGCTCTATTAGAGAAACCCATAAGATATTCATAGTAACTCATTAGCAATGGAATTTTCTGTAACTTACAATAGTGCATATAATTAGTCATTTGGCTTGAGGTTCCGTGATTAACTTGTGTATGAGTGTTTAAACATTTTATAAGCAAGCTCACTTTCTCACAAGTGATATGTGGAATTTGTTAGGTTTATTCGACTTACGATATCGAGGTATGTGTTTTCCAGTAAAGGATCCATTTGCTCATCTCATAGAATGAATTGATCTCATATACTTTTTATGATGCTTGATTCCTAAAATTGTTATGAAAGGTGGTTAACAATTTGGAAAGACACTTCCGATGAGGTCAATCAAACTTATCATTGAAAATAGATTCATAGCCATTGAGGCTATTAGGGAGCCAATGAATATTTTAACCCTAGCCATGATCGAGAGATTAAAAATAGGATGGACCGTATTTGGATGGTACTCGTAAGTAGATAGGTTTATACTAAATTAATTCATCCAATTGGTTGAACTTCATGAGTTGAAGCTAGGCATTATTCACGGAGATCTGTATTCTTGAACTAATAAGAGATTAATTTAAGAGTGGTTAGTTAAAGGAGTTTATTACTCAAAATATTTATTATTCACTAGTTAATCGCAGCTTGTTATGAGCCCATGTCTAATTAATTAGTGAATTTAAGGGATCACAAACAAAAGCCTCTTTTCACCACTTGTGAATTCTTTTGGAGATTATCTAATTGGACGAAGACTTTATTAGTTAATTTAATTAGTCAAACTGGATGGATTAACTTTATAAGATAAATTAATCTAATTAATTTAGGACTTCTTTGATTGAGATGATTGCATAGGATTGAATCATAATCCATGTTAATTGGGTATTTAGTTGACATATTTAAGGCCCATGATTAATAAGTGGCTCGGTCTTTAATTCTAAAGCCTCCTAGATTATGGATCATATGTAAGAGATCGGATTAGTAATTCAAGGATTAATTAATTTGATAGGGCTTAATTATACTCCAATTTAATTGTTAAATTTCGCCATTTAAATTAAAGAGTCAATTTAATTTGGTCACATGATTAAGTGAACTTAATTGGTTAAGTTGACCTACTTAAATAAAGAGTTAATTTAATTAGGTTAATTAAATTAACCAGTTAATTTAACTGGGACACTTAGATAAAAGGTCAATTCAAGAGGCTCATGTGGGATTAATCTTCGAGGGAAATCCAATTAGAGGAAACCCATTTACAATAATAGAGTACTCACGTGGATTTTAAGTGGACCAATTAGAATTTAAGAGAGGCATGGAGGGTGTGAGATGGAGACCTAGAACTTGCAACCACTTGCCACATGGCACTATAAATGAAAGCTTAAGGGCCAATTTAGCAAGATTAGTGACCAAGTTCATTCTTCTAATTTTTCCCTCCAAATTAATCTTTCCTCCTCCCCAAGTCTTCTCTTTCTCTCTACTCATTTCTCTCAACTTTTATCTAATCTAATTTTGGATATAGTTGAATGATAGATAGTTGAGGTGTGTGGATACATCTAGAGGTGTCCTAGTTTATACACTTATGTGAAATTTATCAAGAGCTAGATGAAAGATCAAGACCAAGGACTTGATTAAAATTATTGAGTTCTTAGCCAAGAGCATTATTGAATGGTGATTTATTTTGTTGTTCAAGTTTTTGGTGATCAAGAGAAGTCATGATCCAGTGGAGAATTTTGGTGGAATTCTAGCGCTAATTTCTCAAACTTTCGGCGTCAGCAATTTTGGATGAAACTTTTGCCCTTTGAGCTTTGATAGGGATCAAGCTTGGATTGAAGAATATATGGGGGTCCAAAGATGTTTTTGGTGAAAAGCATTCGGATCTTGAAGTTTTTGAAGAGGGTGAACCCATCATCAAGAAGATTCAATTGTTGACTTATCAAGATTTGAAAAATTGGATTCAAGATAGGTTTCTTTTTCCAATCCAAATCGTGTGGCACAAGGAGATCCTTTGAGATGATCATTACCATGTGATGATTTTAATTCAATTATTTAGTTTTTGAATTCCAGTGCACGTTGTTTTGATTTGTTCTTGATTATCTCAACAACTTTCAAATATATTAGAGCCACCTTATACCCTAGAATTTGGACTTTTGATGCATTGATACATGTGATTAGTTGATGTGATGCTTTATAGTCTTGGTTCAATTAGTGAATTGGAAATTATAAAGTAAATGTGTGTTTCTTTGTCGTTATATGAATTTGATTCATATTTTACTAAATCTAGTGTTGGTAATTCAACTGAATGGGATTTGCTTGGACATTGCATGTTGTTGAATGTTGATTCAATTTTAATTTTGGAGTTTTTAGCATGTTTTGGAGTAGCTTTTCAATGTTTTAAAATATTTAAACTAAACTTGAAATTGGAAATCAAATAGAACCGGGAGATATTACTGTTCACTGTCGTGTTACTATTCACTGGTATTGTTCACAGGGGTTGCTACTCAATGTCGACCATGTAGTCAAATGATGTCGGGTTGTCTCATGTTGTGTCGATTTTGTCCGATTTTCAACGCATAATCATTCTACAACTTTGTCATAATATTTTTGTGGATTTATTATGGTTGATATTCTCAAAATTTCAACTCTAAAATTGAATATGCATATGTACTGGATAAATGGGTTGAATTGTTGAAATAAAGTAACATTGTGATGATAACATTGTTCCTTTTTTTTTCAATTTGCAAATTTAATTCCATGCATTTATCTGATGAATGTGTTATGTTGAATGGATATTTAGATGATCATGAGCCTTAATAAAATAATTTTATTTGATTCAATTTGATTGAATTTTGGGTGTACAATTAAATGTTGACGCCTCTTTTTTATGTTGTAATGAGAGTAGTCACTAAGATATGAGATCTTTTTGCTTTTTTCTTATGGTGGCCATTGCAAGAAGTCAATGGAGGATGAAGGAGTTCATGGATGAAACTCATGTATGCATGGAATGCATATGTAATAAATAGGATCTATCATTTAATTACTCACCTAGGATTCAACTAAGTAATGCACTCATGGCTATAAGTGTATTATTTTGTTTATGACTCATGATTGTCCCCTTGTTAATGGCATGCAACGTTATTTAGTTATTTATGTTTAATATCCTTGTTGTATATTGATACATGCTTAGGATGGATAACTTAAAAAAGATAATTAAATGTGATGAGATCTTGCAAAATTTCAAATCCCCCAATTAAAATGTCTAAGTTTATTCAAATATTAAGTCAAGAAAACAGGTAAATTAAATTAGATTTAAATATCCATACTTTTCACTAATAGGAATGTCACATTGTTTAATTGACTTTGTTTTCTTTTTTTCTTTTTTTTTTTCTTTTTTGTCCCTAAACTCAAATAGGGAATTTTTATTTCTATTTGAGGCCCTCTTAATTTGTTGTCCGATATGATCCCAATGAGTTAAGTGAAATGTTCATACAATGGCAAAGAGTGATCTCCAAATCGTTGTCTAATAATAATCACCGTATGCAAGTTTTGAATAAAAATCAATGACTGGATTTACTACCCACAACTAACATTTAAGTAAAAACCAAGGGGTTTATTTGTAACTTACAATCAAGATTTAAGTGAAAATCAAAGAGTTGATTTATTACTAAAATAAATCTTTATTGGACGTTGGCTCATCCCATTCAAAGACCTAAAAGGAATTGAAATCAAAAAAAGAAATAATGATTCTTTCAAGAGCAAGTAATCACTAAACCATTGAAAAGGGTTCTAGAAAAATAAATTGTCAATTAAAATGTGCTAATTGCTTCTATTAAATAAAAATGGGTTACAAGAATCGAAATTATGAGAAGCGTCTTGCAAGACCTTTAAAAATAGTACGTTTTTTGTTGAAATTAACCTTTTCGGTTAGAAATTCGTCATGGGTATGTGATACTACATAAGGTTTGCATTTTTGTAATTAGTTGCAAAAAATTTGAACAAAGTAATAATTGAGTGAAAGGATATAATCCTCTACATTAATGATAGTACAAATTGTTGAGACTAAAGCCATAGAGTAGTTGGCTTAGAGCTTTGTGGGAATACTTTTGTAATTCCACTTATTCACTCATAAAAGTTCAATAAATTAATAAGTAAATATTAGACGATCTATTAAATGCATGCTTTTGACATGGTTGACTAGTTTATAAATTAGATTTTCATGTCGCAGCCTCAAGTTCAATCCCTTTAGTGACATAGAGGAGTTACCAACTAACAAATCTTGTTTGAAGAAATAGTGACTAGATCACCAATTGTAGGACAATCAAGACATGACACTCATCTTCTGGATTTAATCCATATGAATGTCTGTGAGCTACTAAAGATTTAGTACTTAAGATAGCTCTACTCACTTCATGTCTCGATTCGGAAATGTGCTTTATGAAGAGCAAACTCCAAGTTTTGAAATGGTTCTAAGTTAATTGGTCTGAAGTTTGAGAAGCGATTCGGCACACCTCTTCTTGTTAGAGTGCTTTCTAGCATTAAGATGGTACTAGGCTAAACATAGTATAATTTATAGCGAGTCTTACATACATTCTTATTTTTTCTTGAAGATATAACCTCTAAGCAGGAGTGAAATATACTAGAGGGCAATGCTTTCAAATTCGATACCCAGAACTCTGCATATGATGTGGAAAACATGCCTTCATACTAGTATGAGAGTCTCTCACTTAAGGGTAGATAATTAGTGGGAGATGAGTTGAATTCGAAATTCATCTCACGCAAATATTTGTGAGTTACCGTATAAGGTTTACGGATTCATCTTATTCAAAAATTTGGGAGTTATCATATAGGGTCTACAGGTCATTATTATGGGTTTTTTTTTTTTTTTTTTTTTGGAATAAGGATATTTGTTTTAACTATCAACATGATTTCAAATTTGGGAATGGAATGCGGAATTGATTCAATGCAAGAAAAACTATGAAAATGACCTTATTTATCTCAGGCGTTCATTGGGGCAATTTGACCAATGTTGACCAGCAATCAACGTCATTGACCAATAGACCACGTTCTAGCTATATATTATTCTGATGCACTTAGCGTGAGGAATAAAGTTGTCAAATCAATTTTGTAAATTGTGCATTGTTTGGAAGTAATTCAACAAAGAAAGCCTAGTTTGGAAAAATTAGGGTTTATATTTGGGAACTTTAATCAATATCGAGTTAAGTTTAGGGTCAAGAAAGTAATTTTTTTTCTTTTATGAAAGAAAAGTGGGAAAAATTAGAGGCAAATGAAAGTGGGATTGTTAGAAATAAACTTGATGTAGTTGGTGATTCAGGCATGTTCTAGTGTAAATTTCATGATCAAGCCAAATTACTAGGTAAAGATTTTTGGAACTTTATACGATGCAAGGAATTCAGTGCAACAAGATCCACCCAGTTTGGTTCACAAATGAGTGAGATATGAATATTTTCTACTATAGATATTTGATAAGACATTTTCTACTATAGATATTTTCAAAGCAAGTTATGTTTAGCTAGTAGTGTCACATCAAACTTTCAAATTTACATGCTATATAACTATATTTATATAATAATTGCAATATATTTGTAATATATGAATATAAGAAAATTACTTTTCAAATCTTGTAATCGTACCCTTTTTGCTTTTGGTCCTGTATGTATCGACTCAACAATTTTACTCTTATAAGTAGTAATAATTAACAATT
>JACFYI010003715.1:87773-99955 GCA_014898755.1 Handroanthus guayacan
CCAATATTTGCTATTTTAGTTCTACTCACAAGACTAAAATTGCATGATTATTACAATTTACAGGACTAAAATTGTAAAATTTATTACAACATCTAGTGTTAAAATTGCTAAAATCAAACGCAAATTGCAAATTTTTAATACTTACAAGATTAAAATTATTGAGTCAATATATACAAAATCAAAAGTAAAAATGGTATAGTTACAGGATTAAAAATATAATTTAATGTAGAGCGACGCATTTTTAGATAATAAATTACATAGAAAGATATAAAAGTGAAATATTTTAACAAAAAATAAAATAAAATTGGTGTATATATCTTATATAGATTTAAATTAAATAAATACAAAAAAATTTAAGATTACTATTGTAACGCCCCAGTTCACGATGGCATTTTGCCTCGTAATTTGGGACATTACTCACGGTCGGACAGGAAATCTAAACCCAATACAATAACTAAAGCATAAACCATACATGTTACAACGTCAAAATATTGTTCTTACAAGCCCAAATTCCAAAATACGATTACAATTCGTTCTATCTAGACAAAATAGGCCATAAAAAATTCTATCAGTCTAATCCATACAATCATCTATAATACAGGCCTAAATGTATACATATTCCAAAAACAGATCTATGGTAAAAAGGGGGCTCCAATCCAACAAGGAAATCGGTCTAGAAACCTACATGATATTATGGAATCGTGAGTCCACTGATCCAGTAAAACTTATGGCGAGAAATATGGATTAGGAGAATACGAATGGTAAATAGGACAGTAATAGACAAGATGTGATTCAGTAAGCAGTACAGTACAGTCAGGACGGTAATGATCAATTTGATAACGGTAAACAGTAATCACATTCAGGTCATATAAGGCTGAATCAAGTAGTTTTGGTGGATCTATCACCCTTATATCTTCAAACAGATTCATCCTTATTCCTTCAATGCTCTCATAAGAGCCAGTACCATAAAAGCATTGTCGACTAATCACGTGCTTTAAGATAAGCTTTCGGAACCCTAACTCCAAAGCTCGTCCAGTCTATCCAACAGTAGGGGATTTTCAGGAGTTCTAATAGTCAATCCGATATTGCCCGTATCAGATACACCTGTCAAACCCCAGGGCCCAATAGTAAACATTCAGTTAGGTTCAGGAACAGTCAAATCAGTACGATATATCAGTAAGCCATGACAGCACAGTGTTTGATTGACTAAGAGCGGTAATAAATCGATTCAGTATTTCGATCAATCCTATCATTCGAAACAAGTCGGGAATTTGGACTAATGGACTTGAGGATTCATTGTATAAAAATCTAAATTTTTTATTTAGAAAATGTGATATAGACTTGGGTTATCGAAAAGAGATCGAAAACACGTTTAAGTTTACGGAAACGGGCATTGGAGGGCCGATTTGGGCGCTGGGGTGCCGAGATACTAGAATGAAATTGAATTTTTTGCTTTGAAAAAATTAAACGGGCGCTGGAGCGCCGAGGCTACTAGAGTGATATCAAAATTTTCCAATTTTGAAAAGTTGAACGGGTGCTGGAGCGCCGGTTTCAATGCTTAAGCGCCAAGCTTACTGGAAAATGGTGTTCCAAGGCTTTTGGACGGGCGCTTGGGCGCCGGTTTTGTGCGCTTGGGCGCCTGTCCTAGGCCAAAAATTTCATTTTTCGTCGTTTTTATTTTCTTTCAATTTTTGATTCAAAATCATGTTTTTGGGGTTCTTTTAAGTTCATAAACATTTCTAAATCATAGTTTTGGAGTTCGAATAAAGATTTTTTGGAAAATCAAATCGAGTTAAAACACAACGTTTTCATCTATTTTTCTCATTTTCTTTTAGTTTAAGCATCAAATCATCCTCATTTAGTCCATGGTCCCAAATGCGATTTCAGTCCAGGTATAGATAAGTCATCAATAATGTTCATAAGGCAATGAATCATAGTTTCAAGGTCTAGAGCTCATAACAACGATAATAATGATCATGGCAAGCAAGCTTAAGATACAATAAATTCATATGATCATAACACAACGAGCTCATTACGATACGAAGAAAAAATAATTAGAAGCACATTAAGCATGCGGAAAAGAGATGAGGTTCCATAAGTCTTACCTCTTGTCCTAAGTTTAATCCGAATCTACTCCGAGTTTCTGAGTTGATCAACCGTATAAATTTCCTAAGCCAAACATATGCTCTTATATCAAGCTCTAAGTCACATATATCAACATATCATTATAATCTTATAAGCATGAACTAAGTCTTACCGAAGGTGTGGAAAGAGTACCCTTGATTCCCTTCTTGATTTTTTTTAAAACTTGAACTTAAAATGTGTATGTGTGGAAAGCGTGGAGTGGCTAAGAGAGAGGATGGAGTGGGATTGGGTGTGCTTATTTTTTTTTTCAGATTTTGAGTGATCAAAGAGTGTCAACAAGTCTTAACTTCAATTTATAGAGAGAGGGGTCAGTGGATTAAGTTGGTAGTCAATCTTTGGAACATTAACTCTCACCAACCACCATGGACTTCTTACCAAAAGGGAAGGCTGCCCATGCCCCAATATCCGGCTGCCATCTTTCAGATTTTAAAAATCTGATTTTACTTTTTTTTTTTTTTGAAATATTATAACATGAGCTGAAAATTATGGGCAATGTTTGGGCCATGATTTGGGCTCAAATGGAGTTTAATTGGGCTGGAATTATTAAAGAAATCGAGGCCCAATCAAGAAAAAATGTTTGGAACATGTGATATGTATTTTTGAAAATAAAACGTTTCTCGTTCTATTGAAATCATTTTGATTTATGAAATTGAAAATTCGAAATTTTAATTTAGGGAAATCTCGGGGTATCACAACTATTGTAGCACCCCGGGATCCCCTAAGATCGTACGATCATTCAAGCACTGAATCCCAGAATGCTACTTGTGAGTGAACTAACTAAAATTCATAAACAAAAAATCCAACAACTCATTCATAACTTAATATCTGACAACATAGACTAACCAAAAATGTAAACATAAAATTCCATTAAATTCAAAACTAAATACATTGAAATAAAATGTCATTACAGCCCAATGTTTAAACAACTATTAAAATACTATTCGAAATACAACCATCCATAGCATATTGTTCATCTTACATAAGAGAACTAAATATACAAAATCCATACAATTGAGACATCATGATTCACCAAGACTTACATGCTTTAGCTACGCACCTACATATTTATATCATGAAATCATGAGTCCACTGACCCAGCGAGTTTTGTGGCATGAGATAAAAATGATGGCAACGGGAATAAAATCAATTCGAGAAGACAAACAAAAATCATATCATGAATGTGTCAGAAAACGAAATGAGGCAAACCAAACATTATAACGAATAGAGATTTCAAACTATCTAACACATTCATATTATCAAACATATAAGGCAGAAACTAACATTTGGTAGGCCTATCACCCTTATAACTTCAACAGAAAACATATAACCTTATCCCTCCAATTGCATACTCGAGTGGCCACCCGACTTGCACTGATCAAGCTTTGACACACAGTCGACCGCGCATTTCAAAATAATCGTTTGGAATTCTAAATTCCAGAATTTCTCTAGGCTATCCTTCGAACAGGAATTTCAGGAGTTCGAATCGACAATCCGACATTGTCCAATTCAAATCACCTAAGAATTATCCAGGGCCCAACTTATCATGCATATAGACTTGGAGTGAATGAACGAACATAAACAAACTTACAGAGCTCAATTCAATCACATATGCTCATATCAAATGTATTCAAGGAACATAGATTCGATTATCGAATAGGTTCAATGAACGGATTCGACATTGGACCACGGACTGCGAAAAAATCATTTTGAAACCTTAAAAGAGTTGAAAGAAGTAAAATATAAGTTTGAATTTGATAAACGAAGTCAAAATGTTGAGATTTCATCACTAGAATGGGCGATTGAGCGCTTAGTTGGGCATTCAAACAGTGAAATTCGCCTCTGATAGGGCGCTTGAGCGCTCAAAAGGGCGCTTGAGCGCTCAAACACAAATATAGCTACTGGACTCCAAGCGCTAGGGCACTCGCTTGGGCGCTTGAGCGCCTAAACAATGGCCGAAACCAGTGACTTAGGCGCTTGGGCGCCCAAGTGGATGCTTAAATTTTTTTTTTTTTTCAAATCTCACTTTTCTAGTAGACTTCTAAGGCCACTTTCTTCAAATATTCAAGTTAAAATTTTCGAATTTTACAATTTTTACAATTTATGAAATTTTAAGTTTCATAACCCGATTTTTGAAGTTGTTAAGATTTTTCCAAATGGTCCATGGTTCAAAGTCCATTTTCAAGCCAAGGTATGGTTTCAAGAATTTTCGTGGTCCTTTTGGTCCTCATGTCAAATAAATATAAGCTCATGATCATGATAAATCAAGTAACAACAACAAAATGAGCTTATTTCCTAATACAACTTGCATAAAGCCAACATATTCAATCAATAAGCTAGCAAATCAGTTAAGAAGGAAGGAAAGCCACAGATACTCACATATGGTCCTAAGCTTCGATTTTTCGGAGATTAAAGATCCAAGACTTCACGTTGGAACACCTATAGACACACAAGTTCACTTCAAGGTTCCCATTCATCATCAAACTTAGATTATCAAAAGAAAGAGTTCAAGAAGCTCCTTTAGAGCTTAATCTTACTTACCTAATGATCACTAAGGATGATTATACCCTTTTCTTCCCTTCTTTTCTTTTGATTTCCTTAAGAAAATGGTAGTGTATTGATATATAAATGTGTATATATAAATGCCGAAAGAGAGAGAGAAAATTGGGATGGAAGATGATGTGAGGATTTCTCTTTTGCAAATGGAAAAATGGTAAAGTGTTCTCATCATTTACCTACATATTTATATAAAGGGAATTGCGACCAATCACTTGGATAGGAAATTTTGGCATTTAAAAATTGATAATATCCCACATTTTAAGGAAAGAAATCGGCTGCCCAATCTTCTGAAAATTTGATCTTATTTTATTTTATTTTATTTATTATTATTAATATTTTTTTTTTTTTTGAAAAATTGAGATTTGGGCCTTCAAGAATGTTAGGCTGAAAATTGGGCTTAATTGGGCCAAGATTTGGGTTTGTTTAGGTCAAGACAATGCGTCAACGAAGTTTCGAATGTTAGAAAAAATTTTCAGATGCAAAGAAATTATTTTAATATTGAAACGATTTTTTTGCGAGTTCAAAACCGATTTATCGTTTGAAAAACGGGGAGTTAGAATATTAATTAAGGAAAATTTCGGAGTATTACAACTATATATGGTGATACATGAGGTAACCATGATTTAATTAAAAAATTTATACTTAATTGTAATAAAAAGTAGTCCGCTCCACACTATGATCATTTTTAAATCTTAGTTATGATGATTACGAAAACCATTTAGATATTGTCCATCACAAAGGACACATTTCATAAATTATCTTCATTTATTTCTTTCAGAAACTTTCTAATTTATGAACGAAATATATTATCATAAAAATCAGTTAAGCTGCTCTTAATAAGATAAACACCAAAATGTTATTTGCAATATAACTTTTTCTAAGTACAATGTATTTGGATATTTTTACCCTTCTCATAATAATCTTTCTGTTCTAAAAAGAAAAAAAAAAGAAAAAAAATCTTTCTACCAAAAAATCTCTCTACTGTTATTCAACTATTTTACACTTAAAATATACAAGTCCACTAAAATTTAAACATATAATCGGAATTTTTCATGAGTTAATCAGATTACAAAAGCGAAAACAATCTCATTGATGCAAAAATTCAAGTAAATTCAGATTACGAAAATGAGAACACTTCAATTTTTTTTTTTTTTTTTTTTTTTTCACTTATACAAGGATCTGTGCTTGGCCATTGAATCTGGAGCTCAGCCACATCAGCCAAGCTCCTTCTTTGACCTCAGCTAGCGTCGCCAAGCTCCTCTTTTAGAGCTTAGCCAATGCCGCCAAGGTCAACTGAACAAGCTTGGCTGTACTAGCCGAGCTTATATATATTTTCTAAATAAGCTGGGAGAAGAGCTCAGTCGTCGTGGCCGAACATTTAGTAGGAGGCTCGACTGTGCTAACCGAGGCTTTTGTTGGAGGCTCAGCCATGCTAGCCAAGCTGCTTGAGGGGACTTAGCACCATGGTCAAGCTCTATACTTTTCCCTTTTTTTAAATAAAAAAATTTGATATGTAATTTTTAATTATTTTTATATCATGTTTGAATTTTTATATTTAATCTATATTTTTTAATTTATGTTTAAACTTCAATTCAAAGTCTAAATTTTATTTAAATTTTGAGTTTAGTATCCTAAACCAAGTTATGTAATTATTTTAATTTCACATTCAGACATGTACAATCATATAAATATGCAAAAAACTTAAAATAATAATAAAAAAAATAAAATAAAAGGAAGAAGTGAAGGACCTCGCCCAGCATGGGCAAGGCCAGGGCACAAGGCTTGCCAAAGATTCACGGGCTTGAATTGCGATGTTCGACCATCATATCCGAGCATAATTGTTTTTCTTTGTTTAATAATTAATTACCAATGTTTCATTTTAATTAACTAATGTTTAGCCTTAAATATTAATTATTAATATTACATTGATTAGTAATATTAATAATTAATATCTTTAATATTAATTAGTTATTACGTTTAATATTATTGTTTAGATTAAAGTGGAATCGTTTTTTTAATTTATTTATTTTTAGTTATTTCTATATTAGGGTTAATATCTATACTAGCTAGGATCATTATTATTAATGTATACAGTGGCGACGCCACATAGTGGTTAGTGGGGTCCTAGGACCCCACTAGAATTTATTTACTTAATTTTACTATAATATATACACACACATATATATACATATATATATATATATATTTAAATACTAGGCTATAAAATATATGTTTGTAGAATTCACTTTTAAATTGACAGAAAATTACTAAATAAAAGTTTAGGACTCTAGAATGTAAAAAAATTTGAAATATTAAAAGTCAATTGGCACTAGAATTTGAAGTTTGAAAAAACCTGCAATTCGGCTATTTTTGTTTTATCTTATCAATATCTGAATATCAGATCAAATCATTTTTCCCATAATGTGTGCTTATTAAATTTCAACCAATTTGTCAAATTCAAGCTATTTTAATAAGTTAAAATTGGGAAAACTGCAGTTTTGGTCCCATAACTTAGGCCTTGTACACTTGTGGTCCCATTGATTTCAATTTTCTCACTTTCAAGACAGTAACTTTATTTTTTTCTCGCATTTGGTTTTCCACCACTGTTCCGTCAATTTTTAAACACCTCAAGCATTGTTGCCATTAGTTGCCGTTAATTTCTAAAATGTTAAAACTAGCGGCAACAATGCTTGAGGCATTAAAAAAATTGACAAAATAGTGGTGGAGGACCAAATGTGAGGAAAAAATAAAGTTACTGTTCTAAAAGTGAGAAAATTAAAATCAATGGGACCAAAAATGAGAAATGCCTAAGTTATGGGACCAAAACTGCAATTTTCCCATTAAAATTTTATGTTTCGATTACTTTAATAGTATTTTAGTGAATTATTTTGTTTATCTTTCCATAGTTTTTTGTATTTGTATTATTGGATATGTATATTTTTTTAATTATTTGAATATAATATATGTCTTGATATACTAATTCATTATACTTTTTGGTAGAGATAATTCTTTTAAGTAATGTTTATCATTTAATAGTATTTTGAAGGGACTCCACTAAATCAAAATTCTGAAGTCTCCACTGAATATATAATATTTAGTTATTACTAATGTTTGAAACTAAATAGTTGTTGTGATTTATTATATTTATTAATTATTTATGGTTAATATATTTATTGATTGTGTGTTTAAATTGAAGTTGAATTGTAGTTGTTTAGTAGAATGGTTGAGAATTGAGAGAATTTTTTCTACAATGAGAATTTTGTTTGAAGTAGGGTTATAATGAAAAAAGTAAAAATGTTTAAGTAAACTAGACTTAGAAAAAGTCGGGTTGTGAATAACCCCCCCCCCTCCCCCGCTTCCCAAATAAATATGAATTCACAAATTAAATACAATACGGTCATGTGCACTGCACGTGCTGGTAGCAATTGTGTCGTGTTGAGTTGGTTCATATCATGTTGGGGAATTTGTATTTTGATATTTTACTCAACCCGAACTCAATCAAAATAGTACTCAACCCAATAAGCATCAACCCGAACCCAATCTAAAAGTTTTCGTGTCCACCTATGTTGACCCAAAACTAAAATAGGTCACCCATCAATTAACAACCCAAAATCAAACTCATTCTGAATCATTTTGCATTTATCCACTCAATGATTCATCCAAAAGAAATAATAATAAATATATATAATCTGGTACATCATTCAATTATTAATAATTCCCAAACAACAACAAGTAGCCAAGTACGTATACTAAGTAATAAATAACAATAATTTTCAATAATCATATTTTCTATTATTCCTTAACTATCAATATAACGGTGAGAAAAAGAAAAATATTCAGCTCAAAATCTATGTACTCTTTGGAAAAATCAGATTCAAATAATATTTAAAAAGAACAAGAAAAAGAAAAAAAGAGAAAGATTACCAAATAAGAAAGTAGTAATGTGGTGTATAGAGAGAAAGTAAAGTTGTGGAGTTAGAGTAGAATGTGATGACTGATGCTCGACGGGTTTCAACCTTCAACCCTCAAAGCTTATTGATCTAGAGTTGGGTTGGTCTTTAGATCCTAAAATATGGAGAAAAAAATGTGAAAATGAAAATGTGAAAATCCTTGTTCAAGTTCAAAAGTATGAAATGTATAAAAATTAAGCATGATGCACCGTGTGTTTTGTGCAACATTTTGGGCCAAGCATATGTATTATTTAATTTTTCTACAAAAGGATTGGAGTTTGTCGGGTTGGGTTGATTTGGCGAGTTACACAATAAAAATTTCGTATTTATTGTATAACTCGAAACCTAATCCAAATTCATTCATAATTTTCGTATTGTTATTATGTCGACACAATATCAATCCATGGCCAATAATCCCCAACTCAAACCCAATAATATAGTATTGGTTCGTATCATGTTGTCGTGTTATGTAAGAAACTAGAACCCCCAACATGCACATGCACATTTCAAGTTAATCTAAAGATGCGAAACATATGGGCACACCATGAAAAGTATCAACGTCAGATACGCATTTACACAGCTGGCAGACCAAACCGGAAAGCAAGAATACAAAAGCAAGATTGCCTTGTGAGGATTGGGTGCTTCCATCCCCTTTTTCCCGCCTAATAAGTAATACCAAGTAAAAGTCAATTTGACCAAAATGCCCTTCCACTTATAAATTAAATACTCGTGCACTCTAATAATATTTTTACACATTTCGAGCTGATTTGAGAGTAGTATATATTTGAAAAATGATGTTTCAAAATTATGTTTACAAATGTGATAAATGGTTATTTATACTTAGGATGACCGATGAGGATAAAGCAATATATAGCTGGAGGATATAATTCTTACAGTAGACATCGAATTAATTATTGTTTTGTTTGGCTAGTAGGGAGATATTTTATTTTGATAATAAATTTTATATATAATTATAATTATAAAATTTATATGATATATGTCCATGTGAAGTTAATGATTGTATGTTATAAAACTAATGCTTTTCTGTAATTTTCATGACTTAGTAGGGGCATTCTAAAGAAGTGATTTTTTTTCCATTAAAATTTTACGTATCGTTATTATCGTCTGGGTAAGCCAAAACATTTTGGCAAAATATATCCCACTACTCAAAACTAGGCATTCGTTACCAAAAAATTATTAGAAAATTAATTTTGTAGCTTGGACTACAAATTAGCTACAAACTA
Source organism: Handroanthus guayacan (assembly GCA_014898755.1). Taxonomy (NCBI): domain Eukaryota; kingdom Viridiplantae; phylum Streptophyta; class Magnoliopsida; order Lamiales; family Bignoniaceae; genus Handroanthus; species Handroanthus guayacan. The sequence goes on from JACFYI010003715.1 coordinate 97,669, forward strand.
CCCATAGCATATTAGTTTTCACTATTAGCTATGGTCAATTCGTAATTAGAGTAAGCTATGAGAGTATTTGCTATGAATTCGGTTACGAATTAACCGTAACAAAATCCATAATAGGTACTCTTATAACTATATTTATCTACGAAATTAACTATAACTAATAGTAAAAATTAACATTTGCTACGGATAGCTTGTAGCTAATCTGTAACCCCAACTACAAAATTAATTTTGTAGTAATACTTTTCATAGCAGATACCCATGCTTTTTTGCAGTGTCCAAACATAGCCGTTTTTTTTTTTTTTTTTTGGGATAAATATCCAAACATAGCCTTTGGATTCATAGTTTGTTGCATAGGCTGTGACCCGGTCCAACCCACTCGATGCCCATCCTGTAGACCACGTCAAATATGTACGACCACAAAATGACATCGATGTTGCACTACAATTTAAAACTCTAAGCATAGTCAAACAATAGTACGCATTTGAGAGGTTTTGAACTATTTACATGCAATGTTTGCTCGGTACAAGAAAAAAAATGAACTTGGTGTCAACAAAAATTTTGTCACTAGTTATGTATCTTTAATAACAAATAAAGATAATTTGTTACGTTAAATGATTTTAGCAAACTTAATAGTAACAAAAGTTGCATCTAAATTGTTATTACCAGCAATTAATTACGAATATGATAATGAAAATGTCATCACAAATCATACACCGTACAAATTGTCACATAGAAAGTATCATTAGAAGCAACAAGAAAGTTATTATCATTTAATGCATGTTATCAAAGACAATTTTCACAGTATTACTTAATTTTTTGTCACAAGTATTGCATTTTTCGTAGTGACTCCCATTCACAGCATCAATTAAGAGGGTGTTTGGGTGAGCTTATAAGCTCTCAAAAACATCTTATAAGATGTTTAAGAGCTTATAAGATATTAAAATATATTTGGTAAAATTTTTTAAAAAAGATCTTTTTTGCATAAAAACTAAGATGTTAGGAGCTTATAAATTTTTTTTTTTAAAAAAAAGTTAGAAGCTCCCAACTTATTTTTAAAATTTTAACATGTATTTTCATTTTTAATCATTTTATTTACAATATTGTCATTACTGACATCTTATAAGTTAAAAGATCTTATTTTATCCAAACGCTTTAATAACTTATTTTTAAAATAAGATCCAACATCTTATAAGCTCCAACAACATCTTATAAGCTCCAAAAATATCTTATAAGATGTAGAAACTTATAAAATATTTTAAATAAGCTTAGCTAAACACCCTCTAACTTAAGTATCAAAAAGCTTTTGCTGGAATCTCAAAATAATAACACCACCTTTTATCTCAAATATACCTAATCTGAAATACCCAACACAAATAAGCCCATTGGAATGGACTTATCGTCTTCAAAAATGGAAAAACTACTTTAGATTCTTATTGGATTGTCTGCATTATGTCTTGATGTCTATCTTTGCTTTAAATAGGCTGATGTAAGATCGACTTAGATAAGATACTTTTACAATTCATTTGCAAGAAAAAAGACTTTATAGATCAGACCACATGTGGATCCCTTTAAATTTCAATATTATATCCCATTAGATGTCACTAGGATCAAGCATATTATATATAAAAAAGAAATTATTTATATGAAGAAAAAGACAGGTAAATCTTGAAAGCAGGACAAAGCTATCTGCAAATGCTTTATATTGCATGCAATTTCTGCAAAAGGGTTCATATTTTCACCAATCCACATAACATAGGATGGTCCACACTCCATACCAAAAAGCAGTTTAGGTAGCAATGGCTTGGTTGGTATAAATATAATACTATGTTAGTTCTTATTTTCCGTCAAAAGTTTCTATATATCTTTATATTAGCAAAAAGTATGTCGATTGTACGTGTAAATCTATTACCTGTAATTAAGAAAGATTCTTTGTAAAATGTGGGTAACATGCAAGGGATAAAATAGTCTTTTAACATGTGACGGGTACGTCGAAAATATTGCCGAACAAATAAACTACTAAAATGAGTAATATTTCTTTTTATTTTTGGTTTCTTTATTAAATATTATGGCTCCTTCACATTTCTTTTCAATACCATTTCGATGGTGATTTTGAATCTATTAATGTATTGACGTGATTTAACAGAAATCTCAAACCCAAACCTGATTTTCTTCGGGTGGATTGTGTTTGAGTTAGTAGGTTGGGTTAATTTTTGACACCCCTATTCATAATAAGACGTCAGGCAAAATTGCATTTTTAGTCCCACAGGATAGGGTGGATTGCATTGTTAGT
>JACFYI010003715.1:129225-145219 GCA_014898755.1 Handroanthus guayacan
TAATATTATATTTAATTTTTTTTAATTTTTATGGTATTTTTAATATAATTTTACACATTATTATTATTATTAAAAGTATATTAAATAAAATATATGAAATTATTAAAAGTTTTTAAATTTTTTTTTTTATTTTGATATTTTTAATATTTTCTTTTTTCATTTTTTTAAATTATATATTATAGTTATTTTAAAAAAAAAATTTATTAGTAAATATTCTTATTGAAAATAATATTCAAATGTTTTTATCCTTTTTACAAATTAAATATATGAATTTTTCTTTTTTTAAATCCAAGTCAACGTACTCGTGCCAACTCAATCCAAAAGCACACGCCCAGCGTACCACGTAGGATTCTGGCACCGAAATAGTCATTCCGGTGGCAACAGGACCAAAAATACGAATTTTTTAAAAGTTATAGGACTAAACTTCAAAACTTAAAACTTACAGGACTAAAACCGAAAAGTGATAAACTTAAAGGACGAAAATTGTTATTTTCCCTGTTAATAGATGCAGCAACAATATTAGAATGACCACCATTAGTTATAACAAGCAGAATTTGCCTAAAATCACCGCTAAGCAACATGGTTTTACCTCCAAATATCTTATGCTCTGCATAAGGTTTTTAAAACTTCATTATAGCCTTAAATGTGCTGTCCACCATCTCAAATAAGTATTTGTCCTGCATAGGAGCCTTATCCCAAACTATTAACGAAGCTTTACCAATCAAATCAGCAAGAGGAGAATCCTAATTGATACTACGTGTTGACTTATCATCAATTAACATGGGAATCTTGAATCTAGAATGAGATGTTCGTCCACCAGGAAGAAAAAGGGAAGCTATACCGGACGATGCAACTGCCAGAAGAATTTTGCCCTCAGAATGCAAATGTGCCATAATTGTTTTCCACAAATATGTTTTTCTAGTCCCTCCACTACTATACACAAAATATAAACCACCATTGGCTTTATAGATAGTATCTATAACTACATTATATGCTTGAAGTTGGTCAGCATCTGGACAAGTATACAATTGAGCATGCTCTTGTAGAAGTGACTCTCTATCATAACACCACTCTTCTGCCACTAATTTATTTATGAAATTAGTGACTTCCCCATTTTCTAGAAATGGCAGATACAGAAACTCTTTCAATAACATGTTGTTAGCGTTCATTATTTTCTCAATCTCATGCAAGGCAAAGTTTTTTAATTGATTAGGAATCAATATGAGTTCTGGAACTCCCAAAATATGCCGCTGCCTATGCCATATATTATATGAAAGTAGTTCCCAATATTGCTCCCATAATTTTAATGGTTTGGCTGCCTCACAAAATAAAATCATAGTCACCAATAACTCCCGCAAGTGATGTACAGTAAGCCACTGAGCAGCTTCTTGGATAGTTCGATGCCATTCATCATCATTTCCTAACAACCCAAGTGCATTACAGGCTTCCTTATAAGTAAGGTATAAAACACCATTTACCGTTTTGATGTCATCATGACAATCTGGGCCTTTAACAATACTTAAAAGCATACGAAGACAAGAATGATCTCCAGATGATGGATGGGCATAGTAGATTCTTCCAATGCATCTACTGAATATTTGCTTCTTCCACTTCTTGTCTTTAGCATGCCAAACCTACTTGGTCACGTGAATATTGTCCTTTCAATGCCTTTTCTATTCACTACAACATCCAAATGGTCACTGTCTTCAAATATGATGTGCTGCTCACCTAGAAGATGAAAGGAGAGTCCTCCAACACCAGGACTCCGATATAGTATGTCAAATTCAAAAATTCTCCAACTTGCTTCTGAAGCAAAGATATAGCGCCCATCCAAGTACCATTTAATTTCATCAACCTCATTAACTATAGGTGTGGTTGTGGATCCATTAGTCGACACATTCTCCTCTATCACAAATGTAGCTCAATCTTTACCCTTATTCACATATTTGAATAAATACTTTATGGAAAGACCTTGATTGCACACTCAACATTGATATGAGCTTGATACTTGACAACTAAATCAATATTGTGTGGTACAATCCATCTATTATCAACTTCAACACCATTTTTCTTTGCTCGTAAGTCTTTTGTTACCCCGCCTTCTGTATACTGGAAAACCATTCTAAGTTAGTGCGGTTCTCATTTGGAAATTCTTAGGATAATAGTTCAAGCACTTACCGTCCTCCTTGCATGCACAACTTTTGTTTGCATTGCCACATGGACCATGGATCATAAATTGCACAATTGATTCGTAACCCACTGGATCTAGTTCCTTATCAGGGAGTTCTGCGGATATCATCTTATCAATATGTGCTCCAATCTAAAGCTTATCAGTAGGATGAAGATAAAGTATTTTAATCGTTGGTATCTCTCTTGAAAAGATAGTTGGTATCCGTTATATGCATTAGAATATTGACATTAATTGAATGTCAATAATTTGTTGGTATCCCCTATACAATGACAGTATTATAATGGAAATTATACTCATTGTCTGACAACATAGCATCATTTTAGATTATATTAATATGACTATTATCCCTTGTACAATTACACTATTATTCCAATTTTAATACTCCAATTTTATTTGCGAAATAATCAAACAAACCTTAGCTTTTACACGGAAATAATCTCATATTTATCATATTTTCCAGTTTGTATTATGTCCTATTCTAATATGATTATACTATCATATTAAAATCTCAAGATTAACGTCGTGATCTTATATTAAGAGATCAAAAATTATTAAAATACAAGTAGATAATTACTCCATATGGATGAAACTCAAATATAGATATGAAAATCAAATAATGAATTTTTTGTTTGCATCCGAATTATTACAACTACGTAAGAAATCAAACGAATAGATAAAACAAATCAAAATAAACATTATTGAAAATCATGTTATGATATAATATTATCAATAATTATAAGATATGAATTATAAACATAGCTCAAGTTTGAAACATCATATCTTCTTTCACAAATTATCCTAATTCATAACAATAAGTAAAAATATTTGGTACATGTAAGTAGTCAATATATATATATATATATAAGAAATCCGACTTAACCTACTCAATGAATGATTGTATAGAGACGTGGAAGAAAATTAGAAATCATATTATGATATAATATTATCAATAATTATAGGATATGAATTATAAACATACCTCAAGATTGAAACACCAAATCTTCTTTGGCAAATTATCTTGATTCATAAAAATAAATAAAAGTATTAGATACATGTAAATATTCAAAATACATATATAAGAAATCCTAATAACCTACCCAATGGATGATTGTATAGAGATGTGGAAGAAAATTAGAAGACCAAATGTCTTTTTCTGTTCAATGGTGTAATGAAATTGGAATAATAATCATAATTAAAAACTTAGTCTACTGCTAATTTTTTGGGATTTAATATTATTACTGATTGGAAATTGATATGAGAGGGTGCAAGTAATTTGAGAAAGTTTGACTTTTATGAAAGTAAGAAATTTTTAAATGGTAATATATATATATATGTAAAATTATGCATATGATTTTAAATTTATTACTTCTACAATCAATTATTTCACTAATCAGCATTATTTCTAATTGGCAAGAAAATCGGTAATGATTGTAGCTCCATTACAGCTTATTGTGAAATTAAGCCTTTGAATTTAAATTGATTACTTCTATAATTAATTATTTCATTAATCCACATTATTACTAATTGGCAAGAAAATCGGTAATGATTGTATGTCCATTACAGCTTAATTAGAAATTTTGCACATATAAATTGATTATAGAAGTAATAAATTTAAATTTATATGCATAATTTTAAGTAACTAAATTTTTTAAATGGTAATTTCTCTATGTGGCAATTTTGACAAAGAAGAACTTGTCTACCTCATGATCCACATAGGAGAGAGATGGAATCATAGATTGGACTCCATTTTAAACAATATAATCATATTAGATTTGATATGATTAGGATATTAAGTTCCAAAGTTGTTTACATGTATAGTTTGCTGGAATCTCGATGATTTATTTCCTTCTTTTGATGAAAAGTCTCATAGAGTTGGCCAAGTTTAATTCATTTGATTTCTCCAGTGTGAATATTTAACACTTGATATGCAACTTGAAAACTGCATTGTGGACTTGCAATTGGATAAAGAATTTTCGAAATTGAAAGAAAGTAGTTGAGACAAAGAGAAACATTGTTTATCCACTTGTATATCTACTTTTAAAATTAACATGTATCTTGTCAGTTGCTACTGAATAGTAGAGAGGGTATTTGCTGCTATGAAATATATATCAAAAATAGACTGAGAAATCGAATAGAAAATGAATGGTTAATTTATTTATTTTTTTTATTATTATTATTTTTATTTTTTTGTGTTGAAACCACGAATTCACTAAATCTAGGCCAGTCTTTACTAAACCCATGTCAATTTGAACAATTTACCCCTAAGCCCACATAACTAATCTCCTCATAATTCCTTCCTTCCTTTTTCTCCCTAGACCTAAACCCTAGAATTCAAAAATAAAAAAAACGTTTCTCACCTCTCTCTTCCAAAATCTCAACAACACAAATCCCCTGTTAAACAAGAAATCTTTATGAGATAAGTATCTTAATTGTATCTTGTACATGCTTACACTATTTTTACGTAATATTTTGTTAGATTTGTAAATAAAAAGTGAAAAAGAAGAAGAAAAAAGAAAAAGGAAAGAAAGAAAGAACAGAAACTCGGAGACTGCATTTCGCGCTACCCCAAAAGGGCCGTATAGACATAGTGCCTAAATACCATCCAAAAGTGGTCAGTACAATATTCATGTTCTGCCACAAGAATTCAACCACCTAATTAACGGCGACATTCATGCAGTACGGTCTTCCATGACCGCCTTCGCTTGGAGTGGTTTATGATTTTTTTAATTATAAACTTTATGTTATTAAAAAAATTTATTATTACTAATATTATTAAAATTATAAATTATTACTATTATCTTATTATTGATATTAATTAATAACAATAAATAATTATGGTTATTAATGTTAATAATTAATATTGATATTATATCTATTAATAATGTTATTAATATTATTATAAATAACAATAACAATATTATAATTAATATTAATATGATCCATCATAATTCTATTATTGTTATTTATGGTCTGATTAATATTAATATAACAACTATTATTAATATTTATTAAGAAAAATTATTAGTTATGCTATTATTAATTGTTTATTCAATAATTCTTCCATCTTGTATTGTTTCAAATGACAAACGGTTATTGCCGCCGCGATCAAAATCGTCTTGGTCTTGGTGTTGGCAAGGATAGGGTTAGAGGCTATACTCATGATCTTTAATAAAATGCATGAGTTGTTCTACAACTGTTTTACCACCCATAGTGTGAAACTTAATCTTATTCCTCCCATCGTATATATGCTTCAATAAAATTTTGATTTTTGGATAATCACTTCTAAGATGGTTTAAAATTTCTTTAGGCTTCATATGACTATTCGTAAGTCTATTCATAGTTTCAAATTACTCTTGACTCAATCTACTAACAAGCACATGTTCGTGGTGATATGTTGCAGGGGAGTGGTTATGCTTATCATTGAATACGACTACCCCCATATCCCTTCTCCTTCCATCCTATCCCTTGAAAGGGACACTGACACTTCTTTGACTCGGTAAATTTTGGGTCTTCTACATCAATATTCAATTTTTTTTTTTTTTATTTTTTTGTCAATTTTTACCACTCCTTTCACATATAAGTCTTTTTTTTTTTTTTCGTGAGACGAGCCAACAATTGTAGATGTCCCATATGCTTTAGTTGTTTCTCTTATCCAATCTCTTACAGCTTTCTTACTAATGAAACTTTCATTTGTCATAAAATATTGAGTGTAATCAACTTCCTCCAACTCCTTAATTGGTTCTTCCAACAAAATTGTAAATTCATAATTAAAATTAATGTGGAATTAAAATAAAATAAAATAAAAATAAAAAAGAAAAACCATGGTTCAGCCGCATTTAAAATACAACACATTAACAACATGGAGGAGCAACCACCTCGTAATTCCGCCGTTTTAGTGGAGAAATAATAATCAAATCCTGCCACATATGTGGCAACATACATTATAAATCCCCACCCCAACTGGGGCGAACACATATATTATAAATGCCCACCCCAATTGGGGCGGGATAATGTTTTCGGCTGCCTGTTTTGCAACGGCCGAGGACAAACAGATTTTTCTTTTTCTCTTTTTCCTATTTTCTTTTCTTTTTTGTTTTTACCTCAATTTTCAAATTTCGCTTGTAATCTGTTCATATTGTTGTGTTTAGATTACATAGAAAAAGAATATATGGCGAAATAAGATAGAGAGTTTTCCTAGATGTTTTGAATGTTAGGGTTTTGGGAAAGAAAGGGAAGAGAGAATTATGAAGAAGGGGTGGTTAGATACGTAGGATTAGGAGCAAAATTGTTTCAAGTGACCTACGTATAGTAAAAGTTGACCTACATTTAGCACACTCTTTTTTATTAGTAAATGAATGGTTAACTGATTGCTTGGTTATATACATAGAAAAAGAAGTATTTGATGTTACTTTCAATAAGGTAATTATAAAGCAGTTCCAATCTATGGAAAATCGATATGGACAATTGTAAAATACTTTGCAAATTATCATTGACTTTCTCACTTCATATAATAATTTTTTTTTTTTGATGAATTCACTTATAATTACTTTGTTTTAGTTTTCCTTAATATACTTACAGTTTTTATACTTTTATTTATGTTTTGATAGGTTTTAATTTTATTCTTGTTAATGGAAATTTTAATGTCAATTTTAGCTAAAGTAATGACCCCAATGAAAATATTTTTTGACTCCACCACTGCTTGAATCCTATAGGATTTGGATCTATTAATATGTTGGCAAATAAAAGTTCAACCAATCAACTACATAGAAACAAATTCTATCCATATTATTCCATATCCTTGTAGGGGAAAAAAAAAATTAAAAACAATCAAACACAAGCTTAATTCACTGATACTTGATTGTAGAGATATATTACTAGAACATAGATCAAATTTTCACAAGCTAAATGCTTATGTTGATAAGTGTAATTTGTGCTTAATAATTTCACACAATTTTTATAAGTGGTGATTTTCCGCGCTTTCAGTGTGCCTATTTAGTTGTAGGCACTTGCATTAATTCATCTCTACTTGTATTAATTCCTTATGTTTTTCCACTGCTATTAACTCCCAAATACCTCCACTTTCCTCAACTCTTCAGATGAAATTTATTAGGAATTATGAACTTCTAACTTCATCGTGGGAATTAATACAAGCATGGAATTAATTAATAAATTAATTTTATCATTTAATTGATTTCGTGTTCTTCTGCTCACACATGATGAGTTAACATGACAGGCATGCCTGAATTTTAATTCTGCAAACTTTTGTATTGGCAAATAACTCATGGGATGAGCATACATCAAGAGCTCACTAGTTATGCATATATTAGGGCTGCGTTTGTTAGGGTGGATTACACTCTATTATGGAATTTCAAATACACTAATAGCTTGTTTGGTAGGGACAATTAAAGAATTGGGCCGGCCCGTTTATATTCCTCAGCCCGCGCACTGGATGAGATTAAGAGCGATTCTAATAGCGGCTGCGACCCAAAGATTCACCGAGATTAGATAACTCTCGATACTAAATTTACTTTACTATCCCTGAAGATGTACGGCCAAATTAGGTTGTCGCCCGAGAAAAATCTCTTTCTTCTCTGTTTCACTTCACCTCGCCAAAATGCAGCTTTCTGAGGGATTTGGGGCGAGAGGAATCCTGGGTTTTCGAATGAAGATTTTGTTCTAGGAGTCAACGCTGGAAAATACCGTCGACCTTCTCTTGTGTTCGGCTTGGAGTTTGTACTAACTAAATGTATGTATTTCGGTTACCTTTTCTCCAGTTCAACAAAACATGATACGTTTCCCTTTTCTCCATTTCGATAGATGTTACCTGTGTAATTTCTCCATAGCGTTGTGATTGGGCCTTTTAATATACATTATACCATCCTTTCTCTTCACTCACTAATGTATGAATTTTGAGAGTTCTGGTATTGCCTTTTTGCATATACTAAAGTTGTGTGTGACTAAGGCTTTGTTGGAGCCTTGAAGTTCAAGGGTCCTAAAATTAGGTGTTTTTGACTGATTTGTTATTGCCTACTGATTATGTAGAGAGTGCTTAGGACTGTTGTTATTTCGCACTGCGATTTCTAATTGGTTTTTGTTGAATTCTATATGCCTTGATAATGGTTGATTGCATATAGGAATATCATCCTCTCTGTTGATAACTTGATATAGATATACCTGTGTGTAACTTGCTTTGTGACGATAAAGCTGGCTGATGCTCATGTGTTGTTTGAATTTTGATGGTTTTGACATATTTATTTGTTGCCATCTGATTAGGTAGAGAATGCTCCATGTTGTTTTGTAATGTGATTTTCTGTCCTTAGTTGAATTTTTATATGTCTTGATATTCGGTAGGTTAGATGACAGAGTCTCTTCCTGCTTATTGACAACTTGATGTAAATATCCAGATGCATAATGTGTTATGTGATGGTAAAGCAAAACTTACTGATTGGTTGTCTAAAATTTTGGTGTTGTGATTAAATAGTTTTGATATTGCAAAGTTACGTTAATGATTAAGAGATGACAAAAGAGATGGATTGGAGGGCAAAAATCAGTATTTTGCTATTCATTTACACATTTATGTTTTGTAATACGGTTTTTGTGTGTTTGATTTACATTGTTTATTTGTTACGGGTTGGAAGGCGACACTGTGATGAAGTAAGGCTCCTATTTGAAGTTTCCTTATCTTTTTTCATTCAATCTTTGTACATTTACATGAATGTATATTTTCTCGTAAGTGGCGTATGACTGAATTTTATCCTCCCGTTTCCATGATTTCTCTATTTAGATATCTGTGGGCAAGGGACTTTTGGATGGAAGCCCTCCAAGAGGTAATGGCTAACACCAAATTTGGGAATCCGCTGTAGTGGGTAAGTGATGTGGAGACCAAGATGGATGGAAAGGACTTCGGCCTTTTCGTCTTCATCTGCAACGGGATTTGGATGCAAGGAATCAAAATCCCGCATTTTGAAGACACAAGACTACCTTCTGAACTGCTGATGCAAGCTAAGAGCAATTTGGATGAGTTCCAGCTTATAAATGAATGATGAACATGCCTCTGCTTTATGTGTTTTTCTTTCTTTCTAGTGCTTTATTCATTATTTGTACACATATACTTTTCTGAATGAAAATTCCTTGGATTTGCCTATCAAGAAGAATAATTTAGAGAGGTTTATTTTCTTTTTGTTATTTTCCTTCCAACTATAATTGAGATGTTGTGCAATTTATTTATTTGGGCCTGAATTTTGAAACTATTCATAGCACTCTCGAAAATTTAGATTTGATGACTTTGCTCCTGTTCTGTAAACTTACATTGAATTGCAACAGATTGTTTGTGTGTATAGGGCGGTGTGGGTCAAGACTAGTTTCGTATATGAAGATAAAATCAAGCAATAGTTATGCACAAGAAGGGAGAGGTTGACTCAAGTGGTACTATTTATAGCCGTTGCAATAGCAGTCTTGACACTTGGTAGTTGCCACAATTCACATTAAAAAAAAAAAGGAAGATAAAAGATAAAAGAATAGAAAGAAACAAAAAATTGAAATTTGCTAAATTATGGACACTTTGGTAATTTCAGCAAATAATCTTCTGTAGTCTCTTCTATCAAACACTCTGTCAATAATATCAATATTCTATAGGAAAGTTTTTACTTTTAAGGTTTTTTCTCCCATAAGTTTAGTTCACTAATTTTTGTTGCCCTGGTTTGAAAAGGGAAACTGGAAAATTAATTCATAGGCAACAGTCATTTAAAGAGTCCGGATGATGTGGAATGATTTTCAAAAAGTGGATCATTTCGTGGGAGCCGCAAGTAAAAGGAGAAAAGAAAAATTGGAAAAAACAATATTAATATTACAAATTTAATGAAGGGTATTTTGGTAAATTGACTTTCAATATTCCTTAATCTTCCCTATCAAACATGGTGTTAACAACTAATTGAAATTGAACAATCTCACTTAATTTACCCTACCAAACAAGAGATTAGTGATGCTAAATACTATAATCTCTATTGGGTCCAATTATGGTATAGGCTAAATACCCTATCAAACACCCCCTTGAAAGAAATAGCAACTCAGATAATATAAATATTCATTCATTCAATATTTACAAACATGGTATAGTCGTTAATTATGAATTATCCCCACCATTTCTTTAAATTTCATGCTCTCTCATGAAATTCGAAAAGTCTTATTTCTTAGTAAGAATTAAGGTCTCAAGGCATTATTCATGGACTCACAACTTGTGATACTTTGACAAATAATCTCAAGGTAGATACTCTTTATCAATTGTATGTCTATGCAATGTTTAATGTATATTTTCTCATTTTTCATATAGATCAATGATTATTGGAACATCTATATTACTAGACATTAAACAAAACCCACCAAATCATCTTCAAAGTGATTCAATTGTGAATATCTCGTGACTCATGGCCAATGTAACAATTAAGTTACTTTATAGTACATTTTATGCGAAGGTAGTGATCATAGCTTTCCATAAGGCATACTCCACCACTCACGGCCAAAATACCAACTTGGCTGTACACACCTATTGGTGGAAGGCATGATGATTAAATCCTATTTGATTTTATCCATATCAACTTAGTATTAATCAGCTCGGGCTTTCTAAGTGAAGGATTTGTTGTTTACAAGAGCTCATCAAGTCAATTATCTTATTTAGGTTTTCTATACTAACATGTATCACCGTGCATCTGAGGACGAAAAAACATATACAAATAAAGCTTAACACGCCCTTCTACTAAGATGATCAGGAGCTGTAGCTAAATGATCCACAAAGAGCCATAATGGATATTTGGTTGATTTAAAGGGTGAGCAGAGCAATAAAAGATAATAGATCCTATCTATTTCACATATGCATTCCCATGCATGCATGGACTTCAGGTTTTTCAATCTTCAATTTCTTCAAGTTCACCATGATTTTCTTGCAATGGCCACCAAAACAAAAGTAAAATCGCACCATCCTATATCCTACTCTCATTACATTTTAAATAGAAAAAACTTTGAGACATTGTCAAGAAGAGGTGCATGGAGAGGAAAGAATTACATCACGGGATAAAAAAGAGAAGAGATGGGACAACATGCCTTATTTAATTACAAACTTATTCAATCAAATTGAATTAACTATTCAAGGTTAAAAGGCTCATGATTATCTAAATCATTCGTTCATACGTACATCCATCCTATAATGCATGAATTTAGATTTACCAAATCAATTTAGTCAAATGTTTATATCACGAACACTTAGTGGCAAACATTTCAACACATGTATCTCGAATATTGCCAAAATTCCATAAACTTGACAATTACATATTAAATGTTATAAGTTGGAATTCTAACACCAATGAACTTAAAAAATGCTCTGGAAAGGCTAGCATAACATTTACACATCAATATGAAATAAAAACAATTAAAAACCACACCATAGGCCGATGTATGCGCTCGGTCGTGTGCGAGTGCGACGGGCGCACACCACAAATAGGCACGCACGCCCCAATGCCCAATGCCCTGTGCATGTGGCGGCACACGTGTTACGTGTAGGGTGGCATCATTTCATCTTGCGGACTTTCTGTCTCTGTTTTCACCCTTGTTTTGACCTCCAAATTTAATTTTAAACCATTTAAAACATGGAGAATCGATCCAACATATTTAAATTCCAAATTTTAAGATGAACCAACATTCTAAACATGCAATAATCAAGTAGACCCACTTCAAATGAATCATCAAAAACTAAATCTACTATTTAGATATCATTATATGATTATTCCGAGCAGCCTTCATAATTTCCAATCCATCAAATTGGATCAAAACCATAAAGCTTCACATTAATTTATTACACGAACCGATGATTAAATCAAATTTAAAATAAATGCATGAAGGGACTTGGATGCCACTTAAAAGTAAAAGGTGGCCTAGGCAAAGCATCTAATGCGCATTAGAATTTAAATTTTCAACGGCAAATATAGCATATTCATATGAACATTTCACACAATATAGCTAAACTACGCTACCCAGAATCCTCTCATACAACTTAAATTAAATCTAAGGAAAGGAAGCTATACCTCAAATTTTCGGTTGATGAATATGTAGATCAAGTAGTTTCTGAAAAACTATCCTTGCACTCTTTAAGTGATCCGCACCAAGGATGAAGCACTTATGAGAAAAGGACAACTTGATCTTCAATCTTCTTCCAAAGAAGGCCTTCCTCTAACCTTCACCAGAGTTAGCACCAAGGTCAATCAATGTAATTTCAAAGTTCCCTAGGAGGACTACACATACCCTGTAGAGACTCGATCAATTGACTCTCCTCTAAAAGTAATCCAAACTCCTAATCCTTCACAAGCGAAGATCTCAAACTAGAGTAAGATATAATCCTAGAAGTGTATAAAGAGAGTTTCTTTCGAACAAGAAGAAGAAGAGTCCATAGAGAATTTAGCAAAATTCAAACTCAAGATGAACGTGTGGAAGAAGAGAATGGCGCCACTTTGATCTACTTATAGAGCAATTGCCTAGTTTAAAAAATATCAATAGATGTATATCTATCTTGTAACCCTCCAACTTCTCCAAGTTGGATAATGTTGCCTACAGATACACCTATAGGATTTCCACCTTCCATCCCCATAGAAGTCTCTCTCCCCTTTTTATTCGTCCACTTGACATTGTCAAGTGTGTTCCCAGCACAATCGATTATCCCTGATTAATTAGTCATGTAGACCTTTTTAATTGGGCTTAATTGAAATCTATTTTCAATTCTAATTTTGGCTCGTTAAGTTGTCTCTACAAATTCTTCTTTCTTTGGCCAAATTAAACACTCTTTATTTAATTGAATTAATTTAATTTCTTAAATTAGTTAAGCCAATTGAATTGTTTGATTGATCTTAGTTTATCAAATATCTCTATTTAATCATTAGATGATATTATCTAACCCCTTAGATAATATTCTTTACAAATTGTGGAGGATATTAAGCATTTGTGTGTAACCCGTTAAGTTCACCAATTAAATGTGCATGAACGTCCTTCCTCCTATGAGTACTATGCAATACGATCCTTTCATTTTTTATCTCTTGATTGAGGCCTAGGACTAAAATATACATCGATTTTCCAATAGCCTTGACTAATATGCATCTATTTTTAATGAATGGCTTAAGATAACGTCTGTAGACACATTAAATTTGCACCCAACCAAATGATGACATTTGTGAAAAAAATATATTAATTTATATTTCCTATTTATATTTTGGGAATTTAATTAAACCAAATTCCTAAAAGTTAAATAATTAATTAATTGATATTTTGATATATTCCAACGACCAATTAAATGATGCCAAGTGCCAAGCCCAAATCAAATTTTATAAGAATCAGATCTTGTGAAAAGAAAGAAAGATTCAAAGGTATTTTGGTAAACTTAGTCACATCTCTGTGATTAAGGAAATAAATATCAATTAAATCATACAAGATTAAATCTTATAAAATGAAAGAAATTATGGTATTTTTAGTAACCATAATCACATCTTGTAATTAAGAAAACAACTATCAATCAAATCATGAAGGACCAATCAAATTGCGAAACCTGATCAAATAATTGTGAAAAGGCTTCTCACTCTCGACTACAGAAAGGGGTCTTATTTCTTCAAAGCAAATACACAACGAAAATCACAATAAAAATCATTCAAGCAATAGAGAAATTGGAGGAGTTTCCAGGAATTTTCTCAACCAAATTCAAGGCATTCTTTGGCAATCAACTGTAAATCAAAGTGTTCTTCCTAGAGTTTACGAAAATTTGGCGTTAGATTTGAGATAACAATGTGAAGCGAAGAAAGATCAAGGTGTTAATTTTCTTCACAGAGCCCCCTTGAGGACCACTTCCCTCTCCCTCCTCTAGAATGCTTTAACACCCCTAAAAAGGGCATTTAAAGGGGGGTTAGGGAACAGAGAGGTAACTCAAAGCACTTAGCCGGTTACTGTTATATCGGTTTTTTTGGTTTTCTTTCTTCCAAGCTTTTTGACTGTCTAAACAGGGACAAAGAAGAACATGAGGCCCGGACACCTACCCAACATCCCTGAAGGATGATGGAACAACATGACGAAGGAGTCAAATTGAAGTTCAAATGAAGGTGGGCGATGCTTCCTCTAGTTTCATGGATGTCAAATTTACTATGTGAAGCCATGAAGCTACTACTCCGAAACACATGATCACGGGACAATAAGATGTTGCACTCACAAGGCAATGAAGTTAGCAGTCCATCTTTCCTCCTAAATTTTAATAATCACAAACACATGAATGAAGGGCAAAAAGATGGCGCTCTCGCTGAGCTAAAGTTCCCATATAAATTGGGGCAAATGAAGTTGCCAGACCATATATTCTCCTTACTTCCATTCAAAGTGAAGCAAAAAAGAAAATAAAGTTGGCGAAAAGTAATGACCAACTGATAAACAAGAAATTGTGGTGTCATCACGACGTAAACTCTCCAATGCTCCCAGATATGAGCATAAACTATCCAAAATTTTCAAATTAAAAATCACTCATATGCTCCTAGGTACAAGGTTGGGATCTCAATTAACATTTATATGTGAAACTTCTTGATACGAGTATAAATTGTCTATACTTTCAAATTTAAGTATACTCCCTAACATGAATATAGAAGGTGTACAAACCAAATCAAATGGAGACTCCTTAATATGAGTATAAACTATCTAACAAATGTAAAATGCAAATTCAAATCTCCTCGATGCGAGCATAAACTATCTACAAATTCAAGACTTTCTCAACGACCATTAACTATCTACTAGTCAATGCTCCTTGATACAAGCATAAGCCATCTACAAATTCAAGACTCCTTGATATGAGTATAATCTGTCTAATAATTCCAAATTTAAATAAAGGCTTCTTGATACGAGCATAAACAATCTGCAAAAATTCAAATTCAAATTCAAATGATGAATCTTTGATACGAGTATAAACTGTTCATAAACTCAAAAGCTCTTGGATACAAGTATAAACTATCTACAAATAAAAAACTCCTCGATAGGAGCATAAACTATTTATAAATTCAAGACTCCTTGATGCAAGTATAAATTGTCTAGAAATTCAAAAGCTCTTGCATACAGGCATAAACTGTTTACAAAAAAAGAGTCAAGGCTCCATGATACGAATATAAACTGTCTACAAAATTCCAAAACTCCTTGATACCGGAAAAAATAATCAAATTAAATACTAGTAAAAACTGTCTACAAATTAAAATTTTGAAAAATAATATTAAATGTTCTAGAAGCGATAAGGTCAATAATCAAATGTGAAAGGCATCACAATTGAAGGACTAAAATTAATATTGTTTTCAAATAACTACTTAATGTTTATTTGAAAGTAACAGCTATAGAAAGAGATGCAAAGAACATAAAAATACAATACACACAAAATATAAAACTGAAGCATCCAATTCTACTAGCTTCAGAAAAGACTTAACGCTTGAAATGAAGGCAGATCTAGCACCAAGACCACCCATTCTTGAGCAAGTCTACCCAATATTAGCTTTGTCCCGGACAGGACAAACAATAACTGTGTCTGGGAAACCTTTCTCCAGTGGGGTAGGATTGACTGATTTCCAGTTAGACACATCTATTTTCTCCATGCCCAACAATTCTAATCCTTCATTTTTAACAGACTGTATATTCCAAAGTAAAAATAATAGTAAATTCAATTTTCTGGGAAAAATGTCACATAAAATTTCATAGAAATGTAGATCAGCACCTCTAACATTTCAAGTATACTAGAATTGGAAATTAAGCATTATA
>JACFYI010003715.1:171631-184905 GCA_014898755.1 Handroanthus guayacan
TGGAAGACGAAGATTATGCCACCTAAGCATTTTGTCTTGGGGCTTGGCAGGCCCGCCCCTATAAATACCCCAGCCATAAGAGCCATAAAGATATACTGTAGCAATTTCATCTGTTCTGGAAGGCCCAAGCTGTATTAGTTTCCTACCTCATAGTGGGCTCCACGCTTGAGTGATTCTCATACTAAGAAATTAACTGATTGATCGAAAGGTTGTTATCTTAGGTCGATCACGTACATATAGGTAACTAACTATTTGATAATATAAATTTACATAAGGACTCCAATATATATATATATATATTAAGATCATAGATATTTCTTAAAGATTACGTCTTGGCACGTAACCTACGCACAATATTAGAGAAAAAGAAACTAATAAGTTCAAATGACTTAGTGAGAAATATGGATGATAACAATGAACAAGATGAGGAATATCCTATAATTTTCATAAAGATATAATTTATAAAGCAGGAATAAACATGTATGCTCAATATTATCAAAGTTTGATGGGATCTCTAACCTTATGGCTCCCAAATAAGTAATATCAATCTTTTACCCCTCTAATCTGTCTTTAGTCACCACTCTAGCAAAAACATGGCATAGGGTAGGACCAGAACATGCCTAATTCAACTTGGGAACATATACCTTCAGACGAACGTGAAGCTGATTCAACAAAGGAGAACCATTTAGGAGTCCAGTCATTGTCGACTCAATGCTGCCCGATTGTCTTGCTAAAATGGTCCCAAGGCCCAACTCCTCCAAGAGCATCCTCAAGGTTGGTGAGATGAATACGGCTTAGGAAGTAATGATATTTAAGACATATATTAACATGTGAACACTGAAAAATAAATTTAACACAATCAATTTAGTATTTTCTTTATAATATATAATTATGATAACTTTTAACCATAAATATAAATCCTAACTTAATTTTTTATCAAATGCCAAAATCATCTACCGCATAAAAATTAATGCTAAATTAACAATTAAAATACACATAGATACACCAAAAAAAAAAAAAAGGAGCCAATAATTTTTAATTGATTAAAAATTCTAAATAATGATAAATAATTTATATTTCTTGGTGTTTGACCTAAATAGCCTAGCAGTCAAAGAAAGAAGGAAAAGAAAGAGAGGTAGTGAAGAAAATGAAAAAGAAATAGTGGACAAAAAACTTTCATTTTTCATGGCATTCGAAAAGCGTTCCCTCACATGAAATTATGATGGTTCTGTCCATTAAGCTAGGGTCAACCTTCATACTCTAGTTGTGTCAAATACTCTCTTATTACTAGTTTACATATAACTTATATATAAAAAATAATAATATTTTGTGGGGTCCAAGTGGGGTAAACAGACCTAACTTTCCACTTGGCCCTATGTATATAAATCTGCCACTGATAGTGCAACAATATTCGATCATTCAATTATGGTCATACTTCCAGACCAAATCCTAAGTTAGCATTATATGTGCATTCAGCCATAACAACGTAGAGGAATTTTGATATCAAGGATACTAGCAAATTAAGAAATGTATTTTAGATCAAGAATATTAATATTTTTTGGAGAACGATATTAATAAAGTACGTCAAATAAACCTAAGTCCCTCACTTGAAATTTTTGCATGTAATTCCAACAATCCCCATCAATTTGATTCCTCACCATCTAAATACACTAGATCCAATATCTATTTATTCAAATTTTACCGTTTGAAAATATATAACAAGTTTTCTCTGGTAATTAATCAAGCCTAAATTCATTATTATTCATCAAGAATATCCTAAAATTATTCCTCGAAGACTAGTTTTCACCTATGAGTAGAAATCATCAATCTCAACTCCTATTACCAATGAAGCTTATTTTTCGCGCAGTTTGATCAAGAAAACATAAGTAAATTTTCTCTTTTATTTAATATCTAATTATTTGTTATCTATGTTTTTTGTATTGAGAGTTGAGATTGGTTGTGTTCTAGTTGGCTCTTGCAAAGTTAAATTCACTTAATCAATGTTTTAGTTGTTCCAATGAGATATCTTTTTATGCAATAACGAACATATTTTCATTTGTCATGTAGGATATATTGAAAATGTGGAATTCAATATTTTGGTTTCAAATTTTGATTTGATATCTTATTTCTTATTTTAAATTTTGGTTCATAATTAATAGATTGTATTCCAGTCCGCTCCAGATCTTGTCTTGATTTTCTCATAACAGGACAAGATCGAGACCGACACTAGAAAACTTTTCGTGTCCCATATAAAAATCGGGATAGGATGCCCAATCCGAACTTGCCTCATCCTATGCTCACCTTAGTTGGGGGTGGGGATAGTGGGAGGGGAAGAGTCGGGAGAAAGATAGTCATTTGTCTTTTTTCTTTTTCCTAAAAATGCTAGCTTTTCACTTTTTCTTTGGTTTCAGATTCAACACTCAATCCATTACTACTCTTTATGGGAGACTTTGGCATTGTGAAGATGGCAAATTTTGTAGTGAATTCTAACTTTTTTTTCTTTAATAGTGCTGTAAAATCCAACTGATGTATTTAAAACCAGAAGACTATAAGACTACAACATTACTTTTGGAAAAGAAAACGAAAAGAATACACCAAAAAGGAAGTCTACACTACGGTCAATTGTCATTTATAGATACAAAAAATCCCCCAGTGTGACCATTCCCACACAATTTCTCTCTCAACTCTCTCTCCCTCATCCTCATCCTCTCCCTGGGTAAGGTAAGTATCTTCTCATCTCTTCTCATATCAGATTTAATACTATTATTTACACGATAATTTAATTCTTCTTTTTAAGTTAAATGTTACTTATTTTTAATTTTGTTTTTTTGTACATATAGCATACCTTTCCTCAAAGATGGTGTTATTTATTGTGTTATATCTTGGCTTTGTTTGCCACCATGAAAATTTGAATAATGTGATTAAGGAATTGCTTTTGTATGATCATCCAGTCAGTTGAATGATTGTCATCATTTTGTATTTTAGGGGATGAACCATCTTTTTGGGCCGGCGAAGGTAATTTAAAGAAATCACATTTTATATGAAATAAATATCATGCTTTTGTTTTTTTTTTCTTTTTTTTTTTTTGCCTTTTATGAGGTATTTGTTGGTATATCAACTTATTGGATAGATTTGAAGCATAATAAAATAAGGAGAAATTTTATATATAATAAGATATAATTACATCGTGTGCCTTTAATAATTAGAATAGGATTAATATATTCAGTGTAAATTTTTTGTGGTAATATATTTGATCTAATTACATGCATAGTTTAATATGAACAGAAAATTAGTGGGTTAAGGGTCATTTTCACAGTAAATTAAAATTAAGGATATTTTAAGATGTACACATTGAAACACACCAAATTGGGGCTTACACTTTATTAAAAGATATAAAATATGATCAATATATTTAATATAATTACATGCATTATTTAATGGAAAGAGAATATTAGTGGGTTATGGGGCATTACTATAGTAAGTTAAAGCTAAAGGGTATTTTAGAAATATGTGAAAACATAGCCAATAGGAGCCAACTCTTTATTAAAAAGTATGAATACTCGACAGTCTA
This sequence comes from Handroanthus guayacan, assembly GCA_014898755.1. Classification (NCBI taxonomy): domain Eukaryota; kingdom Viridiplantae; phylum Streptophyta; class Magnoliopsida; order Lamiales; family Bignoniaceae; genus Handroanthus; species Handroanthus guayacan. The sequence goes on from JACFYI010003715.1 coordinate 175,203, forward strand.
TACATATTCTTGTTCACTCACTCTCTCCCTGTCCCCCATTTATCTATTAGATTTTTAACATTTTCTAATTTTTACTACAAACTTCTCAACTTCTCGATCTGAAAATCACTTCTTTATAAATAGACGTAATGCTAAATACCCTCTAAATTAGATTTAGTGAGAATTACATAATTAAATTATGTTATGATTACAAGAATCTTCCGTTATGTGATGCTTTTTTTTTGTTTTTTTGTTTTTGATAAGAGTAGAAAATATTATTAATCAAGAACCAAGCCCCAAGAGTTCACAATGGGGAAACTCCCATCACAAAAAACATTTAAATGGAGGTTATTAGGGGGACAAATGCCTTTCCAATTAAAAAAAGAAGCCCACTTAGCTAAGTTGTGGGCAGCACAATTAATAAAACAAGGAATAAAAATAGGTCTCCATCTCGGTCATTTGGCCTAAGATGAACGGGCATTAAGAATGAAAGGCTCGGGTGCCCACTCGAGCATTCCAATCGTGTCCATCATCATTTCCACAATATTCAAACAATCAATTTCCACAATGACATTCTAAATGTCGAAACCATCCAGAATTGATAAAGCCTCAAGGAAAGCGGCAGCCTCATCAAATGTTGCATCGTGGCAAAAACGTTTTTCAATCAATGCAAAGACAATAGAGCCATTATGATTTCGGCAGACGACCGCAACAAATGTCAAACCATCCCCGAAAGCAGCATCCGTATTAACCTTAATCCATCCCATCAGCGCCTTTTTCAAATTTTTACCCATTGCGAGCTTTGAAACTTTGACATTCTTCTCTTTTTGGGCATTAAGGTGCTGGTCAGTTTGCTTCATCTCCCATTTCAATAAAACATGTTTATGTATAGCAACTTGTCCACAGACACCAATGTTACAGAGATTCCAAATTGCCACTATGAAAATTGTAGAGAAGATTAAGAATTCCTCATGAATGTTTGGGTCCGAAAAGATCGCAGAATTCCCGTCCAACAAAGAAAAGATCCAGTTAGTAATAGGCCAATTCGCAAATGCATCTAATTTGAATACCCATTTGGATGCAAAGAATGTGTGGATCACAAGGGGCCAATTGAAAAATAGATGTTCGAGTGATTCAACATTAGAACAATAGAGAAGCAAGAGAGATCAGCAGTAGGAAAAATAGAATTAATGCACAAAGGGGTGGGAACGATTTTCTGAATAACTATCCATAGGAACAATTTGTGATGATCATACAGCTTGGAAGACCACAACCGATTTTAGCAGCTTGGGATCGACGGAGGACCCATCCGATCTTAATGATCAATGTAAGCAGACTTAGTGAGGAATTCTCGTGACTTGGAGGATGTCCACACAAGTCTCTTGTCCTCGAAGGAGGAGTCAATAGGAATTCTCAAGATTTCCTTGATGGTATCTTGAGAGAAAATGCCATTGAGATAGCTATGGTTCCATTGGAAAGTTGTCGGGCTAATTAAGCTTCTGATAAAATTGAACCTAGATGCAGTTGTAGGATCTGAGGTCATTGGTTGGGGAATATATGCATTGGGATAGTTGGAAATAGTGGCGGATTTACATTGGCCCAAGTTGAGCCAATTGACTCCACTTGAGCCAGCAAAATTTTTTTTTTCATATATAAGTTATATGGAGATTTTTATATAAAAATTCTTTGACACTTCTTGCACATAGTAGATGATGTTAGCTTAATTGGTTGGTCTTGAAATTCCAATCCACGGTCCTAGGTTCGAATCCTAAGCCGTTATTTAGTTTCTTTACATTTTATTTTCTTCTTCTTTAATCTCTTTCTTTTATACATTGAATTTTCTTCTTATGTTTTATTTGTTTTTTTTTTATTTTGGTACATTTTTCTGAGCCCAAATAGAAATATTATTTATTTTTTATTTTTTTAGTTTTTATTTCTTAATTTTATATTAATTGTTAGGATTTCTAATCAATTAAAAATTATAGTCTTTTTCTTATCTACGTGTTTTGATTATTAACTAGGTATTAATTTATATGTAATGGATGATTGTCACATTTAAAAAAGTTAGGGCTTATATATGATTAGAAAATATGAGTAATTATGAATTATGAAGTAGATACTAGATAAATTGTGTTAAAATTTACTTTTGTAGTAGTGATCATGTGTCTATAGATAAAATTTTTACCAGAATTCCCAAGTTTAAAAGTTCTAGACTAATCTGCACAATCAAATAAATGATGATTTCCTGAATGATTGTTGATAATTATAAAATAAAAGATGTATTTATAAGTATTTTAGATGATGATATTATGACAGTGTTTCAAAATATAAAATCTCATTGAGTACAATAGGATTAATGTAATTAAGTTTTATTTTTATTAAATCTTAATATATTATTATTTTTTATTAATATTTTGACACCACTTAGTAAAAATTCTAGATACAACACGAATCCATGGTACAAGCTAAGTGCACACAATTGAGTTAGGAGTAATTCCAAAGCAAGCACCCTCCTGAATGAGATCCTGACATTTAGCAATGTTTTTCCATAAAAGGGATGTCTGACTAGGAGTAGACTTGATATGAAGGAAGTTGCCATGTCTAAGATCTTTAGCTCTCAAGATTCTGCACCAGAGAAAATCATCATTAATGGCAAAATTCCAAGCAATTTATGCAAATATTGCAAGATTGAAATCGGTCGTGCATCTAAAATCGAGGACCCCACATGATTTGGGGAAGCAAATAGAATCCCAACATTTGAATTTAAGTCCCTTTAGCTTTCAGTGGCACCTTACCAAAAATCCATGAGCAAAGAGTCAATATTTGTAGCAAATGATTTTGGGGATAATGATAGTAGCCATATGATAAACCGGTAGTGCTTGAGCAACACTTTTGATAAGGATGTCTTGAGCAACTTGAGATAGCACTTTACATTTCCACCCACTTAGCTTATGTCTAATAATATCTATGAAGTCATCAAAGTCTTTAGCTTTAGGATAAGTGTGGCAAAAAGGCTTGCCAAGGTGCTTGATATTATGATTGCATTCCGCTATGCCAAGGAACCCCTTAATATTTCTTTTTTCCATAGGTGGCACATTTTTGCTAAAGTGAATGCACGATTTATCTTTTTTTTTTTATCATTTGGCTTGTCCAAACGTCAAAGGTCTCTAAGCAGTCAAGATTAGATTTTGCATTATAAAAGAGGTGGGAAATAGATGGGACAATACAACTTACTTTAATGCCTTTGAACTCACCAAGAGCTTCATCCCTCATTAATAATCTAGAAAGTATTTTAGCGTAGAGAATAAAAAGGAATAAAGAAAAAGAATCACCTTGTCAGATTTTCTTTGATGATTGGAAGAAACCATAGAAGGATCTGTTAATAAGTATTGAGAAACTTGATGTGGACAAGCATTGCATGATCCAGTTAGAAAAAATTCGAAAACCTACAATTAATGAAGAATTGCTTGAGAAAAGCCCATTCAACCTTATCGTAAACCTCAGCCAAATCAATTTTCAAAGCCATAAAACCTTTTTTCACCCTTTTTTCTATTAAGATAATGCACAATTTCATGATTAATGATGGTGTTCTCATTAATGTTCCTACTAGCAACAAAGGCCATTATAAGGCGAAACAATTTTATCCAAGACCACTTTAAGTTGATTAGCCAGTATTTTTGAAATATTCTTATACGAAATATTACAAAGGCTAATCGGTCATAGGTGTTCTACTTTGGTCGCTGCTTTACTTTTAGGAATAAGAATAATGAAAGTATGATTCAAAGCTCTAAGAAGGTGACCGTATTTAGAAAAATAAAGAATAGCATTAATCACTGTATTGCCCACAATACCCCAGAAATTTTTATAGAAACTAGGTGGGAAACCATATGGTCTCGGAGACTTGTTTGAATCTATTGAAAAAATATTATATTTTATCTCCAGAGGAGTAGGAATGGTGCACAATTCCCAACCATCAGTCTTATTAAGCACGCAAGGAAATAAATTATCCAAGTTTATGAAAAAAAGGGGGATTATCACCATCAAGGGAAGTGGAAGAAAGATTTTGAAAATAATGTAAAAACTCACCACCATTGTCATCCCAAGTACATACCAAATTACCATTATGAGTCATAATAGAATCAATCCTATTATGTCTAGAATGTAAAATAGTAGTGAGATGAAGATACCCGGTATTGGCATCACCATTACAAAAACATTTGACTTTTGATTTCTGTTTTCTTACGATTTGTTCTTGGCACAACAAATCATCAAGTTCAATATGGAGATTATTTTCGGCCAAGATGTTTTCATGTAATTGATCACCAGCCTAAAGTTTCTTAATCAAACATTTAATTCATGGATTTTCGTTTGAACATGGCCAAAAAGTGTCTGATTCCATTTTCTCAAAGATGCTTTCACACTTTTTGTTTTGGAATAGAGGATGAAACATGGCAATCTTGAAGAATCAACATTCCAACTAGTTATCATAGCATCAACACAAGTAGAGCGATCCACATATTTTCAAAACTAAATGGCCTGGGATTTTTAGGTAAATCCAGGCACTTATTCATGAGGATAGGCTTATGATCGAATTTGATAGCAATTAGGTGGAGATGTTAGTATGTGGGCAAAGCACAATCCATTCAAGGTTAGCAATCCCCCTGTCAAGCCTCGAATATTAGCAATACCGTCGCGTTTATTATTCCAAGTGTAAGGATGTCCATGAAACTCGAGATCAACCACATTAACAGAGTTGAGATCATCCAAAAAGAAGTGTTTAGATGACGACACAACCCGGTTACCACCAACTTTCTCAATTTGTAAGGCCATCAAATTGAAATCGCCCATAATTAACCATGGAACACCAACTATATTAGCAAAATCAAATAAAATGGACCAAAAAACATTGTTGGTAATAGGAGTACTCAGGTAATAGACACCAGTGAACATCCACTTAGAAGTATTCGGAGGAGAAACAAGAGCACAAACAAACTAGCCATGCTAAAAGACAACATCAACAATCAAATCATCTGTCCAAGCAAGGCACAGGCCACTCGTCCAACTAACAAGGGGAGACAAATGCTCTACTAACAAGTCTTGCAGAATTGAGAACGTTAAGAATTTTGGGAGTGAGAGAAGTTCGAGTTCACACAGAAAGAGAATAGAAGGGATGTCAGAAGAAAGAGTTGCCTAGAGAGCTCTTATTGCCTTGGATTGGGCCAACCCACGGCCATTCCACGAAATAACTTTCATCAGAGCTATTTCCTTAGCCCTTTTGGTCCCTCAGAATCAGCTTCAGTGATATCTTCAATAGTAACATTTGACTCTGAAGGGGTACAAATTGTAGAAATGATCAATGCATATTCCTGTTCAGGTGGGTTGGCAATAACAGTATTTAATAGGCTCTTAGTTCTTTTAACCCTAAAAAATTTCTTCCTGACAATGACAGAAGTCTCCTCCATGATCTGAGCATGGTTCTCTAGATTGGGTGGTTTAGAACTATTGATACTGATTAACCTGTTACATGGTTCTTTGTGATACGACATGCATGAAATGGTAAATCCTCAAGGCACGTTGCCTTCTGTATGGGGTGGCTTAGAGAAGGCAAGTCCTTAGTTTTTTGGATTCTCGAGAGCACATTATCTTATCAATCACTCTCTTGAAAGAAGGGTGAACTTTAATGGTCTAGGTTATTTTAGGCATATTTAGGTCCACAAGAGTTAAGTTGAGGTGAGCCCAAATTTTTGTTGTGTTAATAATGCACTTGCCAGACCTTTCAAAATCAGCCCAATCAACACAATTAATTGAGTCAAAGGAAGATTTGGACTTAGGGCTATTATTGTGGCCCATATGAGGTGAGAGAAATGACACTTGTTTTTGCTTTCCAACGTTAATACTATCAGATCTATTAGATTCACACTGCTATATGAAATGCTTAGTATTTAATGTGACATTATTGTAATTAACAGTTAACTCAGCAGCATTAGAGTAATGTTCTCTAGCCAATAGGTTTTGGTTGTAAAACTGCTCATGTATAAATGACCTTATTTTTCCAATATGAATAATATGGCTATCTTCTCCATATTTTCGAATATAACAATGAATATAGAAGAAGTCCTTTAAATTATATAAGACTATAGGGTTAGGTCATGCATATGATGGTGATTATGAAATTAGTTTCTGGAAGTTTTGATTTTAAATATTTCAAGTTTTATAATCTTTGACATGAGGATGTCTTGGATTCAGATAGACTTGTACTAATGATGCACAATTCAAAGAGGTGCATTATTGCCCTATTTCGTAGACAATCGATGTAGTGGACATCCGTGCATATTAGTGGGTGCTTGTTAAAGAACAAGTTCATTAAAGATTCGATATAGAAAAATTCATGAGATAGCCGTAATGGCATTCGATGATGGAATATTTTCTATCTTACGATAGTACATATTATTAGTCCTTAGACTTGAGGGACCATGGTAACCTTATAGTAGGTCCTTGTTCATTGATGTGTGTCTAGACCACTTTGGAGTGGGTCGCATGAGATGCATGTTGGGTACAAGCTATCTATATATAGAGGTTTGTGAGTTTCAAAATAGAATCCGTTTTCTTGTTTTGATGAGCGAGACGATCTTCTATAATTTCTATAATGACTCGATTCAAGAAAATCCTTACGCAAGGTAGTTTGTCGATTTGGAAAAGAGTTTTCAAAGTCGAGATCATAAATGAATCAATTATTAAGAATAAAGGCATAGTTATTGGGCTTTTAAGGACACCGAAAAAATCTTAAGCCTAGGCCACAATCGGGAGATGGAAAATGGAATAACCGTATTTGCATGGTATGCGTAAGCAGGTGAGGTTCACACCACAATTAATTCACTCATAAATTGGGCTCCATAAGCTTGTAGTTAGACATCAACTATAGAGACTGGGTACTTTTGAATTAATAGAGATTAATTTTATGAGTGATTAATTAAAGTATTTTAATTAATCAAAAATCATAAAAGTTACGAGCCCATGTCTAATTAATTGATAAACATAATGGATCACACGTCTTCCTCGAATAAGTCACGAGATGAATTTAATGGAAATTCTCTAATTAGATTAGAAAAAATCGCCTAAATTATATTTAGGCAAATGAAGAGAAATTTCAACTAAAAGTCAAAATATTTTACTAAAGTCAAAGTAGATCTTCTTGGATAGAGTAATTTGAAGAGTTAAATTACTCTAATGACATTAACTGTTAATTTAATTTAATTAATTTTAATAGTTGAATTTACATAGGAGGGAATTTTAATTAGTATTTATAATTACTTGGAGACCATGTGGCACTTTAATTAATTATTAATTAAAATATCACATGAATATATCCAACTTAGATGCCAAATGGACCAATGATATTTGAGAGAAAAAAACTTAGATTCGTCCCTCTAAAATATCTTACCATCTAAGTATCCAAGTAGGCGATAAAATGGTCCCCAACCATCACACTTTACACACATTTTGGCCGCCACTTTTAGAGATAATTTTCAGCTAAAAATTTGATCAAATAACTCCCTTCTAATCTTCATCTTCTTCCTCTCTCTCACCATTGAAAGTTCATCTTTAGTTTCTTCTCTAACCACAAACTAGAGTGACAATTCAAAGACGAAGAGTGGATCAATCTTAAAGGTGTGAATCCACATTTGATTAATGAATCAAAGTTGGAGATCCAAGAGGAGTTGCTCACGACAATCACATCTTTTGGAAGAAAAAGTTTCAGCCATTGGAGATTTTGAGGAGAACTTGGTGATTTGGTTCAAGTTTAGAGTGGATTCATCAAATGTTGGTAAAGATCAATCCATTGAAAGATGAAATCTCAAGTTTCGGTTCATTTGAAGAGAAGTGTTCGACCAAGCTCATTTCCATTGAATCAAGGTGATTTTTCTCTCTTTTAATCTAAAATCTATATTCATATAAGGATCTTTGAAAGATTTAAGCTATGATTCATGTTGATGAATGTAATTTTCAATTTATTTCACTGCATTTTGTTTTGATTTACGCATATCCTTCACTTTCAAGTAGCGGTTTATATAGTAATTGTAGCGCCCCGGGATCCAGGGACGGCCGCCCCCGGGCCGAAAACACCACCTGTGGGCAGGCGGACCTCTATCGAAACAATAAACATACAATAGGGAAAATATACTAACCAAACTCCACAATATAACTTATATATGTAGGCCTCAACGTTCATATAACACGTAACGGGAGCTATGCTATGACAACGTCAAACTAAACAAACCATATTTACAGAAACTCTCCACATACTATAGTCCTAGTGGCTACAAGCCATCCAGTAGGATATCTAGAAATCACGAAACGAATATAAACTCTAAACAGTACTCGTACATCTCTATCATTTACAACAAACGAAAATACAAAGCATAATCTCATATTACATCCAATAAGCTTCCAACTTATTCACCTACACATGGTAGAATAATTAAATAAGTCCACTGACTTAGTAAGAAGCATAGCTATGGAATAGGAATGAATATGGAAGCCAATAAAAGAGTAACGAGGCAATAAGCTCAACAATGAAATGAACGTGCCAACGATTGCAATTATTTCACAAGCAATATAAACAAATGGCTCAACAAAGGCAAAACGATAGCTCGCAAGAGCGTAAGCAATAGCTCGTCAATAGCATAAAGATAGCTCGACAAGAGCACAAACAATAGCTCAGCAAGAGCATAAACGAGCCAAATCACAATAACAATTATCACAATCGTATGGCAAAGGCGGAACTATTATTTGGTGGGTTTGTCACCTTTATAACTCCGTAATAATATATAATCCTTATCCCTCCACAGATCCTACACTCGAGTGGCCGCTCGAGATGGTGACCCGATCATATAATGTGACATAAATTGTCGACTATCTGCGTGTTACAGGCTAGTCCTCGGAAAACCTATCCCAGGTTACCTTGGAACTACCAAAACAATTAGGAAACTATTCAGGGGATCAACTGTCGGCCCGATGCCGCCCAGCATCCCTCCTGGAGTTTCCCAGGGGCCCATAAACAATCACACAATAGGTTTCGTAATCAATAGGAGTCATTCAAATTAGGATATTCGAAGTTCAAACAAGATTCCAACAAGATCAATCAATTCGGATCGAATTTGGGACGCATAGATTATATATTCGGATATTGGAGAACTCAACGGAGTGAAAAATGAACGAAAAATAGCAAAAAGGATCAAAATTACGTTGAAAATTATTCTGGACTCGGCGCCACCGCGGAGCAAAGTGGGCGCGGACGCGCCCGAAGCAACCCAAGGCCACTGCCTGTAGTGCCCAAAATCGCGCGCGGTCGCGCCAGGCCAATTTTCCAATTTTTCACGATTTTTTTTTTTGTATGAACGTGTTTTCATAACAGACCTATAAAAATGAAAAAATTAGAATTAGTTTGTTCTAGCCATCATTGAGTTTTTTAATTTCTAAGTTTTGGAACAGTACTGACAAAAATGGCAATTTTTGTGTTTCCAAGCTATAAGTTGTTTTAGTCCTCTTTTGTCCATGATTTCTACTCCACTAAGTCTCCAACATGATCAAGAATATGATAGCATAGGATTGAGCTAGGATTTTGATAGAATCGAGGGTCCCAATCAAGAAATTTCAATAATTTTCAACTATACAATTCAATCGGTAGAAAAGTTTAAATCAACCAATAAAATTTTCAATCCAT
>JACFYI010003715.1:210954-221084 GCA_014898755.1 Handroanthus guayacan
AAAAAAAAAAAAACATAAACGTAAACAAATATGGAAAAGTGTTTAGGGGAAAAATGATTTTTGCAAATGTCCAAAAATTCAACCTTGTTATAAATAGAAGCGATTTTATGGGAATGACCATTGTATGATATCAAATCATTATTACAAAAATTGAAATGCGGGTTATAACAAGATATATGGGATTGAAATATGAATTGATTTCCACGTAACTTAGTACTAATATTAATTTTATCATATTATACTCCACTCTACAAGGCAAGTAAATAAATTTGAATGTACACACACACCAATCATACCCCATCGTTAACTTTACATATATATATATATATCATACTAGAAAAGGAGCACCCGCGCGAGGCATGATGTCATGCCTGTTCATCTAATCATTTGTTGGAAATTGGGTTTGGAATTTTGGTCACCCAAAAGGGTTGACCTGACCCATATTAATTGGAAAGAATAGTTGATATTTAAATTAGGGATAAACTCCCCATAAGCCTATAATCACCCACCACTAATTATGAGGATTAGTGGGGTATTGTGAGAATTAGCGAGAATTAGTGAGAATTAGTGAGAATTCTATGCAGAATAGAATTCATACGTAGAATTCTTTCTCTCACTCTTAGATTTTCTATTCTCTCTCTGCAGAATTCTTTCTCCCTCACTCTTCTCTACATTATATATCTCTCCTAATAGAAAACACTGTCTCACTTATCTTATATACTATCTCCCTACATATGTTGTAATAAGAGAGTTTGGTAATAATAAATTAGAAATAAATTACTATTGGTATTTGGGCTGTGAAAATCCGAATTGTTTCACATAATTGGTGATTCCATTTGGACCGAATGGGCGATTCAAAGTTAGTAGATTAAGTCAACTATGATATGAAAACGGGCAATTTAGAGCCAGTGATTCAAGTCTATTAAGATTCAAGACGGGTAAGTTTCTGTGGTTAAATTCAGAAGACGAGTAATTAATTGTTCTTTTGAAGGCATGATTTGCACGTTATTATTCCTTTATTGGTATTGGGGCCATCTCAGCTTGAATTCTAATATAATCTATGGAAATTATGATATTTATGTGATTATATCATGTTTTATTTGCTTAGAATTGAATTATATGCTAGAAAATCATGTTGCATATATAGGGTAAATTGCATAAACTACCCCTGTGTTATTCATAATTAGCACATAACCCCCTGTGTAAAAAAAACCAGCTAATTGTACCTTTGTGTTTTCAATTTTATTGCCACTCGCCCCAATCTCTTATAAATTTAATTTTGCTGTAACTTTTAATATTTGTGGATGAAATTACCCTCACGTTTAATTCAATGTAAACAACAGCAATGCAAAGTTTTTTCTCGTTTCTCTCCCGATTCACACAACAGTCTCAATTAGTTGGGTTAATTAAGGGTCCTAAGCTTTAAACAGAACTTACTTTCTACCCAAATCCTCTGGCCTTGCAAACCTCAAGCCACTATTCCTTAATAATAAGATGATACTCTACGGTCATTAGTTGATTTATGTAGATTTTATGTGCTTTATTTGCAAGAGAATCAATTGAAAGGTACCATTAATCCTCCTTTTAGTCAAAACAGCTTGGATTCTTGAATGTCTTCAATAATGCATTCTTCGGTGAAATTCAACTAACTCACCATTGGCGAAATTCGATGATCTTATTTTGATATTTGAGTACTCGCGAATTGCATTATTAATTATTGCAGCAGTAGTCTTGATTTTACAACTTAATTTCCAACAAAATAAAAGAAGAAGAAGAAGAAGAAGAAGAAGATCGACTGCCAAGCATTACAAGAAGATAATATCTAGGGGGTTTTCAGCCAATTAAAAAAAGCAGAAGGGTGCAATATGAAAGTACAGAGCAGCTCTAATGGTAGCCTCCAAACATAGAACAACAACAAGAAAATCATCCTGATTTTTTAACAAGAAGAAAATAACCATCATTGCCACAAGAATCAGGCAAGAGAACCTTGGTTGGCTCTTCATCTTCTTCCACTTCGGGTGGGAAAACAGTACCCTCTTCATCCTATTTCGGCTGCAAAATGACGTTGAAGAAGAATGAGAGGAGCAATGGAAGAGAGCCCAAGAATCCTAGAATATGCAACTTGGTCTGAGGGGATTTAGGAAAGAAAGTTTGGTCCTTTCTTTATGACTAAGAAGGGTAAAGCTGCAATTTTATTAGCAAAATTGCAGTGATAATCGCAGACATAGTGCGTGAGAATCAAGCCCCAAATTTAGGTGTCAATTGCAATAAAATTGAAAACACAAGGGTATAATCAGCTGATTTTTTTTACACAGGGGGTTATGTGCCAATTATGATTAATACAAGGGTAGTTTATGCAATTTACCCTGCATATATATATTGAATTATACACAATTTTTTCTAGCATGTTCAATTATGCCCACATTATTTCTGGATTTTACTAAATTTTTGTAGCGAGATTCATGATTTGAAATTTATATAGTTAGATAGATCTTTTCGAGATGAGTTCAACGATATGTTATGCATAATTTTTGGTGATTTGTGCGATTTTATATGATTTTTTGAAAATAAAATCGTGTTTAAGAATTTTATGGTATTTTGGAAATTTAGAAGAATAGATTTTAATACTTTTAGGCTAGTCTCACTCTCAGTACGAAGTGTTTGCTTTTCAAACACATACTTAGAAATCTCAAAATAAAAATGCGACCGCACCACTACGTTCATGATGATTGAAAATGTGGGTAGCCAGAATCCGAGAGTCTAAAAATGCTGAAAAAACAGTGTGTGTGTTACACACGCCACCAGAGCACGTGCAAGAGAGTCAAGCGGCTGTGACACAACCGCTGTCACGCGTATGACATGGGCCAGTGGCGATTAGCCATGTGGTGCAACCGTCACGTGTGGCTCTCACGTGGTGTCCACGTGGCCAAGACGCATCATGGTTGACCAGTCAACGGTCAAACCATGTCACCGAATGTAGACCATTCAAAGAAAGACATGTGGTAGAGGATGACATAACCATGCCACGTTAGCACAAAGTTAAGTCTATTGTGCCACGTCATCTGCCATGTCTCCATGACAAGTCAGCAGTCTATGATGCATTGGTGCGGATACGGCGACACGGATGCGATATGATACGGACACAGCGATACGAATTTTTAAAAAATTTCAGGATACGACACGTTAGGGATACAGCTATATATATTATTTTTATATATGTTTTATTTATATAAATATATTGAATCAGGCATACTTTCAACTAATGAATAAGAATTTAACAATAATTAACAATCCAACAAGTTAAGTCTTAAGATGCAAATTAACTAATACTATCATTCAAAATTGTCTATTCATAAATTTAATGAAATATTATGGTCCTTGCTAATCCTAGGTTCTTTAGTAGCTTCTTCGACAAAAGAATGGAAAGAAATGAATAAAGAATGGGATTATGGGAGTCTAAAGTAGCGAATCCGTACTTCGCTTATTTAATATTTTAGTTTTTTAATTAATTTTTATTACAAAGTTACTAATTTATGAGTAGTAATGGTGAGAGGTGCAATTATTTTATAAAAAAAAGTTAAAAATTATGTTTTTTAAGCCATATTTGAACAAAAACGTATCCGCCGTGTCCGAGCGGTATCCCTCGCGTGTCCTAACCGTGTCCCTTGCATGTCCCAGCCGTATCCCTCGCGTGTCCGAATTTTTTAATTATTTTTTAATTCCGGACACGCCACGTGGTGTGTCCGACACGTATCCGACGCGTATCCCTCGCGTATCCTTGTCCCTTGCGTGTCTGACACTGTATTTTGTATTTTTTTGAAGTATCCGTGCATCATAGTCAGCAGTCCTAACAAGTGTCAATGCTGCATCAGCAATTGTGGTTGACGCGTATGGCCATGTTAGAAATTACAGAAAAAAAAAGAGGCCTAGAATAGGCGTCGCACATGCCCCAGTCAGGATAGTGGCGCGTCCACGATAGGGACACATGCAAGAGCATGTGGTTTGTTGCGGAGGCATTTTTTGATCAAAAAAATTCTGGTATACTTAGATTTTGATTTTTGATTTTTTGATAAATTAAAATAATTTTTTTGGCATGAAGAAATTATTTTTCTTAATTTTGATCTTTTGGAGAATGAAAGATAGAGAAAAATTATTTTGTTTAGAGAAAAAATTTGAAATTTTTTATGAGCAATCAAAAATTTAAAATCTAAGGGGTTGGCTTTTTGGTCCAAAATTTTGAACACTTGTGAATGCTTTGCTCTTAACTGCGCTTGAAAGATGTGCCTTTTCCGTAATTCTTGATGAGATTAAGTATGATTTTTATTCTAGATGAGTGTTTTAATTCCTAAAATGTTAACCCTAATAATAGTTTACCCCATTTTAGATAAGGTAGTAATGATGAATGCTTGACGTGTCCTCCTCCGGGGATGAGGTAGAGATTATCAATCCTGAACAACATGAGAAAACTACGGAATTTCTCATATATCAAATAAGAGAGTCGGATACACTTCCTCAACATTTTGAAATCATGGAGAGAAAGTATAACAAAATCATTTCCTTGCAGGAAAGATATTTTGCGGGCAATGAACCAGAACTCATACGAGTTTGGCAATGGCTTTTGACAGAGAATTTACGGGAACTGTTCTTTGAAATTCGTGAGTTAGTGGGATATGACAAAACACTTATTGAGGCTAAGAAGGTCATACTCAACTAATAGGTTGAGGATGCTAAAGAGAAGATGAAAGTTCAAATGTCCCGCAGTGTGCACACTAACTCGTGTTATATGAGGATCACCATAAGGAAGACATGTTTGAGATTTCATGTGTGCGGCAAACTTTTGGCCAACATTAGTAGCATGGCTTCATGTGATAGAGTATACAGAGAAACGATGGTGGATAAAAGCTTTCAAGGAAAAGAGTGATTATATACTAGTAGTAGTTTACAATTTGCTTATAGTTGTTTTATTTATTTTTCTTATGATACATGTAATAATTTTCAAGACATTGGACGATCTTGAAATATTATTAATTTGAAAATTACTAATTTTGAGTACATGTCCTCTATTTCCTTCTTTCCAGGATATGTTTCTGTGAATTATGCAATTTATACTTAATTGCAGTGGGAGGTTTTAGATTGGTAGAGTTAGAGTAATTCTCACCTAATACTTATTTTGTCACTTAAGAATTTGGTTTGTGATAATGTACCATTTGGTTTATAGGTGATGATTAGAGATATAGTGAACTTTTGAATCTATGCCTTATGTTCTTTATCATTTAACTTAATTTTTGAAGTGCGAAATTGCATGTGTATATAAGATAAGTGTTTAATATAGTAGTCACTCCTTAGTACATAGACCATAACTTAGAAATCAACCATGGCTAATTTGAACTTAGAGGCAAACTAAATGGCAATGATATGAAATTCAATGCCACGAATCTTAAATGCACTTCAAGAGCAACAAGCTATAATGTACAACATTGCTCTTAAGGATGAGATTATAAAGTCTACCAGGCATGGTTAGGTCTGTTAGAGTAGTGCCACACAACTAATTAGGTTTGGCTTGTAATAACTACTCTTATATAAACGATCTTATTTTTGCAATATAAATGAAATGGCTATCTTCTTTATATCCTTGTAAATCATCTCATCAATAATCAATATGAAAGAAGTCCTCTAGATCATATAAGGCTATGAGGCTAGGTCATGCATATGATATTGATCATAAAATTAGTCTCTAGATGTCTTAATCTTAAATTCTCCAAGTCATAGAATCTTTGACACGAGGACATCTTAGATTCAGACAGACTTACACTGACGATGCATAATTCAAAGAGTTGAATTATGACCCCATTTCATAGGTGATTGGTGTAGTTAACACCGATGTATGTTAGTGGGTGCTTATTAGAAGAATAAGTTCGCTGAGAGACCCGATATAGAGAATTCTATGAGGTAGTAGTAGTGGCATTCGGTGATGGATTATTCTCTATATTCCGACAGTGCATATAATTAGTCCTTAGACTTGAGGGACCATGGTAATCTTATGGTAAGTCCTTGTTTTTTATGTGCGTTTTAATCACTCATTAGCGAATTACATGAGATACAAGTTGGGAACATGCTATCTACGCATAGAGATTTGTGAATTCCAAGATAGAATCCGTTTTCTCATCTTGATGAATGAGATATATCTCCTATATTTTGTATGATGATTCGATTTAAGAAAATCCTTGCACAAGGTGTTGTGTCAATTTGGAAAGGAGTTTTCAAAATCGAATTCACAAAAGAATCGATCATTAAGAATAGATGCATAGTTATTGAGCTACTAGGATTTCTGAAAATATCTTAACACCAAACTTCAAACGGGAGACCGTATTTGCATGGTATGCATAAGTAGATAAAGTTCACACAAATTAATTCACCAATAAATTGGGCTTCATGGGGTTGAAGTTAGACATTGACTATGGAGATTATTAGTCTCAAATTAATAGTGATTAATATGATGAGTGATTAATTAAATTGTTTAATTAATCATAAATCGTAAAGAGTTATGAGTCTATATCTAATTAATTGATGAACCTAGAGGGTCACACCCTTCCTCAATATTATCCTTGGGACGATTTTAATGAAAATTCTCTAATTAGATTAGAGGAAAATTGCCTGAATCGGTTTTAGGCAAAAGAAGAGGAATTTTGACTAAAAGTCAAAATGTTTGACCTAAGTCAAAGTGGGTCTTTTTGGATAGATTAATTTGAAGAGTCAAATTAGTCTAATTAAATTAATTATTAAGTTGATTAAATTAATTTCAATAGTTGATTTTAATTGGTCTAAGTAGAAGAATTTAAATGGAGAGAGAATTTTACTAAGTAAATGCCAAATTGGAAAACTATGTGGTATTTTAATTAATATATTAATTAAAATACCACATAGAATATCCTACTTGGATGCCATGTGGACTAATGGAATTTGAAACGAAGAATCTAGATTCTCCCCTCCAACTTTCACGCCACTTAAGCCTCCAAATAGGATATAAATAACTTCCCCCTCATACCTTTTCTCCTCCTTGGCCGAAAATTTAGGGAAGAAAAATCTGGAAATTATTTCAAAAACCCTCTCTCCCTCCAAAATAACTTCCTCTTAATTTCTTGTATTAGATCTTCATCTTTGTGCTTAGATCTAACCATAAGCTTGAGAGGATTCAAAGAAGAAGTGTGGATTAAGGATCAAAGTGTGAATCCACATTCAACTAGAAGAATCAAAAGTTGATTCAAGTGTTCATGCTCACAGCTTGGTGAAGTTTTGTGGCTAAAACTTTCGATACTTGAAGAATTTAATCAAGATTAATAAAATACTTCAAATGTTGGGGTAGATCAAGCCTTGGATTGCATCAAACAAGAAGATCAAGAGGTTGATTAAGAGAAAAGAAAAGGATTTCAGTTATATATAGAGCTCACGATCGAACACTCTTCTCTTCAAAGTTGAGATAATTTTCTTTTCCCTAAATCTAGATCTTTGCTCATATGCTAATCCTTGAAGATTTAGACTTTTGATTCATGATGGATGAATGTAATTTCATATTTATTCCGCTGCAATTTTGACTGTTTTATGCCTTACCTTTACCTTCAAGCTCAATGATTGATAATCTCAAACATGAGTGTGAACAATATATAATTGCTTCTAACGTACAAGTGTATCTTATTGAGAAGTATAAAGGTGCAATTGTCACTCACTTGAGCCAACCGACAATCAAGTTTGACATTTGTGGACTATAGCAAACATGATGTGTTAATGAAAGCTCACATGGCCACATTTTCTCTTATGGGTAGTAAGTGCATGCTTTGATCTGGGCTCTTACTGATTGTTGGTGCATTTGAAAATCAATGTGAACTTTTTTTCTCATGATGCACAACACATCGAAGTTGAGGATAAGCAATTTATTGTTGTTAAATCTATTTAATGCCTTATGATCGAACCTAGTTCCCAATAGGCTTCAGGCTATAATTGTGAAAGGAACTCAATGAAAGGCGAAGAAAGGTAAGGAGTTTGATGAAAGGTCCTAAAGAATGATTCTAATCTTTGAGTCTTGTTGGTTGAATCCTATCCTATGTGGATATAAATTCAGGAAATAACCATCGTAGGACTAGAGATGACGAAGTATATGTAGTCTTGCCAAATTCCTCTACGTGTTGAAACTTTGATATCGTCTAATATTCTTCTTAAACAAAAACTTAGTTTATCATTCAAAGATAGTATGGTTGGTGCTTTTCTAGATAGCATTTATTATGATAGTGGATATCGTAGGATTAGTTTCTCAACTGTGACAAACAAATATTATGCTGCAAATTATCTTTCGCTAAATACTTGTTCATCTAGTTATGCAAGTACAAATGAATGTATTTGGCATATAGAACTAGGTCATGTTAGGCAAGAGAAAATAAGTCAACTAATAGAAGCTGAACCGTCAGGTTCATTTTTCCTTAAAAGTTGATTAGATTGCTTGCGGGTTTTATCTCGCTAGAAGATGAGGAGAGAATTACTTAGAAAAACCAATAGGGTTACATTTCTATTACAATTATTTCATTCATATATATGGTTATTTGTGATTTGATGGAAGTGGGAGGCTAGATATGGAACCTAGTATTTTCATTACATTGATAGATTGATTCACACGTTACAATCATGTCCATTAGACCACTCATAAGTACTAAACACTAAAATGTTTTAGACGTTATATAAATGAAGTGGAGGATCAAATAGACTAGAATATAACAAACCTTGGGAAGTGTTGGGGGTAAGAAAATGTACCACCACTGGTTATTTTAAGGGTCTATGTAATGAAAATGGACAGTGAGACAACTAATCATATCTCATACACCTCTATCAAGTGGTGTTCATCAGAGAATGATCGGATGTTGTTGCATAAAGTAAGTTCCATGATGGTGCAAGTTAACTTATCAATTTCCTTTTAGGGGAGATAAATTTGTTAACTGCGGCCTATTGTTTGAATTATGTGCCTTTAAAGTCAGTACCATCTACATTGTATAAACTCCAGATTAGAATGAAGCTCGACTAAAGTAACCTTAGACTTTGGAAGTTGACTGTTGTATCTTCATAAGATATTAACATGAGCGAAACATCAATGGAACTGTTGCTGAAATCGAATCAGGAAATACATTTATGGAGAGTGAACTTCATAGTAGCCATGAAATAAAGGGAAATAAAACCTTTATCAGATTAGTTGATTTCGAAAATGTCTTTGTAGCGAATAGATAAATGGAATTTTGAGAAGATATGTCACCAGTTAATTCCAATGGGAGTTATTCCCGAAAAAATAATCTATTAGAAACCTAAATTTGGAAAGGTACTAGGAACAGAGTGTCCAAAAGTCATTTAGACATTGAGAGGCATATGTATATTCAATCTCCAAGGGACAAAGAAAAGCCTAAAGTATGTGTGTGATGCTTTGTCTTATCCCGCAAATGATGAATGGATACCAACAATAGGAGAGGAAACTGAGTTAATTTGATCAAACCAAGTTTAGGAACTGTTTGATCTACTTTTGGGGTGTGAAGCTCTTGGGAACAAATGAGTTCTCAAACACTAATCGAAAGGTTGAGAGGACCGCTGCGAGCTACATCACCGGACTGGTGACAAGAGATTACAGTTAACAATAGAATTGATAATATATGAATCTTTTGTCAACAATAGTGAGACTTACTTCCAATCATTTGATATTAGCCACTTTAGCTAATTTAGATGTAGAATTGCATTAAATGGATGCTTAGATTGTTTTTCTCAATAAAGAACTTAAGGATAAAGTCTATTAGGACAACAAGTAGATCTTATCTTTTGAGGCCAAAGATTAGGATCTAAAATTGTGACACCCGAGGATTTCCTTAACGTACAAATTTCAAAATTCACCAATTTTGGAAATTTAAAACGAATTCGAGAAAATAAGCAACGTTTTAATTGAAATTCACGTATCACGTGTTCAAACACATTTTCTTGATTGGGCCTCAACGTCAATCGAAAAATTCGACCCGAGATAGACCCAAATTGAATCAAATGAAAACCCAAACAACTCCCAACTTTATTTCATACATGTATATATGTATATACATCAAATAAGCCAAATT
>JACFYI010003715.1:228011-248334 GCA_014898755.1 Handroanthus guayacan
ATATTTCTAATCTTATCAAATCTAAATTTTAAAATAATGATCAATTTTCAACGCAATAATAAATTTCATAATTCCAAACTTTCGGATCAAATATATGTATCTCAAGAATTTGTGATGAGGGTGATTTTTGGAGAGGCTTCTAAGCTGTATCTATCTCAGCAGACAAATCGATCTAATCGAGATAGGTGGGTCAACCTGCAAGATGGAGAGCACGTGAAATTAACGGAATGTCTCCATGAATACCCTTCGATGCATAAGTTAATATATTAAATTGGAGAAAAATCGAGCTAAGGAAATAGTATATAGTGGTTGAAGTACTGGTTATTGCATTAATTAGCATCATAAATGGACTAGATATTTATAGAGGCCGTTGCTAAGAAAGAAGCTTGGAGAAACCTCCCCTTTGCCTCCAACTTGCACTCAGATTGAACTTCTGGACACAATAATGAAGGGGTTTGATAAGTCATTTGTATGGCGGGATAACTTTGCGTGCTACAGGTGCAATTTACCGCCAGCTAGCCCATAGTAAACTAGACCTGCCATGGACGGTGGAATCTGATAATGAGGTACATTCAATGCTTGTCAAGGCAAGTTGACTCATTTATAAATGCATGATACTGACAGCCATGTTAACCTCAAGGTCGATGCTAGGGAGGAGAATCTCTTCGCTGCTCGCCGTCGCTAGGTAGTCATTGATATTGTTGTCGAAAGACCCCACGTCGAAGGGGAACTCAGGTCGATGAGATCGGTGTTCGCACGCTTCTTTTTGACCCGGGGGTTAAATGGGCTCGAGAGAAGTATTAGCGGTGCGGCTTCCCATCATTCTAGTTCACATGCGTGGGGTCAAACAGGGGATGCTACGTGTAGGTTGATTTTAACATATCACCAATTTGCTTTACAATGAGAGAGGTAGAAAAATAAAAAATAAAAACTCAAGAACCAAAAAGAAAAAAATAAAATAAAAGTAATTCGTATTTAATTAGTTTAGACAATTCGAAATAATTCTTATTTTTACCTCAAAAAAATAATTCAAGACATTACTGAATAACTAATTAATTAAAATGCCGTTACCCTTTGAATAAAGTGGCACCACTTCCCTTTTCTATAGAGAAGGTGCGGGTTTAATTCCCTCCAATCCCGCGTGTGCTATGTCTACCGTAATGATAGTATTTATTTATTCAATAATAGTTTAGAAATTCTACTGACCGCGTATGGGCTGCATCTACCACAATGATAATATTTGTATATCGAATGATAATTTAGAAGATTTGACTTGTATTTGGTTCATGTAATAATATTACTATAATGATATTATTTATGATTGAGTATAATCATTTTTAAAAGAGAAAACTAATTAATTAAAATAAATTAGCTGAATTTCATTAAAAAAAAAAAAAAAAAAGGGAACCCAACATAAATAGCGCTGGCGTCCATCAAGGGAAAGCAGATTAACTCTGTTTATTTGAAATCGTGCATTTGCGGCTGGGAATTCCTCTACAGTCACGTGGCAACAATTTCTTTAATTTAGAGCACTAATTCCACACTAATTGATTGCATGGGCAGGGCCACCGCAAAGAAAGCCACGGCACGGAATAATCGCTTCCAAGTCAGACACATACGTAGTACGTGTACATTACGCTTACGCCGCTACTAGTACCTTGCACATACAACAAGCCAACAATCATCTGGAGTGAAGTGACACTGCTTTCCATTTTACAGAAAAAGTGCCAAGTTTGATCTCCGTTTCCTTGGCCTATTATCCTAATCAAAAAATAAAATATATTATATTTACACTTCTTGTAAAATATAAAATCTTGCGAAGAGTATTTTAGTCATGAAATTAGAACGACTAATTGGATCAGAGATGTGATAGGAAGTCGACTTTAAATTTTTGATTGTGTTGGCATTTTTAATTCCGTGTCCGATTGACAAAGGAAGTTTGGTAAAAATTGGAGGTATTAGTCATTTTTGAAATAAGATGGGAGATATTGTAAATTTTAAAATGGGTATAAATGTAGTTAATTCTTATTCATCATCACAATTTATAATATATATATATATATATAAAGCACATGTTTCTTAAAAGTGGTGTTTTTAAGTTTTACTTCTAAAATATCTCTTAATATTAACTCACTTGGATAACTATCTATATAGAACCTAATAAAAATTCATAAATCACTAATGATTTTTTTAATATTAAATATATTAACCATATTAATCATAGTCTGATTATTAAATACAACATACTTCTCTATAAAATTTGAAATAAATATTATAAATCCTATCATTATAAAATTAGCACACTAAACGTTATAAAATTTGAAACAAGCACTATATGCCTTGTTATTTTAAAATTAGCATACATACATTTATCATTTTAAAATTAGTACACCAAACATCTAAAACTTACATATTAGATATGGTATGAGTGGCCTTCTGAAAAATTTGAGATGAGTATTATAAATTTTATTATTTTAAAATTAACACATTAAATACATACAGATCCAGTATGCATTGATAATTATTGCTATGTTGTTGATGTTGTTGTTAACAAGGTATGAACACTCGCGAAGATTTGAGCGAGTTTTCTCTAATGGTGGGGACTGGTCTGAATTCTTGGAACCCATTTGCCTTATTCCGGTACAGCTGGGAGCCATATCCTGCCTAAATTAGCTCCAGCGGCCCAGCCTCCATGTTTGGCTATCGGATTTCAAAACAACCTCTTTTTCAAGTTTTATTTTATTTTATTTATTTTTTAATTGTTTTGAGAAGTGTGAAAAAAAAATAAAAATAAATCTGCCCGAGTGAGGTAATAAATAGCCTCAGCTTCACCCGCACACAAGTTTTCATTTCCACCCTATCCCAAATTTACATATCGGAATCATAATTTTAAGGGATAACTACCTCAACACCCCCAAAATTCGGTATAATTATCAAAACACTCATTGAAATTTAAACACTTATCTTTACACCTCCTGAGATTTAGATAGTGACTGTTATATTTTCCTGAAAACTCAAATATTACAAGTAGACTCCCTGAATAAGGGGATGTAATTGTAATACATGCATACATTTAAAGGGTGTAACTGTAATATATGTATATGTTTATGAAGTATGCTTATCAAAACACCCTATCCCAAATTTACTTCTCGGAATCATAATTTTAAGGATAATTACCTTAGTACCCCGAAAGTTTGGTATAATTATCAAAACACTCCTTGAAATTTAAATACTTATCTTTACACCACTTGAGATTTGAATAGTTACCATTATACCTCCCTGAAAACTTAAATATTACAAATAAACCCCCTGAATAAGGGGGTGTAATTGTAATATATGTATATATTTAAGGAGTATAATTGTAATATATACATATATTCATGGAGTATACTTGTAATTATGTATTAGCTAAACCGTACAAGAGGTGATATAATAGTAATTATTCAAACTTTAAGGAATGTTTTGATAATTATAATAACCTGAGGGGATTGAGATGTCATTATCTCTAATTTTAAAGAAAATGTGAAGGGCATTTAATAACATAATATTTTCTATGGGACGAATAGAAAATATAACGCATGTGACAATCCTTATAAAATTACTAATTTAACAAATCATCATAAAAAAAAATTACTGCAAAATTATTATAAGAATCCGATTCTTGCGTATTAAATGCACTCAATAAAATAGGTGCTTTGAAAAGTTCAGAGATAAACCAATAGGCCAATTGCGTCGGAGAACATCATTTTTTCACAATAAGAATAATATAGGCAGGAAAAGAAAAGAAAAGAAAAGAAAAGACACCCAAACAAGGAATTAATTTTCTTGAATATTACATATTGACCCCACCAGAATAACAAACAATTTTCCCACCATAAGCATTAGCCCTGTGGCTTGCAATCTGGTTGCTGCCACAAACTTTTCTAGAGATTCTAAACGTGCCTTCAGTCTAGTACCTTTGGTATCATCTTTGTGTATGTATTTTTATCTATATATATTTCGGACATGCATACTTGAAAATCTTTAAAATGCCCGGCAAAAACACCCTCCACTGTTCACTCCGTAAAACACTCTACTTTACTTAGATCTCCATAATCTTTCTTAGCAAAAAAATTAAAAAAAAAAAAGAAAAAGAAAAAAAATTTCAGCCACCCACAGCCCCTAGAAAAACCCATCAGATTCACAAAATCTGAGCTTCATTACATAGATTTGGTCTTGGAGTTTCATTTCTTTCTTGTTTTTAGCTCTTTAGTTTAGCAGCATTATATTTTCACACTAAGTAGAACACATCAAGAAACAGCATTGGGGATTCTAACTTCTTGAACTAGTTAATTATTTTTTCCTTATTTTCTTGCAAGATTTGTTGGATTAGGGGCTTGAAAGTGAGGTCCATGGGGAGGGTTGTGAGATTTTGGGCTGTGTTCTGCGTTTTGGCTGTTTTGAGCCCATGGGGTGTTAAAAGTTTTGAACTTGATGAGATTTTTGGTAAGAACAGCTCAGATGTGTCATTCTTGGAGTCTATGTCACTTTTGGAGTCTGTGTATGGAACCTCTGCTGCAGCTGTTCCTCCCAATGCTCTTATGGTGGGTCTTACTCTAATTCAAGGAGCTGCTGCTAAAGGGGCTGGTACTCAAATCTCTCTCTTTCTCTCTGTAAAGATTCTTTATTCCTGGGGTTTTCTTCCCTTTTCTTAATTTTTATAATAATAAGCTTGTTAATTTTATATTGTTTCTCTCACCGTTCATAGTTTAATTTTAGCTTCCATTGTGTTTATTTCATTTGTATTTGAATTTCTATGGCCCTTATGGTTATCCCTCTGTGTTACAATGGATGTTTAAGTTTTTCGTTTTTCTGGGATCTTATTCTTAGACTTCTTTTATTACAATTGTTGATAGGATTTATGTTTATCGGGTTGATTTTAGTTTTCCTTGTATGATTTGGGTTTCTGTGATGTTGTAGTGGATGTTTCAATTTTGTGGATCTTTTTTGGTTTTGCTTTTGGTGCTACTAATCATGTGATAAGCACAGACTTAGTGATAGAAATGATTGTATGTAGTTGTTTTCTTGAGTCTACTAGGTGAGATGGTTTGATGTTTATATTTTCCAAATTGTTTATTGCATAATAATTGATATGGTTTGACTTGATTGAGACGCGTTTGTTGCATAGCTCCTTTATGTTTTCTTTAGACCCGTAATGAGCACGCCAATGCAGGTGTAAGTATTAAATTCTGCTGAGCTATCTTTGCTGGTGGCTCTTATAGTTTCTATGGGCAAAACATTCCTTTTATAAAGAGAAATTTATCAAGTTAAATCTAGGGGTAATTACCTTAAAGACCCCTGAGATTTGGCCTAATTAGAAAAGCATCATATGAGAAATTACACAAATGCCCCACACCTTTTATTTCTGTTGTTGAAAAACTTAATGAACCTTGTGTAATAGTACAATTACATCTCATGAATATCTACGTATTCATGAAACATTACAAGTAGACCCCCTGTTCAATGACTCTACTTGTAATTTTACACAGGCTTCATAACTTTTTTCATTAGTTGAAGTAATGGCAAGGGGTGTTATTTTAAACTTTTGAACCGCGGAGTGTTCTTGTAGTTAGGGTAAACATAGAGTGATGTTGAGGTAATTATCCCTAAAATTTATAAATAAGTTGCCATGTGGGGTCCTGGAAATTAATTGGGATTTTGATTGATATATTATAAATGCCTAAGTGTATTTTTGAAATTAAACTGACTTTGTGAAACTTCTAAATCTGACATCCTTTTTGTGTGAACTTGTGCAGTATGTTTGGATGGAACGTTACCTGGCTATCACTTCCATCGTGGTTCGGGGACAGGAGCAAACAGTTGGCTCATCCAGTTAGAGGTTTGTGGGAGTGAAACGTTTTATTGATCGAGTTCGACAAAACTTTTAATTATTAATTTGGTTTAAAGTCGACTGATTTTTGTGAAGACTCAGATATTTTCAGAATGTATACAAGATAAACATGTAGTTGTTGATATTCTTGATTCTCCAGATATGAATGTCCGAAAAGTATTCAAAAGATGTACCAATATACAACGTTGATTCATTTTGCTAAGTTTTGTTGCTCTAACTCTCAGACTTTGGTCCTTGGATCCAAATCGAAGCATATATTGTTTTTCTTGTCTCTATTTGATCGGCTGGCCTGCAGAAAATTTCAAGCTAAAGATGGTGCTTTTTTCAATCCCAAACCTCATTTTCTGAGACTTTGGCAGGGTGGAGGCTGGTGCAACACAATTAGATCCTGTATTTACCGGAAAAAAACACGTCGTGGATCTTCGACATATTTTGAAAAAGTAATTCCATTTACGGGGATTCTTAGCAACAAGCCTGAAGAGAATCCAGGTTCAAATTGAACAAACTTGTGCAAATTACATCGATCATATTACCATCTATCTCATTTTAATTTTAAAAATGCAGATTTTTTCAACTGGAATAGAGTGAAGATACGGTATTGTGATGGGGCTTCATTTTCTGGGGATGGTGAGAATAAGGTTTGTGGCCTTCTCTTCTTATGGCGTGTAGCATATGATGCTACTTTTGCATGAGATCTTTATCAATATGCTATTTAAAGTATGTTTGGCTAAGCTTATTTGGAATATTTTATACGCTCCTGAATCTTATAACATGGTTTTAGAGCATATAAAATGTTATATTTTATATTAAAAATAAGTCGTTAAACTGTTTGGATAAAATAAAATTTTTGAACTTATAAGATGCTGGTATGGACAACTGTGTAATTGAGATGGTGAAGAGTTAAGTGGTATGTTAAAATCTCAAGACAAGTTAAAAACGTCTCACTTTTACCAAAAGAGGTTATGAGATTCTATCATTTCATTTTGGAAGCTCATAAACTCTCTTCAAGAAGATTTTACCAAACACGTTTTCACATCTTATAAGCTCTCCAATATATTATAAGATGTTTTAAAAGCTTATAGGCTCACCCAAACACCCTCTAAGTCTGTACGTGTGGTAAACTTGTTTATGTAGGCTGCAGGGTTGCAGTTTAGAGGTCAACGCATATGGCTAGCTGCAGTGGACGAACTAATGTCGAAAGGAATGCGAAATGCTGACCAAGTAATCATCATTACTCGATCAACTCTCTCTCTTTCTCTCTTCTCTTCAATTACATTTTGCATGATATATATATCTTGTTTCAGGCACTTCTTTCTGGTTGCTCTGCTGGTGGTTTAGCTTCAATATTGCATTGTGATGAGTTTCAAAGTTTATTTCCTGGGAGTACCAAAGTGAAGTGCCTCAGTGATGCTGGACTATTTATGGACGCGTAAATTTCTATATTATCTTAGTCACACCCTGTTTGGTATATATGCTTGTTTTCTTTTCCTGAGTTTTTAAAGGTGATTTATTTCGTTTCTTGCAGTGCGGATGTATCTGGTGGACACACACTCAGAAGTTTCTTTAGTGGCGTCGTAAGCTTACAGGTACTAAAGAAACAAGGATTGTTTGTTAGAGCTAGCAATAATTCTGATCTCTGGCACAATTTATCAAGTAGATGCGGCAAAATCCCTTACATGAAATTATAAATATGTTCACATATTTTAACAGGGTGTTAAGAAAAATCTGCTGAGCACTTGTATGGATCACCTCGATGCAACATCAGTAAGTCTATTCCCTGGTTACTTCCACCATTGATCAAGCCACGCAACTTATAGTCCCATTCTCAATTTATTATTTTCTTTTGTGCTTGTATTTTTGTCGGCAGTGCTTCTTCCCTCAGAATCTGATCGCCAATGTGAAAACACCTCTCTTTATTCTTAATGCGGCCTATGATTCATGGCAGGTAAGAGACCGTTTCAGCAGTTTATTTCTGGTCATAATACTGTTTCACATAACAGTTTGAATTACTCACATTCTACTACCAAACAAAAATAACAGTTATTATTTATATTTTTATATTTTATATTTTATTTTCAGGTCCAAGAAAGCTTGGCTCCTAAGAGTGCTGATCCTCAGGGCAACTGGCATGATTGTACGATGAACAATGAACGATGTTCAACATCGCAGATTGAATTTCTGCAAGGTAAGTTGAATACTTCTATTTGATAATGTTTAAGCTTGTTTCATATCTTTGAGGCGTGTTTGGAATTCATCGATGAATTTATTGTGGAACAGATTTTAGGAACCATATGCTGAACGCGGTGAAAAGCTTTGCAGTCTCAAGACAAAACGGGTTATTCATAAATTCTTGTTTTGCTCACTGCCAGTCGGAGAGGCAGGATACATGGTTCGCTGATGATTCCCCGATAGTTGACAATAAGGTAAATTATCATTTTACCATTTTTAGTTCCCTCTGTACAGTTAATTTTTTTACCATTTGGTTTTCGCACCATTATGACATGTTATGAGGAGCCTCTCTTGTATTTTATATTTTTATGTTGAAATTAGGGCTCTTGCCACGCAGACGACACTTGAGGTTGTCTGGGACAGCTTAGAAGCTCTTCAAAGCATTTTATAGATATTTAAGACCTTATAAGTATCAAAAAGTGTTCGGTAATCTTTTTCCATTTCCCCCCTTTTTTTTTTGATAAAAAAAGCTTATAAACTCTTAAAATGAAATGTTAGGCTCTTATAAAATTTTCAAAATGAAATATTAAGACCTTATAAAAGTTTTAGAAAAAATAAAGAATTTCTAACTTATTTTAAGATCTTAATACGCTCATTCAATTTTAACCACTTTAATTACAGAATTATATGCGTTATTCATTTTCAGAAGAGTTAATACCATAGGGGTACATATGTTTCGCTTGACCCTTCTTGATGATGACTGCTCATTCTTCTTGGAATAATTACTTCAACACCTCTTGAGATTTGGCGTAATTACAATTGTACCCTTGTAGTTGGGAAAATTATAATAATACCTCCTGTTAGTTGAATGGACGCAAATGTTAACAGAGTGATAGCTATGGCATGCAAAAATACAATAATACCCCTTGTGATTTGATGGATTAGTGACGGAAATCATAGCTGTGCTCTATTAATAAGCATCAGGTGAACTAATGGCAAGGATTGCTATTGTAATTTTTCAAACCCATAAGGTGTTAAAGTAATTATATCAAACCTGAGGCGGTATTGGTGTAATTGTCACTTTCTTATTTGCAATGTGGCAAACTATTTTTTGTTCTCTTTGTTTTAGCCTCCAAAGGATGTTCCCTTTAACATGGCTAAAATATGCAGCCTGTTGCAATCGCTGTTGGAGATTGGTACTTCAATCGAGCAAGCGTCAAGGCTATCGACTGTGCATACCCATGCGATAGAACATGCCACAACCTCGTATTCAAATGATCTGGAATAAGTTTTCCACCGTCTATTCTTAGCTCAATTTATTGAAATATATATATGTGATTGATGAATGATTCAGTTCTCATTGATGCTATTGTTGTTAGACAGTATAATTTGAAGGCAATAATAACTTAATTGCCATCAAATTTATGAATCTTATTGTACCCTAATATAAAGCCTTCAAAAGAAATGAGGAACAATTTGCCAATATTTACAGTCTCATTGTATTATTGTTATTGTTTTTAGATATAGAGATACCTTTGT
This sequence comes from Handroanthus guayacan, assembly GCA_014898755.1. Classification (NCBI taxonomy): domain Eukaryota; kingdom Viridiplantae; phylum Streptophyta; class Magnoliopsida; order Lamiales; family Bignoniaceae; genus Handroanthus; species Handroanthus guayacan. Next base: position 237,610 of record JACFYI010003715.1, read on the forward strand.
CCTGATTTTTATGATATTCTTGTGGTATCCCTGAAAGTAGATAGAAATATACAAGTACATGGGAATAAGGCAAAGTCTTCCTCAATGTTTTAAAACATCGGATAAGAGAAAGAGCTGGTGATTTCACTTATTTTAGGTTCAGTCGGTTTGATAGGTTTAATCATTGATTTAATTGGTATGATATAATAAGAATATAACAAATATATCTAATATAAGAATAAGTGCATATTGTTGCAAACAATCTCAGTGCAGGAAAAAGCACAAAAATAAACATCAGAAACATTTTTTACAAGTTGTATTCCAATCATTGATATTCACATATTGTTTAAAATCACCAAATTAAAATGCAGAACTAATTAAGAATTATCACAAAAGCATCTAACACGACGTGATAATCTATACAAAATTTAACAAAATGACATACAAAAAATTAAAATGAGTTTCTAGGCAATGGTCACACCAAATGTTGTTAATTCTGATCTATATTTTTTGAAAAAAATAAAAAAGAAGAAAAAGAAAAAGAATCTTGGTTGAACCATTGAATCATTTTTTCCGAGTTTTACTTCGTTTTTGGAATGTTTTCACTAATTTAGTTCGCCATTAATATTGTAGGTGTAATTCTCTTGAAAAGCTTATTGATTCTCATTTTGGATCATCTATTTCATTTCATTTTTATTTTCTATTTTATTATACGAATACTTGTTAAGCGTATCACATTTATAGTTTTATGTTTTTATAAGAAATTATATTTTACACTTATCATGTTTTCAAAACACAGCAGTCAGGATGTGCGTCGAAATGGGTTGGCACCAAGTCATTATTGAAGGCGATTGTATCACTATTATTGCAGCTTTGAGAACTGATCAGGAGGACCTTTCCCACATTGGCAATGTCATCGCGGGACTCGTGACGGTGATCTCGAACTCCAGCACTATTACCTTTAGTCATGTTCATAGAAGCGCTGATAAGGTTGCTCATACCCTTGCTCGGAATGCCAGAAGTATCGTTGACTGCTTAGACTATTCCTCTTGTATTTCGGGATGCTTTGTCTTCTGATTTTACTTGAGCTATAAAAAGTTATCGCTTTCCTTCAAAATAAAAATAATAATAATAAATAAATAAATAAATAAATAAAGAAGAAAGAAATGAAACATAATTTTATAATAGAAGATCTTCACCCATTGATTCCCAGTAGGTTTTCAAAACATTGGTCATCTTAGGCGGCTTGTCCTAGTAATAGTCTCGTGAGACAAAGAATCAACCTCATTCTTTCTGTTTATTTAAGGCAAAAGTCATGACTGCATTCGAAATTGCTTATGAATTGTCAGCGCCACCAAAGTCAAATCTCATAATGCAATTCCTCTTTCTGGAATAGTTGTCTCTTTACGCCGTTCGATCATTTGAATGAAGTAACACTACATTCTCCTTTTCATATAGGAAGTGTGTCTTTCAATCATACTAGTAGTATGTGAGCCTTTGTCTATTGCATGATAATTTAGATAATTCATTATATTTAATTCATGTACTTGATCTTTAAAATGTATTGATATAATAGTATTAATGTAATGATTAAATTTAATCATTTCTTTCTCAAAAGAAAAAAAAAATACATTTACAATTAAAGTTCACTAATTAATTATACATTTTCTTTTTAAAATGACTCTCAACATAACCTCATTAAAAAAAAAAATATCGAAAATCAGACAAAAGATAATGAGAATCTTTATGAATACGATAATTAATATCTGAATGAATAATGAGATTTACTTTATTGATCTTAACATTTTTTCGTATAATTTTTAGAAGGTCATGAGATTCCAAATTACGGATGATCGCAATTATCTACATTGAATGGAGGTATTTTGGTGCAATCGATATTGTCCATTTTATTCCCATTAGATGATTGTGGTTGTTTCAAGACCAACATTTTGTTGGCTGTTGGTCACTAGAGATCTGTACCCAAAAAATAAAAAATAAAATTATGTTTTTTATTGAAAAAAGGGACCCATCCCTTTTACAGAGGGGATGGGAGAAATACAAAGAGAGAAAGATATAAACTATCCAAAAATGACAAATAGATGGAATCTAACTAAAATAATTCCTAGCACTCTTCCTCAAGTAGTAGGAGCATATATATTAATCATGCCTAGTTTGTTACACATACTTCCCGCCTGATTGTCATAGACAAAGGATTATTAAACTTAAAGCCCAATTCTATCAATAAGTTCTTAAGCCACATCTCACTCACAATATGTGCCACAGCTCTATACTCAACTTCTGCATTTGGTCTAGTCATTGTAGGGGTTTTTTTTTTTTTTTTTTTTTGTGGCAGTGCCAGGTCCCTAGATTTCCACCAACAAAGGTGCTATACTCTGAGGTAGACTTTCTACTATTTTTAGAGTAAGTATAACTTACATCTGAATATGCTTCTATATTCTAGTGAGCATGCTTCGTGAACAACAAACTTTTCCCATGAGATGCCGTAATATGTTTCAAAATTTTGAGAGCAGCACCCCAGTGAACATTTCTCAGCTTGTCCATAAATCGGTTGATTCGTCCCACAATAAAAGAGATATCTGGTCGTCTAGTCATCAAGTATTTTAGCTTTCCAATAAGCCGTGTGTTCTTTGTCTTATCCTCCAAATAGACGCCATCATCCTCCCAAAGTGTAGAAGTCAAATCCATAGGGGCAGCGATTGGTTTGGTATCAAGTAAACTCGTTTCATGAAGCAAATCAAGTGCATACTTTCTTTGAGACTGCGAAGACCATTCTTGCTATGAGCAATTTGAATGCCCAAGAAATGTCTAGGACATTCCATATCCTTATTGACAAAATGTCACTGCAAATATGCCTTGGTTTGTTCTATGCCATCAAAATCACTACTAGAAATCAGAATATCATCAACATAAGTAACCAAAATGACAATACCCATAAAGGCATGTCTCACAAACATAAAATGATCAAACTAGCATCTTTGAAAGCCAAAATCACAAATAACACAATTAGATTTGTCAAACCAAGCTTGAGGAGTCTATTTCAAACCACAGATAGCCTTTTTAAATTTTCAGACCATATGACTTTCTCTTTGAGCAACATACCTTGGTGGTTGCTCTATGAAAATAGTTTTGTGCAATTCCCCACATGAAAAGCCATTCTTCACATCCAGTTAATAATTGGCCAATCTTGATTAACAGTTAAGGAAAACAAAACCCAGAATGGGATTGAGACGAGCAACAGAAGAGAAGGTTTCAAGATAGTCAATTTCATACGTTTGTGTATATCCTCTGGCAACTAGTTTTACCTTGTATTGATCAATACTCCCATCAGGCTTATACTTTATGGCACATATCCACCAACAAGCAACAATATCAGGGCATTCCAAGGCCTCATGATAAGTCTTGGCAATAGACAATAAAGAAAGAGAAACAACAAAACTATGACAAGTTAGCAAAGGATATATAGTTAGACAAAGGTTATGCAGTATAGGACTGTTCACCTTTTGGATGGCAATAGGGAGATCACCTATTGCTATGGAAGGTATAGGGGATAGAGGATCTACAGCAAGAGGGAGATTGCCAGTGGCAGTAGGCCTGAATGTCTGATGGGCGGGACGACGAGAATACACTCGTAGTGGCTTAGATTGAGCAAGTGATATAAGGTTAGGTGAGGCAAAGGATCAGGCAATGGTATAGAAGGAGATGCAATCTCAAAATGATCGCTAGTTTAGGAAACCAAAAAGGTGACATCAGTAGAAGTGGAATATCGACGTGCAATAGGATCATAACAGCGATACACTTTTTGTGAATGAGAATAACCCCAAAAAAGATACTTAACAGATGGAAGAGATAATTTTCATGACTGAGAGAAAAATCATGCACAAAACAAACACACGCAAAAACCTAAGGAGTCATACTAAACAAGGGTTGGTGTGGGTATAGACAAGAGTGATATCCCCATTACAGACACTAGAAGGCATGCTGTTAACAAGATAACAGGTAGTAGGAATAGTGTCCCCCCAAAAGTGTTTAGAATGTTCATTCGAGTTAGAAAGGTACAAGCAACATCTAAGAGATGACAATGTCTGCATTTCGTAACACCATCTACTAAGACGTGTGGGGACAAGAGGTTTGATGTATAATGGCACAAGCGTTACAAAAAATAGAAACCTCTTTTTGGACAATTCCAAAGCATTATCAGTTCTAAGAATAGGAATCCCATTAGAAAACTAGGTTTTTCTTTCATTATAAACCGAACTAATGTTGTGAGGAACCTAGGTTCTATACTTGAGTAAATAGACCTAAGTTATTCTAGAATAATCATCCACAAAGGTAATTAAGTATTTAAATCCATTAAAGGACTCAACTCAATATGGACCCCAAATATCTTAGTGAACAAGTTCAAATGGGGATGAACTATGTTTATCTACCCTAGATGGAAAAGAAGTATGATGATGCTTTCCTAACTCACAAGACTCATAATCTAGGACATAATTGGAAAAATCAATAGGCAGAAGTTTTAATTTAGACAAGAAGGGGTGTCCAAGATGACAATGCCATTGAAAAGGAGACGTAGAGGCAGATAAAGTCGGTGAGCTATAGGAGTATTTACCATATCTAAATAATAGAGGCCACCACGCTCATGTTGACCACTGATTGTTTTCCCAAACTGTAGATCCTAGAAGACACAATAAGGGGGAAAAAAGGTTATAGAGCAATTTTTTGGATTTTTGTTAAGTTAATTGATAGACATAAGACTAACAAAAAAATTAGGAGCAAAAATAACATTATGAACAGGGATATATGTAGTAGGTATAACATTACCAGATCTAGAAATAAGGGAAAAGGATCCATCAATAATGTGAATATGGGCAAGTTAGAAGAGTTAGACAAGGAAGAGAAACATGATTTATTATTGGTAATATGAGTGGTAGCACCAAAATCTAACAACCAAGATTCACTATGAAAAGTTGCAAAAACACTTGGTGAGGGAGATATAATTGGGGTGGCAGAATTAGCAACACAACTTTTCATAAGAGTATCATAAGTGGCCTGACTTAGAGTCATAATGACAGAGTCCTTTACACAGGACTTAGTATCTCCAAGGAGTGCAATGCCCTAGTTTGGTTTACGAAAATTTATCCAACATTTAGCAGATATATGATTGTTCTGACCACAATGAGAACAATGTCGAATGTTTCAAGAGACAGTGAAGCCGCAAAACCCACGACCATGAGAAGAGCCATAATCATAATCCCGGATAGCTAGAGGCAAAAAGAACTCAATAATAGGTACCAGAAATCACTAAAGTAATTAGAGGTAGGTGGTACTGTTGGAAATTGGTCTGTTTGACCAAATAATTAAAGTGTGCTCGAATATTAATTTCTCGAATTTCATATATTTGTCGTAATCCACATCGCGGGTAGATTATGACGATACAATTATTTGCCTAAAACAATTTTCGGGTGAATGAAAAATTAATGCACGAAGTGAGCCACTTGAGGTTGACTAAAGAATAATAGTTAAGGTGAAAATGAAAAGTGGGAAGAATCCCAGATTGGAAGAAGAAGAAATATTGTTCCAACTTATTTAACTCAAATACCAAAGAAGGGTTGGACCCCTTGGGGGTACCACAAGTGTTTGGAGGGGGGAGAACTTACATCAATGTAGGTTCGACTCAAACCACATATGCGCGCGCCCGCCGGTAGGCTGGCCAGCTTGGCTCGGCTCGGCTTAGCTTGGGCTGGGTTTGGGCTAGTCTGGTCTGGACTGGAATTAGAATTGGTACTAGTCCTCGTACTTGAACTGGAACCAGGTTGGTTGGGCTTGATTTGAAACTAGAACTAGAATCGGTTTTGGTATTAGAACTTAGACTGGAATTTGGCCTGAGGTCCAGTACGCATCTTTTTGGACAAAATTCATTTGAAAGGGGCTTAATTTAATTAAGTTCAGTCAAGAAGTTAATTATTTATCTCTTCTTCCAGTCGCTAATTCTAGAAATACCTATTGGCTAATTGGTGTCTCGTCGCTTCACCTTAAATCTGAATTATTTTTTGTTGCGCTCGTTCATGAATGATACGACTTTTGCAAGTTGAATATTTTAATTCCGAAAGTTACGACTTTAGTTTCGGAAGTTGCAATTTTAATTCTGAAGGGTGTGTGAGAAAAGAAATGACTATTCGTGAGCAACCTTTCATACTCTATAAATACAGTCCTCATTTTGAGTTCTAGGCATTGAAAAATTCCAGCATACGTTCTGCATAGTTCCAGTTCTCATTTCTGCATTCTTGCAATATTCTGTCCAAATTTGATGAGAAGTTCCAGTGCGCAAATAAGTTCGTTGGAGTCAAATAGTTTGTAATGCTGCTACTATTTGAACGAGATCGTTGTATCTTGGGAGGTGATAGCCACAAACCGTGAGCACCAGTGCGGGGCTATTTCGTCTTAAAGAAAGATAGCACGTCTCTCGCCTTGACCATTCTATTAATTACAGTTTTCCCGTAAAAGTGCATCAATTCTCCCAACAGGTACTTCCAACCAAGCAAAAAAGCTAAGAGTATCACAAAGTAAGTAGAGGCATCACAGAGTACAAAAAAGTCCACCTCATGCAAATAAAGTTTCCGGTGACATAAATATGTAACCTGTTGCAACACAACCCTGAATATTTTATTCGAGGTAGGCCACAACATCAAAAAATAACATTGACTAAGGAAACAGGCAATAGCAGCAATAGAGTAAAGAGCAGACAAAGAGAAAGAAAGTTCAACCAAGCAAACCAAATTCACACCACAATGGTGCCAGTCGGAGGTGGCCATAGAGGCACGGAGTTGCACGTGAAGGGATGGGCAGTGTGCGAAGGAAGTGGGGTGCACCCTTATGTGTTTGGCGACGGTTGGGGGCTAGTTGCATTGGGCAGCAGTTAGGGTTTGGTAAATGTGGGTGGCGACTATGGTTTGGGTAGGGTGGGTGCTAGGATTTCAAGAAGATATGATTTTTTCTTTTTTTCTTTTTTTAATTAAAGAAGATATGATATATGTATATGTATTTAATAAATTTTAAAACATCCTGCTCGATACCATGTCAAAAGAAAATTGGGTGTGTGTTGTGTTTTATTTGAAAAAGCACCTATCTCTTTTATAGAGGGATGGGACAAACACAAAGAGAAAACTATAAAAATTTTGCACATAATAACAGATATACAGAATCAGACTAAAATAAATCCTAATAAGATCACCATGTCCAATTGCTATAAGACCACAAAGAATTAAGGGATAATATTTCAATACCTTCAAAGGTTTCACCCAATTATTGACATTTCTCGTGATTTGAAAGATTTCAATAACATCTCTTTTCTTAGTTCACGATAAAAAAGTAGCCTCTTCATAATAGAAAAATTCATCGCAAGCATGATTATGTGATAAACTTTATTCCTTCACAAATTCTTTTGTACATATTTTGTCATTCATTAACTCTATGAGGAAACTGACATTCATCGTAGAACTAACTTTTATATGAAATCTTTCATTATAAACTAGAAAAATATTATGGAAACTCATAACAAGTCTATCACAAAGTACTAGCACTCATACATAGTTTACTCATTCTTTAACCCGTTAGGAACTTGTCACCTATATTGTTTATATAAAATGGAATCATATCTGTCACAAATTTTTTATTAGTGAAGGAGTGTTTTCTTCTAGTGATTCAATTGATGGAAGCTTAAGTTAGCCCGTGTAACAAACACTATATGAGTAGACTTTGTTACCAACTAAACTAACAGTGGGCACTGTTGTTGCAATTTCTCAAGTTGCATGGGGTATTTGTGCAAATAAGCAATATCTTGGGAGGTATTGAGGTAATTTTCCCTAAAATTAATAGCATTTTGGAAAAATACCCAATATAAAATACTTAATTGGCAACTTCCCCCTTTTGTTATTTTAGTTGGCAAATAACCTTCTATGTTAAATAACTATTGATGAATGCACCCAAAGTCTCTCTTCCCGTTGACCAATAACAATAATGACAGATATATCCTTCACATTTTAATGTATTTACCTTCTCATTTTTTAATCCCATATTTTATCTTTTTAGTTTTGTTTCTTTATTTTTTCTTTTTCTTTTTCCATTCTTTTCTTCTTCCCTTCATCGTCTTCTGTTCATATATGTACATATTTATACATGTCTATATATTTTTTTATAAGTATATAATATATGATATATTATATAAAAATGATTTTCTTATAAAAATATATGTATATTCTATTGCATAAATATATGTATTTATATGAAAATTATAATCAATTTTTTTTTTTACCTTCTTTATATTTGAATTGCCGATTTCAAAATAAAAGATTCAAAAATTGATACATAAAAGGTAAAATGGACATTTTGTATGAAAAATCCAAAACACACATGGATCATTTGCTAATTAAAATAACAGAAGGAGGAGGTCGCAAATTAAATATTTCACATGATATTTTTGCAAAGAGTCCAAAACTTAACCTTCATTGACATTTACTAAACTGAAAAATCTGTTATTTGTTAACCAGTTCTCCTTTTACTTATTTGATTTGTCACGTAATAGAGCTGCAGACCATCCCACAAGGCCATGGGATAAATGTGTGCATGAATGCATGTACGATAAGCTTATGAAGCTGTACAATTTTCCCTACCACAAGAAAGATGATGATTATTATTATTATTATTATTATTCATTTATTTATTATTTTTTAAAACCAAAGACTCTTCACAGTTCTGTTGTTTTTCTATAGCTGACACTCATAATCATTACCATCTTTGAAATAGATGGCATGGAAAGTCCTACACAAATCTTCCCATTTTACTATGACATATAAAATCTAATCTATAGACTCTATACCAATTTTGTCAAACTTTTTTACTGAAACATCAGCTCAAGACTTGACTATCCTTCCCAAGACAAGACTGACGCTCCGGATTCGAAAAACCGGGCCTTATGTTCCTTTCTTCTATTCAAACTTAAAATTTCCCATATCGAAAGTAAAAAAATTATTTATTCTGATAACTTTTGTTACTTGCAAAGATGCTTCTTGTTTATTCTTTTCTCCCTGCAGTTGGAGAAAATATGAAAAACTTATCTTAAATGATATTTTGCTAAACGTATAAAAGCCATATTATATCAACATTTATATCCTAAAAAAAAAAAAAAAAAGAGATGGCTATCTATAGGCAAAGTTACGTGAGCAAATTCAGTTGTTTTATGCGTGAGGCGTGAAAACATCAACATCATGATTAGTATGCAATAATGACATAGGAATAGAATTGACATTTCCAAATTCATCCAAAACATTTGATTGGTATAACTTGGCAAATGGAATCCTTAATTCCATAGGAATGCCTATTCTTCAAAAAATGGGATCAGTCGTTCTTTCATTTTTCCATAGTATTAGTTATTCCCAACAGGTTAGGAATAACTTAAAATTTTTCTAATTACAAAACTACCCTTCATAAAGTCAAATAACCTTAAAATTTCTGCACAGTTCCAAATTCTATTTATTTAAACAATAGTCATTTAAAATATTTATTTAAAAAATACTTATTTATATAAAAATGTTTTTTATTTAAAAAATATTTTTATAAAAAATTAATATATTTAAACATTATTTATTTATTTAAAAATACATGCTTATTAGCATTATTTATTTAATCGAAATTTATTTATTAATTAAAAATATTATTTATTTAAAAAATTTAATATTTATTTTTCTAAAAATATTATTTATTTAAAATGTAATTATTATTTAAAAAATATTATTCAGTTTAAAAGATTTATTTATTTAGAAATATTTATCTTTTTAAAAATATTTATTAATTCATAAACATATTATTTACAAATTAATAATTTTATTTAAAAAAATCTATAAAAAGGCAATTTGGTCATTTAAAATTTTTTCATTCCATTGTTGTCAATCATTGTATAGTACCTATCATAAGATTGAAATCAAATAAGGAATGATGACACCATTCATTTTCTATTCCTTATGCTTAACAATCGTAAGAAAAGTAATAATCATATTATTCATGTTCCATCTCTACTCTATTCATAACATCATTCAATTCCTATCTAATTTTATTTATATATACTAATCATGCTTACGTCATATCAGCACCACATATGTCACATTGTTTTGAAGATGTTTTTATGCCGAATGCATATAAAAATTTTCATACAAACACTAAAATCCTTTTTTTTTTTAAAAAAAAAAAAATTGATTGGAAAAGGGCCTACTAAATATGGATTATAAATTGACTCTTTAGCTTGCAAAGAGGGTTGTAGCATAAATTTATTACTTTTCCTTGTATTAAAAGTCAGAACAATTGCCTTTTATCCCAAATCAAATTCTATCAAAATGCATCGCCTTTTACTTTACATCATTTCAACTTTTTATCTATTAAGTAGGTCAAGCATACAAAATTTTTTGCTTTCATTATTATCTATGATGCATGGGTTCGAACATAGTGACGCGGATATAATGTAATAGATATGGATATAACGACACGAATTTTGCAAAAATTTCAAGATATGATATGTTAGGAATACGACTATATAGATGACGATATACCGTATTACTATAATTCTTTTGAACATAGTTTCAATTGAAGAACAAGAACTGAACAATAAATTAGAGAATTGTATTTTGATGGTGATGAGTTGTTGCTGTTGCTTCTTCTTCTTCTTTCTTTCTTCCT
>JACFYI010003715.1:253565-276459 GCA_014898755.1 Handroanthus guayacan
TGTTTATATTTTCTTTCTTTTTTTTTTTTTTGCCCCTTTCCTTCACTTCTTCTTTTTAGGGTTTAGGGTCTTGAAGGATGCAATCCTCAGCTTCATGCAATTCAACACATTCAAGTATGATTTTAAAGGTTCATGCCAAGAGAAATGCTTGATGTAGATATACCTCTTGGACCGAGCAAAATCCAGGAAGAAGGTTTATTTTTGTCCAAGATATATACAATGTAAGTTCTAATTTTTTCCTGTTTTTGTAGTGGATTTGGGGTGCCATCTCCGCACAATAAATGCCCTGGAGGTTGAGAATGAGGGGTTGATGAAATGGTGTTTGAAGAAGATCTTCATGTTGTGAAATAAATTGGTGGAAGCCAACATAACGAGCGGATGCAAAAAGAATATAATGAGAAACAAGGTAAAACAAAGCGAACAAAAGGAATTTACATAGTTCACCCAGAACAAGGCTACATACACAGGTGAAGAGGAGATTATTACTAACACCAAGGAGGAAGGTTACAAATGAGAGTACAAAGACATCAAAACATCACTTGTCTAAAAGAATTACAAAAGGCAAAAACATACCCTCTCAATATATATATATATATATATGTATTAAACACTCTCAAGAATAAAGATGTATCAAGTAACTCAATGCGCCATAAAAGGCACAATCTATAATCACCTAAAACATCTTACACTGGATCATAGGACCATAAGACCATTTCCTAAGAAAACTAAAGGACATATATATAGTAGGTGCATCACCCCAAATTAACTAGGAAATATAAAAATTGAAACCAACAAGAAAATGATAAAAAATCTCCAAAATCTCCAAGAATCTTAAATAGAATAGGATTCATAGGATTCTGTGTTCAATCAAATTTTTTCTTTTCCTTAATGGGGAATTTCAAAGCACCAAAATCCCAACAAATCTCCACCTTGGTTTGAAACTCACCAAGGTCTTCAAAAACAACTCTATAGGGCAATCAAAACTCCATCTTCTCAACAAATTCCTAAAAGGGCATCAAATGATTGAACCTACACCAAGTGCAAACAAAGCCAAAACTTGTGCAGGAGAAAGTTTACATCATTACTTAAACCAGAGATCATCTAAACTACAACAATGGGCCCCGACTGTAGTAGCAAGTAGAAAAGAAAATCTGCATCCCAAAGATTTTGTCAAGTCTCACCAAAGTCTGAATATTTGTAAAAAGAAGGACTCTACCTTCATAACAAATCACTAACTGTCAAAAAGATTCGTTAGTATCCAAATCTCCTTTGTCAAACGTCCTGTAGAAAACACACAAGGGAAGTTCAACCAATCTACAAAAATTTCAAAATTGCAGGCATCCTCTTATCCCACATAGGGCGTAGTCCAAATCCTTAGTGTCAGAACCGTTGTCAAATGACTTCTATGGAAGGAAACTGGGTCTTCAAATCAAGTTTCTTAAACTCGCGCATAATCAGAAGTAATACCATAGATCATTAGCAGTGGAAACAATGATCCTTGGCTCTGATACCACTTGTTGTGAAAAAAGTTGGTCGAAGCCAACATAATGAGCGCATGCAAAAAGAATATAACAAAAAGCAAGATAAAACAAAGCGGATAGAAGGAATTTACGTGGTTCACCCAAAACAGAGCTACATCCATAGCGAAGAGGAGATTATTACTAATACCAATGAGGGAAGTTATGAACGAGAGTACAAAGACATCAAAACGCCACTTCTACAAGAGAATTACAAAAGGCATAAAAAAACCCTTTCAATATATATATATATTTTCAAATTCTCTGAAGAATAAAGGTGCTTTAAATAACTCAAAGCGCAATAAAAGACGCAATCTATAATGGCCTAAACCATCTCACACTAGATCATAGGACGATAAGACCATTACCCTAAGAAAACTAAAGGACAAATATATAGTAGGAGTATAACTCCAAATTAATTAGGAAATATAGAAACTTAGACCAAGAAGGAAACGAGAGAAAATCTCCGAAATATCCAAGAATCCTAAATAGAATAGGATTCTGTATTCAATCAAATTTCTCTTTTCCTTAATGGGAATTTCAAAGCACCAAAGTCCCAACACTTCAAGACTTCAATTTTATGTACTGTGGTATATTTTCTAGGGTTATTTTATGTATTTTGACTTAGATTTCTGGTTTCATCTCTATGCGAGTGTTTGGCCTTTCCTTTTTTTTTATAATTTTTTTTTGGTTCTTTTTTACCCCGCAATTATGGACATAATTGTAATTTGTTGTTCCATTTTATGAAAACAATGGAATTTGTTTTTGTATAATTTCATTCCCTTAATTCCAATAATTAACTTTTTTCCCTTATTACCTTATTTCACTTCTTCTACTCAAGATTTTTTCACAAAATAATTTGATTGAAAACTACACTTAAGGATTTGGGATTGCAATTTTTTATCTCATGCGGTTATCCTCTCTCTCTCTCTCTCTCTCTCACTCAGTATTCTAATTTGCTAAAGTGATTTTGATTTTCTCTTTCCCCATATTTTGTTTAGGGCTGTCCAGAATTTTTTAATTTTTTTTTCTTTTCCCCTTTTTAAGTTTTATTAGTTTTTCAATTTTTTTTAATACATCTGTCAGAAAAAGCAAGTAAAAGTCTCTACTCTGATTACTCTCGAAAAAATCTTGTAATAGATTTGTGATTTAATCTAAGAATAGCGAACTTTCCCAAAATCCTAAGCTTCAAAGCTTGGTAGAGCATTAGGGCCAGTTGATGCTAAAGCTCCTTAGTTCTTCACTAATTTTATTCTTTATTTTACTCATTGCATACTTATTGGTTACTGCACTGCTTGCTGTTTACTTAACTACCTACTAATTAATAACTTGTTTAAGTACTGCAAATATTAAATCAATAGGATCAGGAAGCAATCATTCCCGACAGTAGTCCACTGTGCTTCAATATCAAAGAAGCATAGTTCACCCCTTCTTATGCTCAACTTTGGCAATAGCTAGTACAACAAAACAGGGTATTGGAATACAATGTAAATGCTAAATATGAAATTTGACAATAATGGTACATGTGTTAATTGTTTTGAGATATACATTAATTCAAATTGGCAACTTGACAGTAATAGGAAATTTATTTTTAATTTGTCAACTTTTGTGTTGGTGACTAATACATAAATGGTGAAACAAATTTCATTGATCACCCATGGTGGTCATGATTGTAAGCTATTTGGTTGAACATATTTAATTCCCTACAACCTAATAAGCATTCAGATCCTTTTCTCGTAAATTGGGATCAGGGTGGTAAATTTTGAGACTCAAGAGACCTCTTTGAATATAATACCAAGTCACAAAGCTTTTCCCATGTAAACTCTCTCTCATTAATCCTACTTTAGATCTATAACTATTCTTGAAATATCACATAGTTTCAGCTCTAAGGATTTAAGGTATGAAAAGATCCATGTGGTAGGTTCGTTAGCCGTACAAGGAGTGAGAAGAGTTTGTTCATGTAGTTTATAAAAAGTGAAGGATTAATTTGTGTGATTCACGAAGCATGAAAGACATGTTCCTGGGAACTAATGTTCTTGAATTTTCCCCTATTTATGTATTATCTTCAAAAAAAAAAAAAATATTTATGCATATATATTTTATATGTTCTTATTAAAATACTCATATATATTCATATATCTATATATGTACACATTACATAGTTCTATATTTTCATAAAACTTATTTTTAACACAACATATATTATATTCTTGTAAATAAATAAATATATATATACACATATATAATTATAAATATTAATTATAATATATCTATACTATATAAAAGGAAGAGTTTTTATCACAATGTTTTTCATCTCCAACATGAACTTTCTCCTCATTATTATTATTATTATTATTATTTTATTTCAAAATTTGTAGCATAAAGTGCCACCTCACAAATTCATCTTCCCCATTTCATTCTTACATGCAATGCATCTTCTTTCCCTATCATCTCTATAACTCCTTCAATTGCCAGAAGAAAATTTACTCCTCACACCAAAAACTCTTTGATCAAAACATCAAAACAATTTCTCTCATCAAAACCAAGACACCTAAAAATCATTTTTCATATCTAGGCCAAACACCATCACCTTTTTCTCCGCTCACCTTGCAGTTTTGAATGAGACAGATCATCTATGCAATTGTAGATTCGGACTCTTCTTGATGCAAGCAAGACGATAAAGTAAAGAGTTCAATGATCAGACGTGGTTTGGAGAAAATGTACCTGGATTTTTTGTTGAGATATGCCTCAAATTTTGTACACAATCGCTACCGTCAAACTCGATCTTCTCTTTGCTTCTGTCTTTGACTCATTCAAGCTACTTAACCTGGGTCTTTTTAGTGTGTAGAAGTGGAGCTGAATTTCGTGGCTATTTTCCCTACAAAATGTGGAGTATGAGTAGTTTTTGGGAGCTGATTTGTTGGGATTTATTGCTGATATTTTGTGCTACATTTTCTGCATGTTTGGCCCTGGAATTATATATATATGTAGCTATTCTTTGAGTTAGAGAATAGAGCATATGTACAGAAAAATATATAATATTTCACCTTTGAGTTAAAATAGAGTGTGTTTAATTTTCTTTTGTCCTCATTACTTCATTACAACTTCTTGAGGACTTATTTGTATTCCACATACTCTACATAGTGAATTTTTTGGCTAGTCATTGCCCGTGGTTTTTTCTCGATTTGGCTTTTTCCATGTTAAATCCGTCTGTTCTCTATTATCTTATTTATTTTCTTCTTGGTTATTTTACACCTGTTTTGCTTCTCCTACATGCTTTGATACTAATATGTGGTATCAGAGCTTGGTTTAAGAATGTCTACCGTAACCAAATTTGATATCGAGAAGTTCAATGGCAAGATTAGCTTTAGCATTTGAGGATCCAAATGAAGGCTGTTCTCACACAGAATGGATTGAATAAGGCTTTAAACGGAAAGTCGAAGAAGCCTGAGTCTATGACCGATAACCAATGGGAGGAGTTGGATGAAAAGGCGCTTTAAGCAATTCAAACTCTGTCCTTCCAAGGAGGGTCTATAGGAGGTTGTTCATGAGACTACTTCTTCAGGTCTTTGGTTGAAGCTTGAGTCTCTCTACATGAGCAAAAGTTTCGCCAACAAGCTTCGTCTCAAAGAGCATTTATACACGCTTCGTATGGCTGAAGGTACTCCGATTCAATCTTTCCTTGATGTGTTCAATTCTAATATAAAAGATTTGAAAAATTTAGAAGTTAAAATTGAGGATGAGGATAAAGCCGCGTTGTTGGCTGTCTCTTTACCATCTACCTCTAAACACTTCAAGGAGATTATGCTATATGGAAATAATGATACTTTGCTTATGAGGATGTTAAGTCTAATTTGTTGTCCAAAGAAAAATTTGATCTTGAAATTTGTTTTGAGGATAAAGCTAAGGGCTTGTTTGTTAGGGGTAGATCACAAGACAAAGGGAGTACAAATAAGAAGAAATCCAATTCTAAATCTAAAGGACATAATTCCAACAAGACTTGTCGCTATTGCAAGAAACCAGGGCATGATATTTCTAAATGTTACAAACTAAAAAATAAAAAGGAGAGAGAAGAAAAAAACAAATCACCACAGAAAATGACTGAAGCTGGAGTTGTTCAAAATGATTCTGAAAATGAAGTTCATTGGCTATCTCTATAGACAAGAGAGGTTCTTCTGAATGGGTTCTTGACTCTGGATACACATATCATATGTGTCCCCACAAGAATTGGTTTTTAACTTATGAGAAAACTGACTTTGGTGTTGTTCTAATGGCGAATGATACAAATGCAAAGTCATTGGAATTGGTACTGTACAAATTCGGACTCATGATGGAGTTGTCAGGACCTTGACCAATGTTCGCCATATTCTTGAGTTGAAACATAATCTGATATCTTTGTGCACTCTTGAATCTCTTGGGTACAAGTAAACAGCTGAAGGTAGAGTTTTGAAGGTTTCTAAAGGTGCTCTGGTCTTGATGAAAGGTAAGAGATATGGAAATCTCTATGTCTTGCAGGGTTCAATTGTGATAGGATCTATGGTAGTTTCTACTTCCTTATCCAATGATGATCTCACTCATTTATGGCATATGTGCTTGGCTCATATGACTGAGAAAGGTGTGAGTCTTAGGTCTTCTGGGTAGCTAAGGTACAGGAAAATTGGATTTCTGTGAACATTACATATTTGGGAAACAAAAGAGAGTTAGTTTTTCTATAGCCACACACTCTATGCAAGGCATTCTTGATTAGATTCATTCTGGCTTCTGGGGGCCTTCAAACGTCACTTCTCTTGGAGGAAAATGCTACATAATGATCCTTATTGATGATTTGTCTCACAAGGTTTGGGCTTATTTCTTAAGACATAAGAATGAAGCCTTTTCCAAGTTCAAGAATTTCAAGGCTTTTGTTGAGAACCAAACTGGGAGAAAGATAAATAAGCTCAAAATTGATAATGGCTTGGAGTTTTGTGAGTCAGATTTCAATGAGTTCTGCACAAGTTATGCTATTGCTAGACACAAGACTCTTGTTAGGATGCCTTAGCAAAATGGAGTTGCAGAACGTATTAATAGGACTCTTCTTGAGAGAGCTCACTGCACGCTCTCAAATGCTAGACTGTGGCATTGCCATGATTTTTAGGTTGAGGCTATTTCTATAGCTTGTTACCTTGTCAACCGATCTCTACATTCATCAATTGACTTTAAAATTCCAGAAGAAGTTTGGTCAGGTAATCCTATTGACTACTCTAATTTAAGAGTTTTTGGATGTCCTATTTTTGGCCATGTTAATGATGGAAAGTTAGCTCTTAGAGCTATTAAATGCAAATTTCTTGATTATGCTTCTGAGTTAAGGGGTATCGTTTATTGTGTCTCGATTCTAGGAAAATCATTCTGGGTAGAGATATTACTTTCAATGAAAATGCATTATTGTCCTTTGGGAAAGAGTTTTCTATTTCTTCTCCTTGCACAGGTGATCAGCAGGGTGTTAGTGAGAAGTAAAGTTCTTGAGGTTGACCCTACCTTTTCCATAGTTCCATAATCTAGCAATGAGGTTTATGTTGATGAAGATAGTCCTAATACCATTAGTTTCGATGAGCGACAATCTGCTGGTGATTATTATATTGCTCGTGATAGATCAAGCAGAGTTATCAGAAAACCCAGCCAGATATAATGATGATGGCCTGATTGCCTATGCACTAGTCGCTACAAAAGAGATTTTTGAAGGGTTTGATCCTACATCATACTCTAAGGCTATCACTAGTCCAAATTCATCCTAATGGCTTCTAGCAATGCAAGAAGAAACTAAAAGTTTGTATAAGAATGGGACATGGGATTTATGTGAGCTTCCTAAAAGTTGTCGTGCATTTAGTTGCAAATGGATCTACAAAAGGAAAGATGGAATTCCTGGGGTTGAAAAAGCAAGATGGAAGGCTTGTTTAGTTGTTCGGGGTTTTGATCAAAAGAAAGGTATCGACTTTAAAGAATTCTTTCTTCTGTTGTTCGTCAGACTTTTATCAGAGTGCTTTTTGCATTTATTGCACTATTTGATCTAGAATTTTGGAACAACTAGATGTTAAAATTGCTTTTTTACACGGAGAATTGGAAGAAGAACTTTATGAAGCAACCCAAGGGTTTTGTTGTTCTTGGCAAGGAGCAATGTGTTTATCATTTGAAGAGATCCTTATATAGCCTTAAACAAGCTCCTAGACAGTGATATAAGCGATTTGATGTTTTTATGGTTGCGCAAGGTTACACACGTGATCAATATGATAACTATGTGCATTTTCAGCAGTTTTCAATTGGTTCCTTTATTTACTTATTGTTATATGTGGCTGACATGTTCATTACTTCAAAAGACATGTCTTTGATCAACAAGTTGAAGTCTCAACTTAGTAGTGAGTTCGAGATGAAGGACCTTGGTGTAGCAAAGAAGATTCTCGACATGGAGATTCATAGGGATCGACAAGTTGGTAAGCTGTATTTGTCTTGGAAGAAATACATCAAGAAAGTTCTTGATAGGTTCAATATGAGCGAAAGCAAGCCTATCTCTACTCCTCTCGCTGCTCACTTTAAATTGTCTTCTGAGGTTTGGCCAAAAAATAGGGAAAGAGGTTGAAAAGATGTCTAGTATTCCCTATTCTAGTGTGGTTGGCAATCTCATGTATGCTATTGTTTGCACCAGACCTGATCTTGCATATGCAGTAAGTATGGTTAGTCGGTATATGCATAATCCGGGCCAGTATCATTGGAATGCGGTGAAATGGATTTTTAGATACTTGTCTTGGTTTGGTTTTTGGCAGAAGCAAGGTGACATCTAATGATGTTGTCGGGTTCGTTGACTTAGATCACAGTGGTGATCTTGATAAGTGAAGGTCTCTCGCCGGGTAAATCTTCACTTTATGTTCAGGTGCTATCGGTTGGAAAGCATCTTTGCAATCTATTGCCACTTTATCCACAATAGAAGCGGAATATCTTGCTGTTACCAAAGGTGTGAATGAGGCTACATGGCTACGCGGTCTTGTTCTTGAGCTTGGTGTTTTACAAGGTACTACTATTTTGTTTTCAAATAGTCAGAGTTCTATTCACCTCACCAAGAACGATGCTTATCATTCTAAGACCAAGCATATCAGTGTAAAATACCATTATATCCAAGATACAATTGCTGTGGGAAAGATTGTGATTAAGAAAGTCCACACTTTGGAGAGTCGTATGGATATGCTTGCCAAGCCGCTTCCTATTGCTAAGTTCAAACATTGTTTAGACTTAGTTGGTGTCTCCAACACTTGACTGCCCCTTGGGGGGCTTGTATGGTAATGATGAGCATCTATTAAATTTGAGTCAAGGTGGAGATTGTTGAGATATGCCTCAAATTTTATACACAACCGCTGTCGTCAAACTCGGTCTTCTTTTTGCTTTTGTCTTTGGCTCATTCAAGCTGCTAAATGTGGATCTTTTTAGTGTGTAGAAGTGGAGCAGAATTTTGTGGCTGTTTTTCCTACAAAAATGAACTATGAGCAATTTTTTGGGGCTGACTTGTTGGGGTTTGTTGCTAATTTTTTTGCTGCATGTTCTGCACATTTGGCCCTGGAATTATAAAGATATGCAGTTATTTTTTGAGTTAGAGAACAGAGCATATGTACAGAAAAATATACAATATTTCACCTTTGAGTTAGAATAGAATGTGTTGAGAATTAATTTTCTTTTGTCCTAATTATTTCATTATAACTTCTTGAGCACTTATTTGTACTCCACATAGTCTACATAGTGAATTTTTTGGCTTGTCGTTGCCCATGGGTTTTTCCCAATTTGGATTTTTTCATGTTAAATTTATGTGTTCTCTATTGTCTCATTTATTTTCTTCTCAATTATTTTACATCTATTTTGCTTCCGCTACATGCTCTGATACTAACATTTTTGAAGAAGAACGAGGAGAGATTTTGGTCAAGAAAGTTAGAGTAATTAGGTTTAAAAATTTTAATTCGAATTTAAAGTATAAAAATTTAAATGGTAAATGTCTGAACCAGTAATTTTCTCCTAATTTCATTGAAAGAGTTGGAACAGTCTCATTTTCTTTCCACCATTTCTGAATAGGAAAAACAAAAAAAAAAAAAAAAAAAACGAAACAAAAATTAATTTTGGGTCATCCAACTTGGAGACTATTTTGATTTGAAAAAATATTTGGAGACTTTAGGTTTAAGGATTGAATCCAAACACACACACAAAAATAATGTTATTCTCGGATGCTACTATCTCAGCAATACACCCAACTTGCAAGGCTTCAAAACCTATCTTTTTCTTATCAAAATGACCCATATTATATACCATTCGAAACCTTATCGAGTTGTAGATAATGTTAGAATCAAGAATTACTCAAAAATATGGCGAAAAACGTTCAAAAATGGCAATAGAATGTGACATGCCAAGGTTGCCGAGGAACAGTGGCAGTGGCAGAAAGGATGTTTGAGGTGTTTTAAGCAAGGATCCGGCCATTAGATTGTTGATCGAAACCTACCATTGGAAAGATCATCAAGTTAGTATATTTGTAGAAGTAAGAAACTTAAAAATTATGTGGATTGGTGCTAATTAATGACTCCATGGATGTTAAGATGTGTTAAGTGAGTAAAATTGAGTTTTGTCCCACATTGAAAAATTTGTGAATGGAGGAAGACTTGTGCACTATAAACTCCTTATCCCACATTG
The DNA here is from genome assembly GCA_014898755.1 of Handroanthus guayacan. NCBI lineage: Eukaryota > Viridiplantae > Streptophyta > Magnoliopsida > Lamiales > Bignoniaceae > Handroanthus > Handroanthus guayacan. The sequence continues at coordinate 263,777 of JACFYI010003715.1, forward strand.
GAAGATTTAGGAAGTGAAAAGCCTTAGTTTAACTTATAAAAGCTTGTGCTTGGCTAGTCCATCTCACACCAAACAAAAGACAATTCTTTCTCTATCTCCTTTTCCTTTGCTCTTTGATAAAGTTATTGAATTATTAACTCCGACAACCAAAAAACATACAAAACTATAGAGGAAAATATCCAAAAATGCCTTTAGAATGCAACTTGCCAAGGCTACAGGAATAGGGTCAGTAACGAGGGATAACTTTGAACAAGTATAGACGACGATCCGACCATTGGATCATCGATCGAGGGTTATCGTTAGAAAGAGCATTAAGTCAAGTTAATTATAGAGAAAAATCCTACCGTTATAGTATTAGAAATTTTGAGATAAAATGAAAGTTGTCATATTTTAACCAAGAAATCATGGCGTTGAATGCTAGGTGCTATCACTTGGGATATTTCGGGAATCTAGGAATGTATTGTGGATCGAGACTAGAGGACCAAAGGTAAGACTCATGGATTCCTTTTCTCGCTTCTATGAACTTGTTACCATCTTTAATCTTTTGAGACATTTGTGTATTGAGCTTGTACGTTTATATTCTTGTTGATATGTTGGTATTCCCATGGCTCAATACTTGTGATCCTTGTTATGACCATGATTATCCTTGAAAATATGTTAATATGTTTGCGTATAAATCTTGGACCTTGGACTATGTTTGGATTCTTGTGACAAAATTGGAAGAAATAGACAATATGGACTTGAAAATATGATTTGTGAACTTGAGTGTCATATTCCAATAATTTATAAAATGGACTTAGGAAATTATGATATAAAAATGTTTATGTGTATAAAAGAACCTAAAAAATATGGTTTTGGATAAAAAATTCAAAGGAAATCAAAAGATAAAAAAATTGCCTTTTCAACCGAGAGTGAGCGCTTAAGGCGCTCAAGTTGGCGCTTAAGCGCCACTTTGGCGCTCAAAACATCAACTTTTCCAGTAGCTTGGGCGCCCCAGTGCCAAGCTTCTGGGTAAAAGAATTTTATTAAGGAGCTCGAGCGCTCGTTTGAGCACCCAAGCGCCCATTCCGTTTCGAAATCCTAACATTTTGGTTCCGTTTTTTCAAATATAAACCTATATATCCCTCTTTAAAATATTTTATAACTTGAAAATAAGTTTTCCTAGGTCCGAAGTTTAAAAAAAATTCAGTTATTGAGTTTATTTTACTTTATATTTCCTTTTCGATTAATATCAAATCCTTAAATGTGTTTATAAATTATTCTTTTGAAATATTTTGAGTTTCGTAATGGCTTTTAGATTCAAAATCCAACTTGAATCATTGGCTTTCATGATTGTTCGAAATTCTCATTTTCTCGATCAAAATTATAAACTGGGCTTTCTAGCGCCCAATCTAGTTTTCAAGTTTTATGTTTTTAATTTGATTTGTCAAACCAAGTACATAATTCGCTTCTTTAAAATGACTTAGGGCTTCAAATAAATTTCCTAAGTTCACGGTCCAAACGGAATCATTTGATAAATCTTTTGATCACATGAATTCGTTTCTTGATATGACTTGATGTCCAACCATGATCTGTCTTTTCTGAAATTCATGCCTTATGTAGCTATCCATTCAAATATTTTCTGTTTTTTCTAAAATTCATGCCTTATGTGGCTATCCGTTCGAATATATTTTGTCTTTTCTGAAATTCATGCCATATCCATTCGAATATGTTCCGTATTTTCTGAAATCCATGCCCTCTATCCGTTCAAATATGTTCTGTCTTTTCTGAAATTCATGCCCTACATGGCTATTCATTTGAATATGTTCTGTCTTTTTTAAAATTTATGCCCGATGTGGCCATTTATTCGAAAATGTTCTATTGATCTGAAACTCATGCCCGACGAGGCTGCTATTCGGATATGATCCGTTTGTTATGAAAATTATGCCTGACAGGGCCATATGATTGAATATCCTATTTATTCCAAACCTGAATGACTAAATGAATGTTATGCCTTGGGGGTCTTTTTGGGTACCATGGCGTTTTCTTAATTACCATATTTGAACAATATCGGATTGATGATTAGGAACTTTGAAAATTCCAGATTGTTGGGTAGTTCAGACGAACTCTAGAGATAGGGTTCTGAAGGGCTATTTTGAGCATGCGATCGACCGTGCTTCAAAATATATGTGTGCTAACTCGAGTGGCCACTCGAGTTAGCAATTTGGAGAGATAAGGTTATATGAATGTTTGGGAGTAATAAGGGTGACAGACCCACAAAACTGCTTAATTCAGCCTTAAACATTTTATTGACATGAATGTGACATTGTTTATAAGATATTGTTTGAAACGACCGTTCTGAATGTTTTGAAAGCTTGTTTGAAAACACATTCATATTTTGTTCTCCGTATTACATTTGTTAAAATCTTACACTCCTTTAGTAACACCCTGGGTCACGATAGCACATTCGTCTCGTCATCCGAAACGTCACTCGCAGTTGGGATACATACTAAAATCGAAAAGAGAACTAACATGTACAGAAAAAAAACTAAAGCTCCTTAGAAAATTCCATTCATATCAATAAGATTAAGCTAGAGTACATAACTATCCAAAATGAGCTCAACAATCTAAATTTACAAACCAATAGATTCAAAAGTCTAGTCGAGCTATTACATGCTCATAACAATATCAAAACAATCTTATACTAAGCAGGCTCGAATCTTCAGCTGATAATCCCAAGACTTAAGATTCTACATAATAATAATATGGAATCATGAGTCACACGACCCAGCAAAACTTATGGCATGATGAGAGAATTGAGAGAGTTCCAAACAGTAAGCATATCGACAAATGGACAAGAATGTGATATCAATGAGCAGTTCAGAACGATAAGAATAAACAGATCAGTCAATAATAGGTATCATATTCGAGTCATCAGGCAGAAACAGACATTTGGTAGGTCTATCACCCTTATATCTTTAATATAATCATATAAAAACTCTTATTCTTCCAACTCTCGAAAGAGCAACAGATACAGAGAAGCACAGTCGACGTACGTGCTTTTAGATTAATCCCTCAGAACCCTACCTCCAGGGGTCGTCCGGATTAATCCCATAGGTGAGGATTCATACGAGCTCGTATTGACAACCCGTTGTTGCCCAATCCGATACTTATATAAATCTCCAGGGCTCAACAGACAGTCAGAACAGTAGGCTATGAATAGTCATATCAGAATCAGGGAGCTATTAACATATTTGATTGACTACAACGATAGAACGGGTAATTCGAAAACTTAGTCAATTATTTCAGTTCGAACAAACAGAGAGTGGACTACGGATTAGAGAGATTTCATCTCGGAGTCATAGACACATATAGGGAGGTTAAGTATGGTAAAAATTAATTGGAAACAAATGTCAAATTCAAACTTATTCGAATCATATCTTAGTCTTAGGTTAAGCAAATAATCATTTGGAAATAAACTTTAAATTGAAAACTCATTCGATTTGAGTATAGGGTTAAGAAAATAATCATTTGAAATTATTCAAATAAATGAAACAAGGTGAAAACGGGTTTAAAATATCATAAATAACAAAAGTACAAGTTTGGGGACTGTCGTGGGCGCGACCGCGTTCATAAATGGGCGCTGACGCGCCCGAATGGCCGAAACCACTGCTGTGGGCGCGACCGCGGCACTATTCACGCGCGGTCGCACAGTGAACAGTGCCATGAACAGTAATTTTTTTTTTTTTGGGATATAGAATTAGACTTCCAAAAATAATTTTTCCAAGCCGAAATTCCGAAGTTTACATTTTCAAATTGATTTTACAAGTTTTTGGAAGAAACTTCAATTTATATGTTCATTTGAATATTTCCTTCATTTTCTTCTCAACTCTCCCATATTTTGTCCAATGTCCAATATTCAACTCCCTTCCAAAGCATAGGTAATGATTTTTACGAACATTAGAGGCTCAAGATGTTCATGTCAATGGTTTAGCATACATATATACCAAGATAACCATCTTCAATGGTAATGAAGCTTACAATATACAACAATAACGACATGAACAACATACTTATAAGCTCGAAAATAGAATATCGCATGAAACATGAAATGGAGCATGGGATCAAGAACAAAAGGGCGAAAACCATAAGTCTTACTTGTTTGAGCTTCTAGGCTCGTCTTGAAGAAATGCTAGAAATGCTCCAAATATTGAGTTAATCACCTAATAACCATTAAATTAAGTGTTAACTCTCATATAACCATGTCTAAATCACTTATTTATCAAGCTAACATCAAGCTTACCAAGGTAGGAGTACAATATCCCTTGAGTTTCTCTTGATTACTTATGAAAAATACCAAAGATTTGGTAAGAAAATGGGGCTGCCGAGAGGGTTGAAAAATGGAGGAAATGTGCCAAGTTTCTACCAATTTTTAGAGTGAAATTTTGAGAATAAGCCACCCTTTTCTTTAGCCAAGTCTTATAGTGAAGAAGCCATCATTTGATGGTCAATTTTCAGCATGAAATCTTACCAACCAACCCTTAAAATCAGAGGAAAGAGACGGCAAGGACAGGCTGCCCATACAGCTGATTGGAATTCAGATTTCATTCCATGTTCATTTTCCTTTCTTTTTTTTTTTTTCCGTTTAATCATATGGGCTAAAATCTTGGGCTGATGTTTGGGCCGAAATTAAATAAGTTTTGGGCCTATTTCGGGATGAAATATTGTGAGAAATCGGGTCTCCGACGTGAGAAAATATTTGGAACGTATGAAATTTATTTTTGGTATCAAATCGTGCTTCGTTTTTCTTGAATCAAAATAATTTGAGATAATTAGCGATTTGAAATTTTACTTAGGGAAACTCGGGGTATTACACCTTCATCCTTACATGTTTGAGAACCTGAATGTATTAATCGTTTGCAAAACCAGTTTTGAAAGTTCCAATTTGATAATCATTATCACTTTTAAGGACTGTTCTTGCAACACTTTGGTACTCTTTATCCTATGCCATGAGCCTTACTGGGTCAGTGGACTTATGATTTCATTATCAATGTTTAGGAACTAAATTGCAGGATGCACCTGAAAGTTCTGAAACATTACCTTAGCACTTTGGAGTGATTTGGTCGTTGTAAATGTAATTTGTAAGTCTGAAACAAGATTAAGGTTAGCTTGAATGTACCACTTGTAAGCATTAGTGTAATTAGCCAAGTGGAAATTGTGCCAAACTTTAGAGATGATTGGTTTGTATTTGTGAATCTTATGATGTAAGTTGGAAAAATCCAGCTTGTAAATCTTGGAATAGTTTGGGATATTAGGCAATGAATAAAAATTGAATTTTCTGTTTATGGGTTTTAGTTCGTTTCGATCAAGAGTAATGTTCCGGATCACGGGGCGGGATGCTACCGTGACCGGGGGCGTTACAATGATGGTGGTAGAAATTTGTGTTGATAATATGTTGTGGATGAATTATTGTTATTCTGTTTTATTTAGAGAAATTGAATAAAAAATATATTTACATAGAGGAGGTGGGAAATTAAGATTTTTTTCCACACTTCGTGAGAGAAGTGATTACAATTAATCATGCATTATTTATAATATGAATACATTTTAAAGATCAAATATATGAATTAAATGCAATTCAAATAATCGATTTTGATAACTATTATACGGTACATAGACACTTGTACGTTATTGTTAGGATTTGAATCATGCAACTTCACTATGGAAAGTTGGAGGCGGTGCCACTTTATTCAAAAATTTGTGGCAAAGTGTGTGTATATATATATAAATGTATGTATACACTGAAAATCTCCACCTATTGCATTAGGTCTCTATTTGTAAATTTGGAAAATTTTAGATCTTTTTTGTCATAATGGACAAACTGTACTACGTCAACTCACAAACATAATTTAAGAAGGAATTTTTGTTAATGTTTATTAAATTACTTACATTTTTTGTAACAGTTGACTTTATAAAATAGTATAAAACTATGATGGTATAAATTTATAAAGTTAAGTCGTTATCATGGTAAAGAATTTGATAGTGTCATGAATATAACATTACCAACAGTTTATTCACCCTTGAGGACGTTCTTGGACAGTTGGGCCTAGCGCTATTGGCAAGACGATTGGATGGCATGGGGCTGACGATTGCTGATCTACCAAAAGACTTTAAGCTCCTAGTTTGTTGCAGGTAGTTGAACTTTAAAATAAGTCCGGCACGTTTTGGTCATGCCTATTTTTCCTTTTCATATCCAACCAAATAGGTCACTCGAATTGGAAAATCGGCAGAATAAGAATATGTGTTGTTACCGATTTAAGGAGATATAAGGTGGGAGATTTAAATTCGTATATTGAACCATGATATTTGGATTCTTAAAAGAAAAGTTCAAGGTAACAATTAACGTAAAAATTGATATGAATCATTCACCAACTATTGCACTTATTTTATTTAATAAATGTGCAAATCCTTCTATGAAGTGCAGATAATTGATTGAAAGCCTAAAAACTATAGATTTGACCCTTGAGAAAGAATAGTAAGACCAAAGCTATTTTGCATCTTTGAAGATTTTAATCGTACTATAGTAGTGTACTTATCTCATGGATATCTTGGATTAGAACATAGTATACGGACTTTCACTTTGTAATGAGTAATTTATATGTTATTGCATTTATTGACGTAACATGAAATCTTGTTGAAAATTCTAATCCTCTATTATCATTGGTGGTTAGTTGACAAATTCCCATTTGTTGATTTGACACATAGCCTCCATGACTTATAGGCGTGTCACCATTGAAAATTGATAAAATTAGTGTAATGAGTTGAACTAACATAAATCCATTATGCCATCAAATGTAAGATTACTTTTGGCTCTACATTTACACCTAAAATAGAATAATTGAATCCCAACTAAATTTATATTATATCTGAAATTTTGTGTTTTTTTCAAAGAGAAAGAGAGGGAAAAAAAAATCTTCATTCATGCATTTATTTTTAAACTTTCATTACAATAATGCAAATATGCATGCATCCTATCCACGGGTCACTTCAATATATTAATTAATAGTAACCTATTGAAAAAAATTAATAGTAGCCTATTGGGGAAAAGAAGAAGAAGAAGACAATCATATTCATTTGATTAAGGGAAACCAAAAAGTGGTGATCTTGATTTGTACCCCACGTACATACGTTTTATGTGGTGAAGTTCTACCTATATGTATGTACGGGAGGACCAAAAAGTGGTGATCTTGATTTGTACCCCACGTACATACATTTTATGTGGTGAAGTTCTACCTATATGTATGTACGAGCGGGCAGTCACCCCAAAAAATAAAATAAATAAATAAACAAATAAATAAAATAAAATAAAAAATTCCACGCAAAAAGGAAAGGAATAACAATAAATATAATATAATATAATAAATAAAACAAAGAAAGTGGGCACTTCAAAATCCTTCGGCTTTCTTTTGAAATTTCTTCTGTGCATTATTGAAAGTTTTCTTCACCACACATTTAAATTGTGTTTGTCTTTTTGTAATGTAATTGAGGTCCAAAACTTGCAATTGGGGTCCCTTGACAAGTTTTTATTACACGGGACATTTAATTATAATTGAACCAAAGAACCAATCTTGCACAAAAATTGTCTCTCTCTCTCTCAACGATTGAGAAAATAAGGAAAGAGGTGTTTCAAGTGAGATTTGAACTGAATTCATCTACCAGATAAACAACATCTGTAACCACTTGGACTAGTTATTTTACAAAAATTGCTATTCAACATATATTGTTTAATCTCTCTCTCTCTCTCTCTCTCTCTCTCTCTCTCTCTCTCTCTATATATATATATATATATTAATATTTCATTGAAAATTGTGATACAATATTAGCTACTAAAAGACCAGGTATGTGCTATGAAAAAATTGCTATGAGTTAAAAATTTTGTAGCTAGGATTATAAAATTACAACTACAAATTTTACATGGCAAATGATTTTTTTTTAAATTATAAAATTATTAGCCACCATGTTTTGGACTCGACTACGATTAACTTTTTACGAAGATTATGACATTTTAACATCAATATAAATTGATCGTAGCTAATATCCTAATTTTTTTAATGATATTATAAAGGCATTACATGTGTGGGGTTTAGTGAAAATTTTTAGATGGATAAGAACGAAAACTTTTAGAATTGACACATGCATTAAGCTCAATAATTAAAAAAGTTAATTATAAAAAATTGTGTTATTACTTGTCAAATAAATTTATTCTAACCATAAATTTGTTTTCTCTCTCATTTCCAAAGAAAATAATGACATATTTTATATTGGAATACATGTTTTATTCATTTTGAAACTTTCGTTTCAATTCATATTTCATTTTCTATTCATCGCGTGGGAACAAATATATGACATTCACGATCTTATGCTCTTAAAAGGGAATATTTAATATAATATTTGAAATATATTTATATATTCATGACACGAACATGAAATAAAACATTATTTAAGATAGAGGATCCTATATAATATTGTTTTACCGGAAGCAATTTATATAAGCAAGCAAGCTAAATAAAGAAAAATGATAGCCCTTTTAAGGAGAGGTGAGAACAACTAACCTAAAGAGGCCTCTCCATCATTTCCCTTTCCTTTCTCCCTCGAGATAAGCACAATTTCTTTTTGTTCCAAGAAAACATGGAACTTTTCCCTACATCTTTTTTAAGTATCAAAATCAAAGATGTGGCCTCCACAAGTAGTAAAAGTTGTGGTCCAAAAGTTTGCATCAGTTAAACACATATAGTGACCTTCCGGCTACCAAGCAACTAGGATAATCCTCAAGGAATTGATTTGTCATATGATGATATATAATACTAGCTAGTACCTAAAAGGTCAACAGGATATTGGATTTATAATTTGGGATGCTAAATGCAAGACATATTTCCAGTCCACCAAAAAAAAGAAAAAAAGAAAAAAAGGGATTTTACTAAACATGGGATATTTGGATAATTTTGCTCCTGCCTTCACATGTACAACCATCCCCCTTAATTTTTTTTTTCTTTTTCTTTTCTCTCTCACTAACAAAACACTTTACTTACCCCTAACCCTCCTGCTTAAGCTTTTTAATACACATCATTTGACAAATAAAGGGCTGCAGTACTCAGCACATTGGTCAAGCAGTCGATTGCACCAAATCTCTTAATTCTCTCTTACTACTAAAGTTCCATTTCTCAAAGAACGCTTGCTGTAACAAATTACATCGAACTACTCCATCTGTTCTTCCTGAATAATTTCACAAGTATAATAAAACAAAATTAAGTTAAAAAAATTATATATGGTCAATCTGTATTTTTTTTTTTTTTAACAAACAATGGAGACCCACAAGTAGCCACAATCAGTGGCAGATCTCTTCATTGAGGTCCTTAAAAAATTGATGGACAGGTCTATCAATTTTTTGTCCATCAATTTTTTATGGAGCTCAATAATTAATTTTTGGGGTTTTATTGAAAAGTAACTAAACCTACTTTTAAAATAGATATCAGTCTCCTATTATAAATTTCATTATTTTAACTTGCCGTTTCAATTTTCATTTTATACGTTGCTCCCCACCTACTTGTTTTTACAAAAATGCCCTTAACTTATTAATTATTATTCTTCTTTTGTTTCACAACTAAATATTAGACTCTCTTCCAAAACCATTTATCCTAATTTCCCTTCCCAACTCACGAAAACAACTTCCCACAGAATGATTGCCACTCCAACTATCACCACCGGCGACTCAGCAAACACTACTGTGAGCACCACAACAACAGTTGAAATTTTTTCCCCAAAGTTCAAGTTTTACAAAATATCAGTAAGTGGGCAAGAATCTTAAATTCAACTATTAGGGAGTTGTATCCACAATGGCGAGCTTTTAAATCTTGTCAATTTATGATTCAATGAGTTTACCGAAGATGTACTTTGAACTTGCAAAAAGATAGTTGGAAATGAGTCCTCAATTTTTCACAATCTGATACCTTGCTCCTCATAAAAACATGTATATGACTTTGAACATTGTTGACAACGTCTCCAATATAATCCAACTCCATGTGTGCCTAAAATTGACCATTATCAATATGATGGTTGTATGAAAAAATGAACTGTAATGACCCGAAAATTTTCCTTCAAAACAAAGGAAAAAATATAATCGGATACGTCACCGGTGAGTGTAATAAGATTCAAGATATACAGAGCATCTATTGAAATCCTTAATAGTTAAATCAAATTACAATAGTTCAAAACTAAGTCAAAACTCTACAAAGTAAATTTAAAACATCTAGTACATTTCTATTACATCATTAATCATTTCTCTTTCTCTCCCTTCTACCCAAGTTACTTCTGATAACCTGCAGAAGGAAATGAAACTAGTGAGCTTTTGAGAGCTCAGTAAGGTGATGTGAATCAAGTCAAGGGTACAATTTTGATTGCAATTGAAGAAATAGAATGTTGCCGTCACCGAAAAATGAGTGAATCAGGCATGTAGAATAAAATATAATGAACGAATGAGAAGAATTTAATTACAAGAGATCAAATGTTCAAATCGAGTATTCAAGTCAAGTTCAAAACATATCGCCGAATAAAATCAGGGGATGTGTACATTTATAAAACCAATTTATTAAGCCTGCATTTCGCACCAAGTTGTGCAATATTTGCACCAAATCAAGTAGTCGGTTGTTGCAACATCACTTAACCTTTCTTAGGCAAGTGTTCACGTCCTTAACCCTCGTGGATAAGACAAGCGTTATTAACCATTTTATAGTCAAGGATTCTTGTACACGAAGATCAAGAAATCAAGTTGTAAACACATAACATATATTTACAAATATAATAGCAAATGAAGCTCAAAGGAACGAATGTACGGAAATGAAAAAATATATATATTCAAAAGAGCATCGAGGATTCATGGAATCCAATAATCACACATGTCTACGAAGACGATAAGTGTAAGACAAAACTCAAATTGACAGGTGAACATCAAATTCTCAAGGAATGAAACACGATCAAGCTATCATACGAAAGAAGTATCGGTAGAGAATCAAATTAAGTTGTAAATACATATTTCTGTGCATTTACCAAAATAATAACAAATCAAGTTCGTTTGAATAGAGTATGAGATGGAATCATGCATGTGAGGAATATCTAAATTTTATAGAATCCGATAATAAGAACATGTCAGACATGAAGGGGTAATTGATACTAAAATCTAAAATTGAAGTAGAGGATCGAATATGATCGAGCTACTATACAAAACAAGTATTAGTAGGAAACTTTTAAGGAATCCATAGTAACAAGATGTCAAATACAAAAGGAATAACTACTATTAAATTTCAAAATTGACATGTGGACCTTTAAGAAATGAATAGAATCAAACTATTATACCAAATAAGGAATCCTTACCTCAATTTGCCTGAACTCGAATTTTATTAATTACGATTCAATCGATTTCACCCACGATCTCTTTTATATATATATATATATATATAGATATGTTGTTTGTCAGTATCTTGATTCCTTCACATTTTTTAACACATGCCCATATATATATATATATATATAGTAAATGGAAATTTTCTAAAACTTGGTGGCTAAGCCAATTCAAGCTATTTCCATGAAATTTTCCAAAACTTGGTTGTTAAGTAAATTCAAGACATTTCCATGCAATTTCCAAAACTTTGTGGCCAAGTAATTTTAATCCATTTCCATGCAATTTCCCAAAACTTTGTGGCCAAGTAATTTTTAATTTGGCTATATTTTTAACCAAGAATTTCTTCTATTAATTAATCTTTAATTTCAACCAATTATATTAATATATATATATATATATACATTTTTAGGTTTGTCCAATATAAATTTAGACACATCGATATATATATTTTTAAAATTTTTAATTTACAAAATAGAAGAGTATTTTATTAAGTTTATATTTTATTTAAAATTTGCAAGAGGAATCCGCAAAAATTTTCAACTTATGATTTTTATTTTAAATTAACTTTTAGTACAAGCTATAAGCTAAATGTATAATAAGTTATAATAATATCAAGTCACATTAGCAAAAAAAAAAAATGTCATTGTCAACCATATATCAGATTAATAATAACAATTCGCAGAAGATTATAAAATTTCAGGCTATTACATGAACCCACTGGACTTGGAAAGCAAGCTAGCCATATCTGTAAATAAAATTTTAGATCTTCGTATTTATACTGCATTTATTTTTGTAAATAGCATTATCTTATTTATGTAAAATTATTGCATTATCATTGGTTGAAATACTTTTTATATGTATTTTAATACTTCATTTATGTGTTTTAGTATTGCATTGATGCATTTTAATACTGTAGTGTTGATACTATACCATTTGTTTTTATTTAGTTTGTTATTCACTTATAATTAACACATATTAGGAGTGCAATAAAGGGAGATACTGCCTCCACAAGTAGACAGCATGATACGGCTTTAGAAAGTAACTTAATCGATAGTTGGATCAAACATTCAAGGATGTTGAGGAGTTTAGAATCACTACAAGAAAATTGCAATTCAGCTACGAAAAGTAGCGATGAAAGTATTTCATCGCTAATTCGTCGCTAATCAACGAGCCGATAGCGAGAAATTGGGTTTTTGTCGCTACCAGGGTACAAAAAGAGACGTTTCAATTTTTAAAAAATATAGCGATG
>JACFYI010003715.1:280403-302709 GCA_014898755.1 Handroanthus guayacan
ATTAACGATAAAGTTTGCGTCCTCGTTATACAGCGACCCCTACCAGGCGACGGAGCCTTTCGCCGCTGGTTGGTGGCTGATCCATCGCTGATTTGTCTAGCTACGTTTTGGCGACGGATCTGCTACGGTCTGGTCCGTCGCTAATTCTGTGATTTTTTGTAGTGAATAAAAGTTAAAAATTATGCTATTGGTACCTGGAGGTTCTCTGCATATAAAAAAAAATTGATAGCAAGAAGATTATCATAATTTGTACAGATGAAAAATGCAAATGGAGAATATATGCATCTAGACATGAGGTAGATAAATTATTTGGTATTCGAAAATGTAATATGCAGCATAAGTGTGGTGAGGACAATATTCGAACAAGGGGCCATCCTAAAGATGATTCTAATTGGGTTGCAAATATTGTCAAAGATAAATTGAGAGAAGAGCCCAACTGTTGGCCTTGTATTATCTTGCAAGATATTCAAAGAGAATATGGTGTGCATTTTGGTTACCACAAGGCATGAATGGGTAAAAAGATAGTTATGCATGACATTCATGGGGCAGAAAGGCTCATATAATAAATTGAGGTAGTATTGCAATGCTGTGAAGTAAACAAACCACGAAAGTGTTGCAGATTATGAGATCATCTCTGGTACCCAGAAATTTAGTTGACTTTTTATGTGCTTCAGTGCTTGTCTTGTTGATTTTCTTAGTGGATGTAGACTTTTGATATTTTTGGATGACACTCATATTAAAAATAAGTATAAAGGAAGCTTGCTTAGTGCTGTGGCTAAGGATCCAATTGATAATCTATTTAAATTGGCATATGCGGTTGTTGATGTTAAGAATGATGATAATTAGAAGTGGTTCTATTTGAAGCTAAGAAGCATCTTAGATTTTTACCATGGCACAGGGTTTAGAAGGTTCACCTTCTTCTCCAATTGACATTTTGGGCTTATTAAGGCTATTTCTATTGTGTTTCCAGGCAGCCATCATGCATATTGTGTGAGGCATTTGGTCGATAATTTCAAAAAACAAGTAAGACATTTATCTTTACTATCGAAATCATAATATGTATACCTATTTAAATAATACCTTTTCATACTCCAATAATTTCAATTTTAGGTCATGAGAAAGTATGCCCTGCATAATGAGAAGCATTGGACCTCAGTTTTCATGGAAGTTGTGTATGCTCTTACAAGATAGGAGTATACACACCATATAGATAGTATACCAGAATCCATGCCTTTTGCTAGAGAATTTATTATGTAGTCAGAGCCACAATGCTAGGCAAATTCTTTATTCTCTATAGATCGGGAGGGGGGGAAGGGGTTTTATAAACAAAAATCAAGCCGAATGTTGGAACAATTGGGTAAAACCGGCACAATTTATGCCAGTTGTTGCTATGGTCAATCATATACGTAAACAAACCATGGTTATGATCATGATCATTGAGAACAGTCTCATAAACTGATTGGAGAATTGTGCCCAAAGCAAGAGAAAAAACTAGCAACAAACTACATGGCCTCACGTACACCAAAAGTGGACCAATCTAATGGTTGGAGCTTTTAGTTGGTTGATAATGATAGGACGTATGCTCTGGATTTGCAAAGTTGGACGTGCTCTTGTAGAGCATGGCAAGTTGATAGGATATCGTGCAAACATGCTAGTACTTATATTGAGTGGAATTCACTTTCCGTTTATGACTTCACTGACCAATATTATTGGATTGAGATGTATCAACAAACATACAAGGCAGTACTTAACCCCATTCTTACTTTCAACTTGCATACATTTGGTACCGAGGAAGAACCTATCATCAATGCTTCTGATGTTCGATCTCAGTCAGGCTGTAGAAGAACACAGAGGACCATCACAAGTTAAAATTTGGGTTATTAAGTATAAACGGTGTGGTAAATCTGGACATAACTACCGTACTTGCAAAAAAACTACAATTAGCTAGATTAGCTTATCCTTGATGACGTACTTACCTAATCGATTTTTTATTATACATGTATGTTTGTTTTAGTATTTGCCATTAGTTACTAATATCTTGTTTCATTTGTTTTTCCTTAATCAGCAAAAAGAGGATCCACGGAAGAGAAACAAATTCTGAAAGATGTATAAGACTACGTACATGTACTTCTAACAGCTACTAAGTTTGTTGCGGTATGAGAAATTTGAATTTGAAATTTGTGTACTGTACTATATAAGTTTGGTGAAGATTGTACTGTGGTGAAGGAGTGAGGTATTTTTATTATATCTTTAATTGTTCGTAATGTATGGAGATACTGCACTAGGGTTGCTGTGTTGTTTGTATACTATATTGTCTATGTTTTAATAAGTTCATATTATGGTGAATGAGTTTAAAGTGTTTTTATTTTATCTTTATTTTGTGATGTATGGAGATATTGATTATTGTTAATATTAAGAAGATTTGTATCCTAAGGTTTTTGCTTGGTTTGTGTTAAACAGGTTGTTGTGTCGCAAGTAATACTATATTTTTGGAGTCTAGTACATAATTTTAATAAATAAATACTAGATATAGTCATTTAATACTAAATATGCCCATTTAATACTATATTTTGTAAAGTCCTACTAAACAACTTTAGTGGCCAATCTTGACTCAGAATATGAATCACATGTTTTAAACAAAAGTTAACATAATAAGATGCTAAATAGATGAAGCAACTTAGAATATGCATATACACTCAAAGTCTATAAAAAACTACACTTTGCAACATGCAATACTAGATTCAAGGGGTTTAATACTTAATTTTGAGCATAAATACTTTACCTGGTACCTTTAATGCTAAATATGTCCAATATAATACTACATGTTACAAAGTGATACTGAATGACTTAGTTAAAACGAGCCAATTCAAATAAATTTTTGCACCCAATATTGAATCCATATTATTCGAATATAGTACTTAATATTAACAGTTAAATACTAGATTTAGTGCCTTTAATACTCAACATATCCTTTTTAATATTACATTTTGATAGTCCTACTAAAGCCAAGCCTATCTTGACTCGGAATAAGAATAGCAATACATTTCCAATAAAAGTTGATACATAATAGGATGCTAAATAGATGAATCAACTTAGAAAGAATGTGCATATACACTCAAAGTTTATATGAAACTACATTTTGCAACATGTGATACTTGATTCAAAGGATCTAGTACTTAATTTTGAGAATAAATACTTTACCTAGTAGCTTTAATACTAAATATGTCCAATATAATACTATATGTTACAAAGTGATACTAAATAACTCTAGTTAAAAAAGAGCCAATTCAAATAAGTTTTTGCACCCAATGTGTAATACAATATTATTCGAATATAGTACTTAAAATTAACCAAAAAAAAAAAAAAAACTAGATTTAGTGCCTTTAACACTAAATATATCCATTTTAATACTACATTTTGACAGTCCTGCTAAAGTCAAGCCCATCTTGACTTGAAATAAGAATAATAACATGTTTCAAACAAAAGTTAACACATAATAGGATGCTAAATAGATGAATCAACTTAGAAAGAGAGTGCATATACACTCAAAGTTTATAAGAAACTACATTTTGCAACATGTGATACTTGATTCAAAGGATTTAGTACTAAATATTGAGAATAAATACTTTACTTGGTACCTTTAATACTGAATATGCCCAATATAATACTATGTGTTACAAAGTGACACTAAATGACTCTAGTTAAAACGAGCCAATTCAAATAAGTTTTGCACCCAATGTGCAATACTAAATTATTCGAATATAGTACTTAGCATTAACAAATAAATACTAAATTTAGTGCCTTTAATACTAAATATATCCATTTTAATACTATATTTTGACAGTTCTATTAAAGTCAAGCCCATCTTGACTTGGAATATGAATAATAACATGTTTCAAATAAAAGTTAATACATAATAGAATACTAAATAGATGAACCAACTTAGAAAGAATGTGCATATACACTCAAAGTTTATAAGAAACTACATTTTGCAACATCTGATAGTTGATTCCAAGGACCTTTAATACTGAATATGCCCAATATAATACTACATGCTACGATGTGATACTAAATTACTCTATTTAAAACGAGCCAATTCAAATGCTACACTTTAATACTAAAAAAATCCATTTTAATACTATATTTTGACAATCCTACTAAAGTCAAGCCCATCTTGACTTGGAATAAGTATAATAACATATTTTGAACAAAAGTTAACATACAATAGGATGCTAAATAGAAGAATCAACTTAGAAAGAATGTGCATATACACTCAAAGTTTATAAGAAACTATATTTGGCAACATGTGATACTTGATTCAAAGGACTTAGTACTTAATTTTGAGAATAAATACTTTACCTGGTACCTTTAATACTGATTATGTCCAATAGAATACTAATGTCACAAAGTGATACTTAGTAACTCTAGTTAAAAAAAGTCAATTCAAATAAATTTTTGCACCCTATATGTAATACTATATTATTCGAATATAGGACTTAATATTAACAAATAAATACTAGATTTAGTGCCTTTAATACTAAACACACCCATTTTGATACGACATTTTGATAGTCCTACTAAAGTCAAGCCCATCTTGACTCGGAATAAGAATAATAGTGTATTTCAAACAAAAGTTAACACATAATAGGATTCTAAATAGATGAAGCAACTTAAACTGTGCATATACACTCAAAGTTTATAAGAAACTACATTTTGCAACAACTTGTGTAGCTTATTCACTCTAGTATAGCTCAAAGTGTTGGAAGTTAGGCAATCCTAATGCCTTAATGTTTCATCAATTTCATTGTTCGTTAAAAAAACAATCTTAACACGTGAAATTCATGCCATTGTAGTTAAAACGAGCCGACTCGAACAAGTTTTAGCACCCAATATGTAATACTATATTTTCCAATTTACGTACTTAAGTGCTAAGAGTAAATACTAGACCTCGTATTTTGAATACTAACTACGTCCATTTTAATACTATATTTTGGAAATTCATTCTAAATGACTTTAGTGGCCTACCTCGATTTGACATATTGTGAGATAGCACGTTTCAAACTTAAGTTAAAACATAATTTAGGATACTTAATGTATAACGCAACTTAAAATGTGCATATGCACTCAAAGTTTGCAGGAAATTATATTTTGTAACACCAGTATAGCTCAAATTATTGGAAGTTATGCGATCCTAACACCTTGATGTTTCACCAATTGTTTTGTTCATTAATATATCAATCATAACACGTGGAATTCATGATATCATAATTAAAATGAGCAAAGTTGAACAAGTTTTTGGACCCAATATGAAATACTATATTTTCGAATTTAACTATTGAATTTTAAGAAATAAGTACTAAATCTACATGTTTAATACTAAATATTTCTATTCTAATATTACATTTTGTGAAGTCGTACTGAATGACTTTAATGGCCTATCTCAACTTGACATCTTGTGAGATAATATGTTTCAAAAACAAGTTAAACATATTTTAGAATACTTAATAAATAATACGTTCCATTAATAGAACAATCAAAACACGTGGAATTCTGTCATCTAGTTAAAGCAAGCCAATTTGAACAAGTTTTCGGACCCAATACATAATACTATATTTTCCAATTCACGTACTTAATTGCTAAGAATAAATACTAGGCTTTGTATTTTGAATACTAATTACGTCCATTTTAATACTATATTTTGGAAATTGGTTCTAAACGACTTTAGTGGCCTACCTTGATTTGACGTATCGTGAGATAGTAGGTTTCAAATGTAAGTTAAAACATAATTTAGGATACTTAATATATATCGCAACTTAGAATGTGAATGTGCACTCAAAGTCTATAGGAAATTACATTTTGCAACAACTTGTGTTCTCGTTCACTATAGTATAGCTCAAATTGTTGGAAATTATGTGATCCTAACACCTTGATGTTTCACCAATTGTTTTGTTCATTAATAGATCAATCATAACATGTGAAATTCATGATATCATAATTAAAACAAGCAAAGTCGAACAAGACTTTGGACCCAACATGTAATACTATATTTTCGAATTTAACTACTAAATTTTAAGAAATAAATACTAAATCTATAAGTTTAATACTAAATATGTCATTTTAATACTACGTTTTGCAAAGTAGTACTGAACGACTATACTGGCCTACCTCAACTTAATACGTTCCATTAATAGAACAATCATAACACATGGAATTCATACATTGTAGTTAAAATGAGCCAATTCGAACAAGTTTTCAAACCCAATACATAATATTATATTTTCCGATGTTTAGTACTTGATTTGAGAAATAAGTACTTTATTTGGTACCTTTAGTACTTAATCTAGTACCCTGAATGCTAAACATGCCTAATTTAATACTACATTTCGTGTTGAATCAGTACTTTTACCTTGTACCTTTGGAATCATGCATTGAATCCAGTATATTTAATACTGGGTTTTTACTGATTGGAATTGCATCTAGATATTTTGATAGCAAATTTTCGAAGAGAAACACCTTCATAACAATATCATACAAAGTGTCCAAAAATGAAATATCAACATTCAACACCATCATAACAGTATCATACATAATGTGCAAAAATGAAATATCGGTATTCAACACTCACAACTTTTATCAATATTTGACATGTTGAAAAATGAAAAGCATCTTAAGTAATTTTACAATCCATTTGAGAATAACAAGCCATGCTCATGACTAAGGATCGTCGCAGCTATACTCGCTCAATGTTCATCAGGAGTACATTTGTCAGCACAAGCCCAAAACTCACTTGCTTCTCTAGCAAGACATTCTTCCCAAAGGCACAAGTAAACTCCACAATCCATGCCCCCTGTTTGTTGTCGTCTATAACGGTCATTTACTTCAGGCTACCTAGTATCATATCCCAATGAATAATAAAGGTATCCGAATAAAAACGTAGCCTACAAAAATTATTACAAATTACAAATTAATATTTTTATTCAAAGTGCTTGAATGTATTGCAAAAAACTAAAGATACTTAAAAAAACTTTAGTCATTCCTTTAGTTAGAGGAGACCACAATGAGTTCATTTGTGTGAACTTCTTCTCTAAGGTATCAAAATGAGGATGAACCAATGTTCGTGGTTGTGAAGTGGAATTATGAAAAATTGAGACTTGTTCATCATATCTATTGTCAATTCTTCTAACATCTTGCGCAGGTTGGATCTCATCTCAGCAAAAAAACTTGAAAATTCATTAATCTTGATATTACGTTTCTTGTTTCTTTTTTCAAGGAGCCTCAAAATCTCAAACTGTCAATGACTAATGTATTAGTGTCTCTTTTAACAATTGAGTCACACTATTTTTACTCAAAAACAATTAAGCATAAAAGATATGCGATCACTATGGTGCTCATGCACCAAATCTCGTGATTTCTAAACAAAGGGCTATAGAGGATCTTCATGTAGGAATCAATTAAATCTGACCTCAGTTGCTGCCCAAACAACAAACCACACAAGACATTTCCATGGATGAAAAAGTCATGTTCCTTTCAAACAATTACACTACAATTATCAAAGAAAACTGAATTAATCAAGAGATCATTTCTTACAAAAAGATA
Source organism: Handroanthus guayacan (assembly GCA_014898755.1). Classification (NCBI taxonomy): domain Eukaryota; kingdom Viridiplantae; phylum Streptophyta; class Magnoliopsida; order Lamiales; family Bignoniaceae; genus Handroanthus; species Handroanthus guayacan. The sequence continues at coordinate 288,000 of JACFYI010003715.1, forward strand.
ATGAGAATTACTATTATTACCTTAGATCATCTCGGTAGAGATATGTCTCGATAACTTTTTGCTCTTTCCTGGGAATTTTGGAGCGGCCTTTAAAATTAACTCATCCTTGGTATAATTCCTGGGATTCACCACTGGAATCAATAGCCATTTTCTTCTACAATATATTGTTTAATCAATCAACTCGCCAATATACTATAAGGCAGTTGCATCAGGTTGAGGGCTGCTCGGCTCATGAATAATACCAATATAACCTCTTTCATTGGCTTTTTCCTAACCGTCAACACTGGATGGTATCTCTTCATCCACTTTCTCTTCTACATCATCCTTAATTTTTTTTTTCTCATCACTCTCTACTTTCTTTTCCTCATTAACATTGACTTTTTCTTCCCCATCAACCTCTTCTTTGTATTCCTCATCCTTATATCTAATAGGGGAAAATGTTTTTTTCCTTTCTAATGATGATATTTTTTTTCCTTAACTATCATTCTCTTTCTCTTTCAACATAGCCTCAAATATATCAATATCAGCACTAGGCACTTCGACAAGCACTTGTACAAAGGATAACAATTGTTTAGTGAAATAAAAAATGAAAACTTCTATTTAAAATTAAATATTGTATAAAAGTTTAGCTGTATAGGCGATAAAAGTCTTTCTTTCTTAGCAAATGGATAAATGAGCATCACCTTGTTCCTAGTTATTTGGCAAAATTTTTTCTCAGTCGATGCAATGGTGTTCAGGATCTTGCTTTTACCCATCGAAAGAATCGTGGGAATGAAAGCAATGTTTTCAGCGATCCCAACTAATGTGTATGCTCATAAATCCAAGTCTACCATTCGTAAGAACATGAGATTATTAGTTATTCAATAACAAATGTGAATAATTTTAATATTAACAATGAAGCGTACTTACCATCATGCCAATTGTGTACCTATCGAAATATTTTTTTTCTTATATTCTGTCCACTCTCACCTTCCAAGTGTAATTTAATCTCATCTAGCAAAAGTTATAGGCAACATCTCCCCATGCATACATGCTCATGCCAGTCAAGTCATCGACATAGTGAAGAAGAAATCTAGGTGTGCTGTAGTTACTCATTGGAAATAAAATATAATTGAAACAAAAAATATATAGAATCTCGTAAAATCTTCTATATCCTTTTTACTATGCTTATCTACATATTCTATCAACTTTTCAAAAATTTGTACACGAGTAGCGTTATCAAAAAATAAATGCTTTACAATCTCCAATTCTATCTTCAAACCAACAGGTTGCCCCACATGTTGCAACGCCATAAGTATACCAAACTCTCTGGCCGTGAAAGGAATTTCAATATCATCAACAGCAATAAAAGAAGTATATCAAAGTTGAAATCTTCTTAAAATAGCTTCAACTCGAGCAAAACTACCACTAATTTTAGGCATATTAAAATAAAGAAGCAAATGGAGTGTTTTTTAGGGCTTCGTCATCTTGGAATGTCATTTTACTGTTGATTTCCTCCATTCTATTGTGGAAGTATAATAGAGAACACCGAGAACATATATTGGAGTCTCCAATATCTTTACCCGTGCAAGGAACCTGTCTCCCTCTCCTAGGCCTAGGCATAACTGCTAATACTGCAAGATTAACATAAAGTACTAAATTTAATACTCTTAGTACCAAATTATGCATAGAAAATACTTTTTTATTTTTTGAGGTAAAATGAACTTTTACAATTCATCAAGCAAAATTGAGTATACAACGTCAACAACAAACAATCAAGCTCTACTTTCATATTTGTCAAAAACAACTAACATTCAGAATAATTGAAATTGTTTAAAATCGCATGCACTTTTTCTAGATTTTAGAGATAACAAAAGAAAATTGCATCCTACTTACATGCCACAGATAAAACCAGCAACATTATCACTTATCAGCGGCCTTAGCATAACTTGAAAAACTTTTAAATTGAAACTTCAAATCTCACATAATATTTCATATAGCAATCATGGGAGAAATTAAACTAAATGTAACCGACACGAAGCCAACCAATTACTCAAGTTGATAAACTTCCTCATATTTTCATATTAATGCATAGAAGATACTTAAAATAAAGAAAGAGGGATTATTTACCCCAAGCATTTGGTGACCATAAGCAGAAAAGGAGAGATAGATGGGGGCCACAGAAGATCGAGCATAATATAATATACTCCACGATAAAAAATTAATCCATCTTGACCATAATGTACTTCATGATAATCCCTTTTGACACAAGCTTAAGAAAGAGATCAACCAAAGTGGATAAAAATCATCAATAAAGAAATGGGTCCACTATATACATCATTCTTCGTTCAAGGTAAGAAAAGAAAATCCCACATTTTGCTCTTGCTACATTTTCTATTATGTAAGACTGAGGTTGCTGAATTTTATGGCTATGAACATGGGTTTTTGTTAAGAAATTTTCTTGATCTGTTGTGCTAATGGAGAAAAGGGGAACTTGGGTCCTTTTTTTTTTTTTTTTTTCTTGAGAATAAGTCATTATATATTAATGGAAAAAGCAATTTTCAACATAATTAAACTAGAAAATAAGGAAAGACAAGGAAATCAGAGGCAACAAGGCAAGATTATGTGTCCGGCTTCTTGATTTCAGTCAACTGAAATCCTAATGGCCCCATTGCTTTACCATTAAAAAAAAAGTATTAGATCTAAAAATAAAGTAGTAGAATTAGATTTTGATTTTAATAGAAAATTACCTCACAAGAGCTTTTGAGCTATAGAAAATAAAGCTTAAAATATGACCTTATGGTTATTTAGAATAATATCTGATGAAGCTAATCAAAGGGGGAGGTAGGAGCTTGGGCGCACAAAGCTATTATAGATATTGATGATGGAGATTAGGGGGAGGGGATAAGAGTTTCTCAAATTAGGGTATGTACGAGAGAAAGATAGGCAATAGTAGGGAAGAAAGTGGAGATGAGGAGAACTATTATTTGAAGGAATCGAGTGATATAGGAGAAAGAGGGAAGAAAGAATAAGAGAGTTGTTATTTTGAAAGAACAGATTGACGAGGGAGCAAGAAGATATTGTTATTATTTTTTAGCTTTATAAAGAGTATTTTAATATTTTCTCAAGCATTAGGGAGTAAAAACAAAGTTGAAAGATAGGATACGGAGCGCAGAGTGAAAAAAATAATAATAATAAGTGAGGATTGATTCAAAATTTAAAACATGCTATTGGGATTTAAACCTAATTTTCTATTAATTTTTTCATTGATCTAAAAAAATGCTCCACCCGAAATTTTGTTTACTAAAATTGGAATTGGAGTGTAAAGTGTGTTAATAGTGTGGGAAAGAAAAAGTATTGGGGGGGTTGGTTGTAGAAATAGAGATAGGAACAAAAATGTCCAAGGTATCCTGTATTTAGTAAAAGCTGTCATGCAATTAACTATCTAGTTTTTAATTACCCCTTATGTCTTCAAATTACTCTGTGCCTTAAAATTAATAAATTATGGTGTTCCCTTAAGGGGTTAACATTTCATCCTTTCTCCATACATAAATTATAAAATCACTAGCATTTTTGTGCACAGTCTATATGTGTGCATTTAATAATTAGACTATGAATCCAATATATATTTAACAACACAACCAAAACAAACACCTCGGCCTGGGTGCTACCCTAGACAAAACTAAACATTAATAGACAAATGATAGTTAAGATCAAAGAACCTTGGCTAATCCCAAAGATACACAAATTCACATATCCATATCCTCCAATCACAATTTAGATATATCCTCTAATCACAATTCAAAATATTTATAGCACCAAAAGCATACCTATAACATGGCTACTCAAATTGTATGGTCAATCTATACATATAATCGTACATGAGATATTTAAAATAACAAACAAGATACCTATAGTGCTTAGTCATATGTCATCACCTGTCACAGTCTCGGCTCCTAACCTGAGTATAGAACGAAAGAATTCAAGAAAGTGATAAGTCTAATGACATAGTCAGGGATACCTATATATATAAAATAAATACAAGTCAACAAAATTGTATTCTAAAAAAATTATTGTTTTACGATTGAATATATAGCTTTTTATGAAGTATGTGAAGTGTAAGGGTTTGAATTATGACCAAACACATAATTAATGTTGCTTTAAAATCATTGGGATTCGAAATAATTTGAAATGATAATTTATGAACAAACATAACAGAGACGAGAAGAATAAATTACAAATTATAAAAATTGTACTGTGTAAAACAACCGTCGGTAGTCTCCAACCTTATATCTTTCTTATGCAAGACACAAAGAAATCAACCACATTCATCCGATTACTAAATGACCTACTTAGATAAAAATGAACAAGTGGCACAACTGGTAATGTGTTGATATGTGAGTTTAGGGACAAAAATTCAGCATTTTGGGACTGTTCTTCGTACCTTTGTGCAAGATTTGATGAGCAGTGACGCAGAAGACAGTGGAAACACCAGAAGAGCACTAGATTTGGTGTGTCCACGCTAGTATTGGGGGCAACTATGCACAGTTGGGCGATTGTGCAGGTTTGGAGTGTGGGCACACCCACTTCAGCATCTTAATATGTTTTGTTTCTAGTTCGTGAGTGTATATGCGCCATTTTGGATATGATGTCAGATCTAGGCCTTTAAAAATAGAAATGGATAAGGAGAATGAAATTTTAGCTAGAAATTTGTGGGTGTTGGTATTTTGTGAGAATTGTTATTGTAAGTGCTCTTATACTCATCCCAAAATAGTGACAAACGTCTTTATCTCTATCCACAGATATAGGCATTGTCGAATCACAAAAATCTTGTGGTTTTCTCCGTTCAGTTTTGTTTAATTTCTATGCATTTTATCTTGTTCATAATTGATCTGGTACCCAATAGAAAGGTACTAGAGCCAGATCAAAGAAGATGTCGAATTTAAAGTACGAAGAGGATAAGTTTAATAGGAAGAATGATTCAGACTTTGGAAGTTGAAAATGGAAGCATTTTTACACAGCAGGGTTTGTTGAGAGCTTTCAAAGGTAGAAATCATATACTGGAAATGCTTATGGAAGAGGAGAAAAACGATTACATAACAAACCTTATGGCACCTTGGTATTATTGTTGGCTGATGATGTATTGAGAGAGGTAGTAGGAGAATGAACTCTAGCAAAGTTGTGGTCATTATTGTTAAAGGTGAGTGAGGCACTCTCCTAATGAGAGAGGCGAACATAAATCGCCTCTACCTAGTCCAAAGCAGTGCGGTTTTGTGAGATGGCCGCTTTGGTGCACTTCGCTCACCTTTTTTAGAGGTAAGAGGTGAAGACGAAGTGCCCCTCATTGAACCGCGTTGCCTATAGCTATTATACGGAGGACTTGTGAAACAAAAAGTCCACGTAATAAAATTAATATACGATTTTTACTCGATTTATTCATTAATTCATTAATATTTTTGCTATTCATTAACTAATTGTTGCAAATTAATTATTAGCTGAATGGTGGGCTACATATGGATCTCCAACACCAAATTTACAAAAATTCACAATCAAAGTTCTCAATGTTACGTGTAACTCTTCTAGTTGTCAAAGGAATTGGAGTGTATTCAAGGATGTAAGTAATCATCAAGCAACTTAATTTGGTGATCACTTTTATTGAATATTATATACTAAGTTATTTATTAATTTTTATAGCTCCATTCCAAAAAGAAGAAATCGATTGGATCAAGAGAAATTGAGTGATTTGGTCTTCATTAAGTATAATAGAGCTTTGAGACATCAGTATGATAAGCATGATATGCTTGATCTAATCACCTTAATGCAATTGATAAGTGCAATGTAGCGTATGATTGGAAGATTGGGATTGTGGAAGATGAAAATGAAGAAGATGTTTGTGTATTTGAGGGTGAAGATTTAACATTGGGTAATGTTGGAGACGCGATGGGAGTTGATGAGTTGGCATACTATTATAGATCTACTTCCAAATCTACTTCAATTGGGAGCTTGAAGATAGATACAACTAACAAAGGAAAAAAGAAAACAGTTGCCCCATCTTCATCATATCTCGCTCTCATAGATAAGGAGGAAGAAGAAAAAGAAGTGAACTTTGATGCTAGTGATGAAGAGGTTGAAGAGCAAGATAACGAATGTTATAGAAGTGTTAGCAATGATGAGAATGAGGATTATGCAAATAAGAATGATGGAGATGAATTAGATGATGATTCAGATTTCTAGAAAATCTATATTCTAATGATTTTAGTTTGAAAGTTGAAGCAATGGATACTTGGTGTTTTTGAACTTATTTGAGTAATTCAAGTTTGCTTTTATGACTTAAAAATTAAAATTTGGTGTTTATTAGACTTGTTTTTTAGACTTTTTCGAGTAACTTGGTTTGAAACAGTAGATATTTGATTAATTCTTATTTTTTGCCTCACTTCAAAGAGTCAAGTGCCTCTCGCTTCGCCTCTTGCTTCGAGGCAACAAAGCCTTTCGCTTTTAAAAATTATGGTTGTTGTTGAAGTTGGAGATCTTATATATTTTGAAATCGCCCACAAACAGATTATGCCTAAATCAATGACTTTACACACTCTGAATGAAGGATGGTACATCTATCATTCAGCATATCGATATAAAAGTAGATGATAAATATCTAACATTGATTCTTTCATGTTGTTTACCAAAGTTATAAAGTTACTTGGTTACCAGTATGCTATACAATGGAGATTTTATTTCTAAAGAGGATGTGAAAGCCTCATTGAATTCAAATGAATTCAGAAAGTATGTGATTAGTAATGATAATGTTGAAAATAGTAAGTGACTTGTGGCAAATGGGAAGCAAAAGGGCAAGGGTAAACGAAATAGCATTGATCTCATCTTGGGCTAAACCTAAAGCAGGTGATAAACGTTTTGGTGTGGAAGTAAACAACACTAAAAAGAAATTGCCTTGAACGTATTAAAGAAAAAAGTTCAGGTGAATCTTCAAATCATAATAGGAATGATGTAGCTGAATACTGGAGGATGATATAGAGGGAGATTTTGTCATGAATATCTTAGAGAGATAGTTGGGTTTCGAGTGGATCTTGGATACTAGGTGTTCATAGCACATATGTCCTCATGAGTACTAGTTTGCCACCGACATAAGTTATGATAGTGGTAAAGTTCTTATAAGGAACGACGTATCATGCAGAGTGGTTGGAATCAATATAGATAATATTCGAATACATGATGGGATGGTCAAAACTTTGACAGAAGTACGTCATGTTCAGGATTTGATGAAGAATTAGATCTTATTAGGCATGTTGGATGTGAATAGGTATGAGCGTGGGGCTAAAGATAGAATTTTTGCTATTTTCCAAAAGTTCTATGCTGTTATGAAGGGAGAGAAGTGGAATGGTATTTGTATTTTGCATGGTAACACAGTTATAGGAATAGTGGTAGCTTCATCATCAAAAGTTGATAAAGATGCCACAAGGTTGTGACATATGCAGTTAGGGCATATGAGTGAGAAGGTATGTCAGAGTTAAGCAAATGAGGTTTGCTCGATGAGCAAAAAATTGGAGAGTTGGGCTTTTGTGAGTAGTGTGTTTTGGGAAAGTAACATCAAATAAAGTTTAACACATTAGTTCACCATACAAAAGCCACTTTAGATTATATACATTCGGATCTTTGGGGATAGACTAGTAAATTAGTAAAACGCTTAAGGACTGACTACAGATGGATTTTTGTAACAAGGAATTTCAAAAGTTCTGTGATAAAGAAGAAAATGTGAGGCATGGAATAGTAATTCACACACCATAACAGGATAGAGTTGTAGAATGAAGGAATAGGACACTCTTAAAGAGAGCTCGATTGCTATTTAATGCTAGCTTGACGAAGAATTTTTAGGCCGAGGCTGAAACTATAGCCTCTTATTTGGTGAATAGGTCACCATCAACTACTATAGACTACATGACACCTCTAGATTAGTGGTCGGTTCTCTTGTTGACTACTTTATTTTAAAGGTTTTTGAGTGTTCGACTTATGCTTACATTAGACATAGGAAACTTGAGCTAAGAGCCAGGAAATAAATAGTTCTAAGGTATGCGATGGAGTTAAAGGTTATCGTTTGTTGTGTACTAATAAAAGGATCGAGCTTGTGATTAGTAGAGATGTAACCTTTGATAAGTCTGCTATGTTGAAGGAAAAGCATGGAGCAAACAGTCAGAAGAACGTTAAGAAGAAGGTCGAGTTTTAGATTCATACTTCATAGGATGTTTCTAAAGGGTAGCAACTTGTGGTAGATGAAGCTAATGAGAGTTCATTATCACCAGTGCAGCAACAAGAGTTAGAATCATTATTGAATTATCAACTGGCCCATGATAGAAGATGTAGACAGGTTAAACCACCATAGCACTATGGATATTCGAATTCTATGGCGCATGCTTTGAGTAACGTAGAGGAATTTGTAGAAGATGATCCATTTTTATACAGACAGGCCGTGTCATGTCTATAATCAGATAAGTGGCTAGATGCTACAACTAAAGAGATTGAATCTCTTCATAAGAATGGCACTTGGGAGCTGGCCATTGCACATAAGGAACAGAAAATTGTTTGGGTGCAAGCGGATATTCAAGAAGAAAGAAATAATTCCAGGATTAAGGATGCTTAGTATAACTCTTCGTTGGTTGCGAAGGTTATACACATTGAAAGAGATCTATTTCCCTAAAGTGTTCTCTTTGTTGGTACAATGTACTTCAATGTAGGTGTTACTTGCCACAATCGCCATATATGATATGGGCCTTGAGCAGGTAGATGTCAAGAGAGCATTTTTAAATAGTGAGTTGGAGGAGTAGCTATACATAAGTCAGCCTTAAGGATTTGTCTTTTCTAGCAAAAAGATCAGGTGTGTCTTTTTAAAAGATCAACCCCAGTATTACAAGAGTTTTCATGTGTTTATAACTAATACTGGATATGCTCACAGCATATATGATTGTTGTGTATATCATAAGAAGTGTAATGATAATTTGTTTGTTTGTTTATTGTTGCATGTGAATGACATGTTGATTTGCCTTTAGATATATTTTTGAAATAAAGTTAAGGCTTAGCTGGGTGAGGAGTTTGAAATGAAAGATTTGGGGGCTGCTAAGGAAATACTTGGTATGGAGATTGTTAGACATAGAAGTGTTGGTTTATTGTACTTGTCTCGATAGAAATATGTTAATAAAGTACATGACCGCTTTGAGATGGACAAGTCCAAGCCGCTGAGTACACCTCTTACAACTCATTTCAGGTTTTCAGCAAAACATTCACCAAGTAATGAGATGGAGGTGGAGTACATGTGTTGTGTGCCTTATGCTATTGTTCTTGTAGCTTGGTGTATGTCATGGTTTGTACTAGGCCAGATATCTCACATGTTGTCAGTGTTGTTAGTTGATAAATGCATAATCCGGTAAAGATATATAGCCAGCAATTTGAGGTTGTTAGTATTCTATTAGAATTGTCCATTATAATTGCTTTGGTACTCATCCCAAAATAGTGAAAAATGGCTTTATCTCTTTACATGGGCATAGATATTATCGAACTACGTAAATCTTGTGTTCTCTCTGTTCGTTTTTGTTTAATTTCTTCAAATTTATTCTTATTCATATTTGATCTAGTACCCAACATGATATGACTCGGAACTCGGACAACCTCCAATTGCCCTCTCAATGGTTGGATCACCAAGTGGGTAGTAATTGGTAGACTAGCGATCGTCGGCCTAATCTCGCCCAGTCATCTTATTGAGTTAGTCCCGGCCCAAGTTTCCCTCCCAAGGGCATTCGCAAGAGTACATACAAATAAAAGTTACAAATCAAACATAATTATTTCATAATTACCTTAAAGTAGTTCAAAAATTAATATCAAATACAATAAATGACCGGTCATCTTGACAACACATTTGTAACTCAAGATGTAGGGCAATGGGTTCAAAGCTCATGATTCGAAATATTTTTCGAGAAATTCATTTTTATTTCAAAGTTTCACAATTTATGTTTCATAAAGGATATTTATTAAATAATTTCAAATTCTTGAGATGAATTATTGAAAATAATCAAATATACGTCATGTCACAAATAAAGTAAATTCTATACCCAGTAAAGAATTTCTCACATTATTGAGTATTAAACCTCACTGAACTATCTTGGAACGATATAGTTAACCTAAAGATCCCAAGTGTATATTTCCTTACCACATAAATCAATTAAGCAATAGGTTATTCTAAATTCAACGTTTGGATTAAGGCTACAAGATCAACATAATCCAAACAATTAGGCCAATTCAAAATTCTAAGCGAGTTCAATTTCACCGTAGAACTATTACCAAATTTCAATTACCGGGCTCAAAGTCGAATTTGGTTTAACTCCATTAGTTAAGCTTATGTTCTTGGGGTTCAGAATCACTTAACAACTTTGGAATCAGGAGATTATACCCAAACAACGTTGGGTTGAACCGTGGTTAGTCCCATTGGAAAGTGGCGCCACAATCTACCTACTATTCGGTTATCGCCGGAGCGCCGTTGGAGTGTTGCTGTTGTTCGCCATTCAAATGATTGTGTTCATCTCTCATGAAGAGTAAAGCCCCTAAATTAATTTAAAAATTGAAAGATGGGAAAGTTGTTAATCGGCTGGAAAATCAAACCTACCGCTTGAAAATTCGCCTCCATTGCTGTCAATTTCTTCAAGTTGATGATACCAATATCACGAGTTTGAAGGGAAGAACACAAATATATGTTTGTATGCTCGAAATTCCCACCAAAGATGATGAACCAAAATGCCACTATTATCTTCATCACCTTTGCATTGTCTGTCATCTTTGTTTCCGACAATGGTTGGTATTGCTAGGTTCGTCTTGCCCAAAGGAAAGAAATGATGGTGTCAATTTTGGATTTTGGTTGAACGATGAAGGTGAATTTTTGGTAACAAGGACTAATGGAAAAAGGGGCGTTAATAAAGAGGAAAAACAAAGATAATACTGAGGATGATGATGATACACATATGTGTGTAACTTTGGGCTTATTATAATCAAGCCCTCCAAGTTTCCACTACTTCAAAGTGACCCCAGAAGTTTAGACCTAACTTCAATTTAGTCCAAATTCTCCAATCGAATCTACAAACCGACATTTCATATTTTTAACACTTGGATTCTTTTCAATTATTTCTCAAATTACGATTAGAAGTAATTGGAAATACGGCGCATTATGTATATGCATATAAAATTTTGAGATTATAAAATATTAATAATTAGCAAATTTCCCTCAATTTTTGCTAGTTTTAAAAAAGGACATCACATTTTAAAAAAAATGAAAAAAGATCATATATTTAGGCCTTAAAAGGGCTCTTCATTACGTTCCTAATTGAGGAGGCCAATGTGAAAAACTGCTCTTTTATTACGACACAATCATATGATCTATTTTGATACATTTAACGATCCATCACCATATTAATTTACAGAGATGCAAAGGTTTGCTCAACAAAGTTGGTGGTTAAATAAAAATCTCCATATAATTGTATTTTTAATTCATATTTATTTGTAATAAAAGACATTGCCACTCTTTTTAGTGGCGCAATTTGGTGTCTTCGCATATGATAGTTACAATAACATAGTTGTCATGTTTTTTAACATCAAAATAAACAATTTTTATCCTATTTAATAATGTCATGCTTTCTTTTATGCCATTGCTAACTGTCGCTTGACATATATTGCACTTTTCAGAAGAAAGCTGCATCAAGTTAAGGTGAAGTAAAGTTAGACAAATGAACACAAAAAAGCAAGAAAAAAAAACCCATTGATTCAAAGATACAGATACACAGAATATATATTGTAATATTATAGGCAAAATTACATTTTTAGTCTCATAAAATAGGGGATATGCAATTTTTGTCCAATGCTTTTGATGATTCTAATTTACGTTCTAATTTTTTAAAAAAAAAATTGCAAATTTAGTCCCAAATCTCATTTTTCATCAATATTTAATGCAGATGACATGCTTTTGGTCAATTGCTCAGGTGATTTTCATTTTGATCTCGTAAGATAGGGAGAGTATGCAGTCCTAGTCCCTAACTCTTTCTTTTCAATATTCAACTTTAAAATTTTTGGTAAATAGCATTTCAACCCTATGAAAATCAAAATGAGCCAAAATTAAGCAAAATATTTACAATTGGAAACTATATGCAAACAATAGGAAATTCAGGGGCTAAATTGTAAGGATTTTAGCCCAATTTAAGGTTGCAAGAATTAGGAGCTCAAACCAAGGTACTCAAAACCTTTAGGGCTTAGGTGGAAAAAACGAAAGTTGATATATATAAAACCACACTCTTGGTCATCTCCTTCAATATTCAAGGTCACTATTCACCCTTTACCACTTTCAAATTTTAGATCCAAATTTGTCCTCTCCCGCTGCCCCATTTTCAAAACTGAAACTACCTTTGTGATCCACTTGTCAAGCTAAACAAAACCATACCCACCACCACCAGAATCGTCGACGGCAACACTGGACGGAAAATCATGTACTTAGCGTAGGTGGTGGCGATGGACCTAGGTTTCAGCTCTGGCGACCATATCGAGCATTTGACCACTCAAAGCACATCTTTTCTTGGAGCCCATTGCAGTGGTGACAGTAATTTGAGGGTCCATGCAACAGCAAAAGAGAATAGAGCATGGAGGTGAGCGACAGTGCACCTCATTCTCGTTTCCATTAATCTCTTTCCTTTATTTAATTTCTAAAATTAATTGAGGCCTTTTGATCTACGTTCAGAGATAAATTTAGGTGTGGTGATAGAATAGAATTTCGATAACTTTTACGAAACTTTGGCATGAATAGTGCTACTCTATCGACGGCGCAGTGACGGTCTTGAGCCAGGTTGTAAAGTTTGAGACGAGCATTTCAACAGTGACTATCGTGAGTTGATCCGACAACATTTGGGTATAAACTCCTAAATTCGAAGTTCCTAAAAGATTTTCGACTCCCAAAACTGAAACAAATGGAATATAAACCTTTGCATGTTGATGAATGAACATTTAGACTAGAAAAGAATTGCTATAAAAGCCTGATGTTTAGTTTAAAAAAAGTCAAGCATAGAATAACTAGCATGACGTGAATTATTCGTTGAATTAAGATTTGAAATATGAGGATAATTTAGACTTAGTTTCAAAAGCTGTAAAGCCCCTAATGAATAAATTATTGGAATATCAATAAAATAAATTTTGTTATTTAATTGATATAGGAAACAAAAATCTGGGCCCGGGAGGTTAGTTGTTGGACACCAGGACAAATACCGAGGTGAGGGCTAATAATTCTCCTTTACTGAATATGAAATATGATAATATTTTACATGCAAATGAAATATAGTATACTTGTTGAATTATAAAGATATGAGATATTGTCATATCTGATTTGGGAAACTTACGGAATTACCAAAATGTATTTGAAAATATTCGGCATGAATGAAGTTTTGGAAAATTTTGAATATATTTTCGAAAAGCCTATATAAGTATGTACTTTTACTAAATTTTTTGTTTGATATGAAAAGAACTTTGAATTGATGTTGGGAACTCTGTTGTTTCGCTGATTTACAAATATGCGCCTGATTTGGATATGAAGCCTTGTAGTTTAATTATTCTGTGGGATATCTCTTTCTGTATGAACCTTTGAAGACGCCCTTGGAAAGGATCATGGACCCTGGACCAACTGGGCAAGATGACCGGATCGGCAATGGGCCGACGATGGCTAGTCTACCTATTAGTACCATTCGGTGATCCAATCTTTGAGAAGGCGGTTGGAGGTTAGTCGAGTCCCAAATTGGATCGGCATGTAACCGGTCGTGCCATCTGTTTTTGTCTGTCCGAATAGGCCACCTGGAGCCTGGAGAAATAAAGTTGGTTTTTATGAATATATGTTTTGATATGGGGAGTTATAAGGAATGAGGGCATCCCACAGCTAATAGGAAAAGAGTAAAGTGTTATTTCAATAAAAAAAAAAAATTTAACTTAGACCCTGCGACTTTATGATTACTTTCTTTTCTTGATATTTGATACAGTAAATATATATAAATTTTCCTTCTCATTTTCTAGAAATTAACTTAAGAATGATTTTACTTTCAAAATCTTTGTAACAAGCTAGTTTTATTGAAAATTTTAAATAAAAGGTAAGTGCTATAGTAAGATCAATTTATTCCTTCTTTTCTGCTAAATCTAATTATCAAAAGTCTTTGTATTATCCCACTAAGTCATTTGGACTTACTCCGTTCTTTCTTTCCATATTCCATATTTAGATTAGCATAGGGTTCAAGGCAAACGCATAGCTGCATGGAGGGAGTTATGTATTTAGTGTATATAATTTTGCATTCTCGTACGAGTAGTATGTCCTAGATGGCTTTTGTGCTAACTAATGCATAATTTTGAAATATGCATTTATGCTAGGACTGTTGGGACAGGATTGTATTATATTTTGCTTGTACTATTGGACTAGATTATATGTATGTATGGGTGTAATAGTTAGCAGGAAGCTTGTACTTTGGATATCAGTGTTTTGAGTACATATACTTTTGGATATTAGATGAATCGTGGATTTGAGCTTTTTGTGCATTAGCATGTAAATTGTGAGCTTATATATGATTTGCTTGGATGATGGTTATAGGATATTATGGCATACATAATGCCCATTTGGGCCCCTGTCTATAAGGGGAGGTTTTTCTCCTTTTTTTTTTTTTTTTTT
>JACFYI010003715.1:319594-330880 GCA_014898755.1 Handroanthus guayacan
TGACAATTGTTCTAAAATGAAAGGTGTATAATAAGGAGAAGAGAGAACAAATTTAATATAAGAAAGGAATTGATTCAACTAAATAAAGAATGGAAGAATCAAAATACTCACTAAAATTGTAATATTTTTTGCATTATATTTACATCATATTTATAGGCAAATTCTCAAACACTTTATTCGTGCTAAGAGCCATCATGTTAAGTGCATTATTTAGTGCATTATGAACGTCCATTATTAAGTGCACTATATGGACATCCATTATTATGTTGAGTGCACCACATGGACATCCATTATTCATAATATATACAATAATAATAGGGATCTAATTTAAGAATATTTTTACGGGTAAAATGCAATTTATCCCTTGTGAAATAGGAAAATAGCATTTTACCCCCTGTGAAAAAAAAAGGCATAGAACCCCCTTCTATTTCTAAAAAATTAGCAAAATACCCCCCTCCGTCCTATTGTTTTGTCACACGCACTGGAGTGCGACTTTTTTCACAATTCTTGACCTTCAAAATGTCTGTTTTGCCTTCCTTAATTTATATTTAATGCCCACACAACAACTTTCTTTTTCATTAGTGCATTCCTCCTTTTTTCAACCATTTTGTAAGTTATAAATGTTGATTTATCAAGCATTGAAACCTGAAAATTGTTACTCTACTATTATAAATTCAATAGAACCGAATACATGCTCAAAATATTTAGTAAGATTCTATGTGAATTGATTAACAATATCGTTCATACTTATTAGCAATATCACACTTAATTATCAGTTATTTGAAATTAAAACATGATTAAGTTAGTGGAATAACCATTCAAATGGACGTTCTTATACTTGAAATAAGAAGATTAAAAAACAGAACAGAAAATGGAAGTCAAAAGATTTGGGCAACGAGTTTTCAGTGCATGAAGGTTTTGGATTTGAAGCTGATTTCGTCTTCTCCATTGTGAAATCAAATGGTTTGGTTGAACAAGATTTGGGCAAAGAAAGCTGTGAAATTTGGAGACATGAGTCTTGCAATAAAGTTGAAGATCTACTAAGGTAAATGGGCGTGGAGGGAGCCTTTTTCACTTAAGGGTAATTTTGTCTTTTTAGCAAAGATAACATAAGTAAATAGAGAGGGGGCAGTGAGCTAATTTTTCAAAAACAGGAGGGGGTTCTGTGCCTTTTTTTTTTGTTTTTTTAACAAGGGGGCAAACTGCTACTTTTCTATTTCACAGGGAGGTAAATTGTATTTTACCCAAATTTTTATATATAAACAAAACATTAGTATGAAAGTACATTTTAAGAATATTATATGAAAGCACAAGTAAAAAAGTTTGATGCTTTATATACAATACAGATGTTGTAGTAGTTGAATAAGTTGCAATCATGAATATATAATAATAATAATAATAATAATAATAATAATAATAATAATAATAATAATAATAATAATAATAATAATGAGGCATTTAAGAATAATACTTAAAATTACACCAGAAGAATAGCTTTTAAGAAATATGAAAACACACCAAAAGAGATATGGTTCTTTTACATAATTAGAAATTTTGACACACTTGATGTTTGTGTTTAGAATTTTATATTATATATGCACACACACAAAAAGTTAAAATAGTGAATTGTAAGCTTTTTTTTTTAAGAAACGATTATATTCAATCATATGTCAATATCATAGCAATTGGAAGTTTTTTTTATAGTGGTTACTTTAAATATTGTTGTGAGTTATGAAACTTAAGAGAGGTTATTCTAAAAACATCACATAGAAACAAACCATAAGTGGACGGGGTCCCCTAGTAATAAATGCAATACTATAGTATATATTTAAAGATATGGATCGGAGATAAAATATCATTTCAAAATAGAGGATCTCATCCTCACCAAAAGTCCGATAAAGTGCTTTATGTATAGTTTAGAATAGAAATCCACATAGGTATACACTTGTGAATGTACACTTCTATGCATTACATGTGCATGAGGGACGTACGACCATATATTCTCATGAGTAACTATGGAATGGAAATGCAAGACAAATAATTTAAAATTTCACTTTTCTAACTATACAATTTCAATATTGAAGTAAATATTTAATTTGTTTATGCAAAATTAATTAGGAGACAAGGTGACGCTGTCAAACGTCAAAAAAGAAGTTGATTCGTGAACTCTATCGAACATTAGCCTGGATAGACTAAGAGTCGGAAGATGATTGTTGTCAACTTGAAATATGAGTTAAATAAGATTATTATTAGCTGATTTGACCATTGAAGGATTATCTTCAACACAAACATAACGTCTTAATTAAATGGTTTGTTCGTTCGAAACTACCCAATCGATCCAATCCCCTATATACCTTGGTGTTAGGAAGAAGAAATAACTTAAAACAGTGAAAAAAGTGAAAACTATCTCCATCAGGAGACAACGATGGGACGTCAAATATAAGGAAAAATGAATTCCACGAAATTTGCATTTTATTTTGGTTGCATTATTTTTTGGAATAGGATCTATAGTACATGAAAGAGATTGCTGGCTCAGACATCAATATTTTAAATGTAAGGATAAAATTTTCATCAGAAAACTCAGTAAAAGGTTTCAGACAGTCGCTGTCTTGAAAGGCATTCCGTAGGTAGGGACAGTACACAGACCTATAGGTGGTTATATTAGTTACCAACGGTAAAACCCGCAAAAGTCAAGTAACAAAAACCCATAATACTGATTAATGTTCAACTATTAACAGACAATGATTTTACAACCTGTAAATCCCCAAAACAAAACCAAAAAAGCAATAATGAAATTAACAACACTTCCAAGATGAAAACAGAACAAGTTCAATTTTGCTTTCTTATAGAAAAATATGGGTATTATATAATCCTATTTACAGATTAAGAATAAGACTCCATATAGCACACACCTGTTGACGAGTTATCAGCCTCAGACTCAGTTGAAGTGTAATAAGCTAAGAAAATTGTCCGAAGGCGGCTGCAATCCTCGGAAAATGCTCGCTGTCCAATTAGAACTATTCATCACCGAACCCTCGGTTGCAAACTTAGTCCCGCCGTATATATCCTGAGAGCTTTGATTTTGAATAGTACTGCTTCCCAGCAAATATGGAGTCTGCATATACTCTGTCCACTTCATATCTTCTTGAATTTCACCTTCCGATGTGGGAATATGTACTTCTTTCTCTGTCTTCACACAATCTGTAGCTCCCCATGGAATTACATTATTATTTTCAAATAAGTTGCAGCTTCTTTGCAGCTCATCACTTGTGCTTATTCCATTTGAGTCCAAATTTTGGAACTTTAAGCCAAAAGGGTTTGTGGGATTTGAATTAAAGTTCGAATTGAAGAGAAGATTGGTATTGGAATTAATATTGGGAGCATAGTTTGGCTGCTGAAAACAGAGGAATCTATTCAGGAAAAGTTCATTAGGAGTACCCAAATTACTGCAACTGTTTTCAAGGATTGGGTTTGGTTTTTCTGCAGCAAGTCCCAGGTTGTTAGAATTCTCACTGGATGATGTTTTTTCAATGTTTTTGGTGTTTGTGGATGCTTTTTGATCTTCATTCTCAACTTCTGAGAGGGGTTTGTGAGTGTTGGGGTCAATGCCCTTTCGCCTTAGCTTTTTCTTGATGGAGGAATTCCATAGGTTCTTGATTTCATTGTCTGTTCTTCCAGGCAATTGTGCAGCAATTTGTGACCATCTATGGTTTTGAAAGTGTTGAGAATGTTAGAAAAAGAAAATATTGAAATAAACAAATAATACCATAAATTAAGAAAAATATATGTACCTATTCCCAAGAAGTGCATGTAGTTCAATTATCAAATTCTCTTCCTCTTGAGAAAATGTCCCTCTTTTCAAATCTGGCCTTAAATAATTAATCCACCTCAGTCTGCAGCTTTTTCCACATCTTTGAAGCCCTTCAGATATTCATCACAAAATGTAATCCCAACCAAAAAAATTAAAAAAAGAAAGAATAATTTTTTTTAAATGTATTTTCTAGCTAAATAAGTACTTACCTGCTAGCTTCGGAACTGAACTCCAGCAGCCATGGCCATATCTGGTTATATAGTTTATAAGTTTCTCATCTTCCTCAGGAGACCAAAGCCCTTTTCTTAGCTTCTGTTTGTAGCAGCAGGAATGCCTTCCCATGTGGAGGACAACTATTTTTCAATGTTGGCAAAAGCTAAAATACTAAAATTAAAAAAGGATCAAGAAAGAGAGATGGGCTTTGGAAAGAGATTGCAATAGGGAGGGGATTTAAAAAGGAGGTCACATTCAAGAATATTGTAGTTAACTCAAGTTTTATTCTTAATCATGATTAGAGACTGTTTAATTTAATGTGATAATCACGTCTATGCCCTTTGAAATTTGACATATATAATTATCAAAACAATCCTTCGGTTTGGATAATTACTGATCAACTGAGGGAAAAATTATCAAAACGTATGCAATATGAAATCTACTTGTAATATTTTAATCAATATATCAAATTTCAGGTGTATAATTGTAATTTTACACAAATTTTGTTAGATTTTCTGTAACTGATCTAATATAGGAATTTAACTGCAATCATGCGAACTTCAAATTTTTTTTTGATAATTATTCAGAACACATGAAGTAATTTCTCAAGAGTGAAGTTTTGAAGGTGAAATAAAATGACTTGCTAATGTCTTATCGATAGGTTTTTAGGATAATAATTATAATGAGATTGACAGCACTTGTGGGGTATAAGACAGATATTTATTTGGTGGAAAACTGGGGAGTTTCTTGATTTCTTTTATTTTTTATTAAAGTCTAAATCAGTGATAATTATGGGCATAAAAAAAATTGATGAAGCAAGTCCACATATTTTAAACAGGTTTTTCAACAATTAATTAGTATAGTGGACTTGAACAATTATGTAAGATTAAGACTTTTTAATTAGTTTGTATTGAGATTTAAGCAAGCACCTCTAATACAAAAACAGTCACAAGAAATGTAAAATGGGAAGAATTTTTTAAAGATAAGGATTTCCCACGATTAGTTATAGCATTCAATCATAGTAATTTGCAATTAATTTTGTGCTAGAATGTACTTAATTTGTGATAACACAATCCTTTTCACAGTTGAATATTATCCTAATCTTTCCTATTAAATCGTATAATAATTCGATGTACCTGTTTATTTGGTAAACTCTAAACCAGGAGGCTTTGGGATAAATATTTAATTACTGACAGTCTTTTAAATCCTTTCCTTGTGGGTAAATTGCTCTTTTTTTTTTTTTTTTTTAATAATTTTGAGATCCATATCATAAAATTTCTTGGGTAAATCTTCTTGCTGTGCTTTTAATTTAGTTAGAAAAAGTTCCCAAAGATCTGTTTATAAGCCTTTTGGCATTCAGAGTACATATAACTAAGAAAATTACCTCAAAACCCTTGAAGTTTTGCCTCATCACAACTCACCCCTTCTGATTTGAGAAATTACAATAACATCTAATGCTGTTAGATTAACAAGGGTATCCCTTGTAATGTTTCAATAGCATCTAATGTGTGCAGGACATTATTATAGTTTTTCAACAAGAAAATATTTTGTAATTAGGTCAAACCTCAGGTAATGATGACGTGACGAACATTGACATGCTTTCTTTATTCAACAGATAATAAAATAGACAAATTTTTCTACAAACAAGACTTCCAAGTAACTCTTCAAAGTTAATTTAAGTTCACTGAAGGTAATAAGTTTCTTGTATCCTGTTTTTCAAATATGTCAGTCTTATATGCCGTAAGCATATGGAAATATGATCATCTGATTTTCTTTGATTTCTTTCTTAAATATGCATCATAAATTTGACAATTCAAAAGTATATAAATTATTTAATCCATAACACTAAAATGGAAAATAAATGATTTTCAATTCAAATCGTAGCAAATGTATTTTTTATTTTTTATTTTTTTGATGAATATCGTAGCAAATCGTAGCAAATGTATTGACATTCTCTTTAACATACAAGAAACCATAATTTGGAATAAACCAAATTAGAGAAGAGGAAATTAAAAACTTTCCATCAAACTCCAATAATTTTAAAATTTCAATATATAACTTCAAAAATTACCTTGCCTTTAAAAAGTTGATTAAAATGAATTTTCAAAAAAAAAAAAAAAAAAAAAAAAACAAACAATTAAAATTAACCCTAAAATATAATAAAGTAGACATTCAAGGATTAGTTAACATAGGGGGGCATAACTTTTGCAACTGTCATTATATTTGTCAATATCACATAAAATGGCAGTTTAAGCCATTCCCAGTGCAATTATCTCAATTCCACCAACTACCCAAATCATGATTTGATCAATTGGAAGGAATCTATTAATTGATTGATATAAAAAATAAATAAATATATGGAAGCTTCTTCATTATCCATGATTAGTTATATGCATTTTTATATATTTATTGTCTCCTATTTATTTTCCCGAGGCAGATAATTTCTTGCTTTGTGTAATTGTACCTAAGTCTAAACGGAAATGATTAACCAACTTAATCATGATTAGGAATATAAATTAATCTGCTGGAAAGAATACAGCCGACAATTACAATAATTTAGTTGACCCTGTGCATTTCTGCAATTTGAATACAGACATATGCGATATGTGGATAGATTATCTTATGGTGACCTATATATTTAAAAGTAACAAGAGCTCCTTTTGCTTTTGAATCTAGTCCACACCCAACATGTAGCCCGAACTTCGTAATTTAACTTTTATTCTTAAGACTTCATTTCCCACTTACCTTGATTGAAGAAAAGTCCACTAGTGTATTCTCTTTGTTTTGAAAAATTCTATCTAAAGTTCAAACAAGAACAAAAGAACACAAGATTTAATGTGATTTGGCCAAGCCTATCCCTACAAACAAAAATAATGGGTTCCATTGAGAATTTAATCAAATGATTACAATAGCAATTTGTTTATTCATCCTTGCAATACCTAACACCCAACACTCTTTAAAAAGAACCTTGCATGACTCTTATGGAACCCCCACAAAGATATTTAGAGACCACCTATGAGACCCTATATAGACAAATATACTAGAGCCCCAACCCTGATCTACTCTAGCTTTCGTAATCCTAAAACAAGTCTAATTCGAGAATTGCATTGGTGTTGCAATTCTGCTAGGGCACAACTCTCTCTTCTTGGACATTAATCCAATGCACAAATCAACAGATCTCCACTTTGCCTTAAATACCCCTCACTACCTTCGTCAATCCCTCACAAGACACTCAATGTAAATTGTAGGCCTTGATCAAGTTCAAGCAACTCTCAAAGTGGATCCCCAAAACCAACCTCAACCTTGAACATCTTCCACAAATCCTTTGCCACAAGTCCTTTTAAGGGCTTCATATGGAGTTTCAATCCCAAACTCCACTTCCACTTTAATCTCATCCTCAGTGGTAGTACCATATTACTTCCTCAACCACGGGTACTGATCCTCTGTAACATTCTTAACCTTGCCTGTAATGGATGTTGGTTTATTATTTTACAGATACTCCTCATCTACTTTAACATTATGTGACCCAGACCCAGTAGGATTCCATTAAAGTGAAAACTGTGAGTTCCTTATGTGTACCTTTGACCTTTTTCATCTTGAGCGTGTAAAGCCTCTGCTTCATGCATAACTTATTTGCAAGTGACCTGGTCATATGCAAGCTCTTTAACATAAGTCACAGATCCGCTGACATTGCCTCCTCGACTACCTCTCTTAACATGTTTTCTACGAGTGACAGGCAACACTCCGTTGACCTTCCCCAGGAATTCATTCATCTTCCATAGGATACAATAGTTCTTCTTATCAAGCTTCTCAATCCCATACTTCATTATTGATACCCATATGTCAATCAGACTAGAACCGGTTCCTGGTGCTCCAATACCAATTTGTTGTGAAACTTCGAGATTATAGTTCAAACAAGAAAAAAGGGCACAAAAGGTTTAACGTGGTTTGGCCGAGTTTGTCTCCACAGATGAAGATAGTGAATTCAACTAAGAATAATCAAAAGATTACAATAGTAGTTATACTACTCATCCTTGCAACAATTAACACCCTCTAGAGAAAAAAAGGCAAAAAAACCTTATAGGACTCTCATGGAATCCCACAAAGATAATTAAAGATCACCTATACGACCGTATATATAAACAATACATACTAGAGCCCTAACCTTGATCTACTTTAGCTTTCATAATCAAAAAACAAAGTCTAATTCTAGAATTGCATTGGTGTCACAACTAATAATTCTGTAATTACATTACATTTGTACACATTTTATGCATGGAATTACCACATTTTCTTCTCAAAATCACTAATATTGGTGCTTAGTGTTTTAAAAGCAGATAAATTCATTCAGAAACACAAAATGGTGAAAATGTTGGAAGAAAAGGCTACTAAATCGGCACAAATGCACCCATAAACCTCCCAAGTCTCATTGAGGTAAAAAATCAATGAAAAGCATCATGATGCTAGGCACAAGTGTGCTTGCTCTGGGTGCAAACACACCCAAGTCTAATGGAAAAATTATAAAAATCGATTGTTTTGACTTTTGAAGGTTGACACACTCTGTTTCAAGACTACCTCTTGACTTTTAATCATCTATAGACTCAACTATGTAAAACAAAAGACTTCTAAAGAGCCTAATATTGAATAGAAGTTGACTTCTAATCAAATTAGGATTTATGTAATGTAAATAGAATCAGTTTTCCTTTGTTTTACCATTCAGTTTGAAATTCAGAGTTCATAACATAGATCAGAGATCCTTAGAAGGGTTCTTTTGATTCCTTGTTTTGCTCTTTGCATTTTATGTTTATGTCAAGATTCATGTTCATTATGAATATGAACTATTTTACTTTTATTTTTATTTTTTAAGGATTATGAATAAATCTTTTTGTATGAATTAGTTCAAAATTATTATTTCTTCTTAAAGTCATATCTGTTGCATGGTTATTTCTTCTACCATGGCACTTACTTTAATTTAAGGGTGAATTACAAAAACCACCCTTGAGGTTTGGGGTAATTACAAGAACCACCCTTAAGGTTTGACAAATTACAAAAACCACCCTTGACGAAGCGATATTTTTAAGATTTAATGAAAGTTGATGATGTTACCGTATAGACAAAGAGTAAATTTTAAAAGTAAAGTTGAAATTTATTTTTGGTACACATGGTAACATCGTCAATTTTCGTTAAATCCGAGCAATATTGCTTCATTATGGGTGATTTTTGTAATTTGTCAAACCTCAAGGATGGTTTTTGTAATTACACCAAACCTCAAGTGTGGTTTTTGTAATTCACCCTTAATTTAATTGCTTGATCATCAATTTAAGTTAATTATCAAAATTTTAGTGAAGCTCGAAAGAGATAGTTAGAATTGGTCATCGATAAGAAGAGCTTAAGTTCAATTTATTTGCACGAGATAAATAAATCAATTTGTGTATAAAATAGAAATATACTTGCATACCTTATGTAACCAACTAAGTGGTACTTGATTAATTCTGATTAACCTCGATTCATATAGAAATATACTGAATTGATTAATTAGAAGTTTTGATTGCAAGCAATCAGGAAAGGCCTTGTAATTGCTAAAAATTTAGGGTTAATGACTAACAGAATTCATAAATCATCAAATAAATCATCCAGGGATAAGAACGGAATAAATTCATATGAATTGGCTATTTCATAATCCTAGGCCTTTAGATTATTCAAATTCTTTTACAAAATTCACATTCTTTTAGTTTTCTACTCTTATTCAACTTCCTATTATTTGTTTAGTTCTAATTGAACTTTTTTGCACATCTGAAATAGATTTCAACCTAATTACTTTTGGGATTGACACTCTATTCATTCTTTATTACTTGGTGCGACTGTGCACTTACACGCATGAAAGCGAGCGATAGCAACTTTGTGTAGGGCACACCTCTTTTTCCTTGGACATGAATCCAAGGCATTGAGTATCCCCCCCAATATATTCCCTTTAGTCATTTTCCTTCAACCGGCTTCTTCTTTGAGAAACAACTATAATCTCCAAGTAGTGATTTGTAATCCCCATGTAGCAGGTTTTTGTCCATTTATTTTGGGGAGCTGTAGCTTTTTTCCATTATTGTAGCGAGCAGAATTATGCGAATAAAATGTATGTAACTTGATAAGGTGCTCAATTCAATTATTAGCGAGTTATGCTATGTTGCATAGATATAGGTACGGAACTGGCATCCACTGTAGGTATGGGTATGGAGGCGATAATTTTTAAATATTTAGAGTATGAGTACAGTAATGTTTATTATAAATTATAACATATATGTATATGAGTACAGCAATGCTTTACTCTGAAAATGTCAAAAATGGTCTAAAATTAACCCTTAATTCATCACATTGTAATATGCCCTGCTCCCTAGCCAAAAATGCATGTCATTGAAAAAGTTGATGGCGATGTCTCCAATGTAGTCTGAGTGCGTATGTGCCTGATTATTGTCATAACGGATGTGGACGGCAAAACAACTATATCTGTAGGTTAATACTTTATATCTTTGTAATTAATAGTTTTTTTGTTTTTTGTCAATGCTTGAATTATGTTAGAGTTGTACCTTTTTGTACAATTTTAATACTCACAAAAATGACATTATATCATGTTATTCACTTCACATTGTTATTGTTGAAAATGGAGTTTGGACCTAACTCATTCTCAAAAGCTTGGACCTAACTCTTCCCCAAAAGCTAGCTTGTGAGGTAAGAATTGTCCAGAACTATATAAAGAGGCCAAGACCCTTATATTTTTTTCGATGTAAGATTCTTAACACCCCCCTCCCCACGCCCAAAAATGAACATTTGGAGTATGGGATAATATGAAATGGGTGAACAAACAACTCAAACCCAGGGATGAACATTTGGAGTAAGAAATAATAGACAATTAATAGCATAACATTAGGAATGGGTCTGGCTCTGATACCATGTTGAAAATGGAGCTTGGACCTGGCTCATCTCCAAAAACTAACTTGTGAGGCGAGAATTGCCTAGGACCATATAAAAAGACCAAGACCCTATTATTTTCTCGAGGTGGAATTCTTAACAGTTATTTTTTCTTTTGTGATCAACACCTTTGCGGGTGAAATTGAAAAAGATACCGCGTCTACAAGTGAGTTGCACATGATATGACTTTGTGAAGGAACTCACTATATGCCTGGAGTCATTGTGTCTGCAGAGAGAGTCAAAATCCCAAGGATGTCGAGGAATTTAGGCCTTAGGGTCATTGTATAGAATTTTTTCTTTTT
>JACFYI010003715.1:378520-392548 GCA_014898755.1 Handroanthus guayacan
CTCCCTTTTTCCTCTCTTCTTTCTTTCTTCTTTTTTCTCTCTTTTTTCTTCTTCCCTCTTGCACGGTTTTTGTGAACCAAATTCTGAAAATTGGTTGCTTATCACCTAGAGAAAAGTTGGGAT
The DNA here is from genome assembly GCA_014898755.1 of Handroanthus guayacan. Lineage (NCBI taxonomy): Eukaryota > Viridiplantae > Streptophyta > Magnoliopsida > Lamiales > Bignoniaceae > Handroanthus > Handroanthus guayacan. The sequence continues at coordinate 378,644 of JACFYI010003715.1, forward strand.
TTATTGGTTATTTATTGTTTTGTTGCTAAGTGTCAAGTTTTAAGTAGATGGTAGCCTAATAGCTTAATCATTTCATAAGCTTGGTTGACAATTATTTTTGACATATAAAACTCAAATATCTAACCTAAAATTTGAGTCATTTGGGCTGAAATGTGTGTGTATTTTCGTGTATATACATATAGATATAGATATATATGTATTTTGGTTTTATTTGGAGCTTATTCTAGTGTATAATGTATTATATGTTAATGTAAGTTTTGATGCTAGATTTTGGCTATAATTTTGGACTAAAACTTATTTCTTTGGTCCAAAATAATGTGTATAATATTTTTCTTAAGGATAATAAAATATTTATGGTTCGGAAAAAAATTTCAAATCGGCGAAAAATCGGGTACCGATTAGGGTTTTTCTCAAAAACGTTTTATAACGTTTATCAATTGAATTTTTGGGAGTTCAAAAATTCCATTAGGAAAAATTTTATCTAAGAATTTAATTAGATATATTCTCTCGTTCTAAATTTTAATTTCAGAAATTTCGGGTTGCTACACATGCATATAGGTTTAGAATGGATAAGGACATTCAAATATAGAAATCCAATTCAGATTGCATCTTCACATATCAAACGAATTCCACAAATAGTTCGAATTAGACTTGGACTTAGGAAGACTTGTTTAAATGTCATAAAGCGTTTTAAAGAGGTGATATATGGTTTTAGAATAGTAAACCAAGATCAAAAATCAAAATATTTAGTGTTTATAGTAGTTAGGAAATAAGGCATGGGCGCACCTTATCAGGGAGGTTCATTTTTTTAAAGAAAATATAGGGTAGAATAAGTTTGGTTTTAGGGCGTGGGCACGCCCTAATAAGAGTAGAAGAGGTCAGGGCTTAGGGCATGGGCCGCCCTATCAGGAGAATTCTTCCTTTAAAGAAATATAAGGGCAAAATATCTGGGGATTTAGGACGTGGGCACGCCTTATGAAGGATGATATTCTGACCTGTGAACAGTAATCTCATGAACAGTAAAATACAAGGCAGAAATGGTCAGGGTTTAGGACGTGGACATGCCTTATGAAGGGTGATATTCTGACCTATGAACGGTAACTTCGTGAATAGTAACTCGTGAACAATAAAATATTTTTTATTTTTTATTTTTTTTAATTTTTATTTTATTATTTTATATATATATATATTTTGGTAAAAAAAAATTTGATTTTCCAAATGTTTCTTTTGCAAAGTGTAATTTATGAAATTCAAGTTTTCAAACCTTAAAATCTTAAAATTTTAATTTTTTTTCTTATTTCTCTCTTCTTTATATATATATATACACGTCTTTTTAAAAGCATTGTCACATATTCAAAAATTTAATTTTTCTCGAAGTTTTGTTAAAATCTCCATAGTCCATGGTCCAAATCCTTGCAACGGTCAATGGTGAAGGTTCCAAAGGAATTTGGGATTTCATAATCCCATTCATAACAATTTTTATGAGCTCATGATAACAATGGAGCAAAATATCACATATAAGCTCATTCATATCAACCAAGGGAACATAAATGATCAACCAAGGAAACAATACAATCAATCAAGGAGGTAGGAAAAGTCATAAAACTTACTTTGGTCCAAAGCTCCAAATCTTAAAGCTAGAGTTCCAAATCCTTAATTTTTCCCAAAGCTTATAACACCTATGAGATAAAAATTATTTGGGATGTTATAAATCTTCCCATTTAACCTTATACACACGTAGTATTTTAAAACATTCAACTTACCAAGAACACTTGAATAGTGTGCCCCTTATCTATTTTTCCCTTTTTGTAAAGGCAATGATAGTTTGAAAAGTTAAGAGTATGTTCTTTGTAGTGAGAATATAACTATAAATAGATATATATATATATATATGTATAAGAACTTGGAGAGAAGAGAGTTGTTTGAGTGTATATATCTATAATATGCAATGGAGGGTGATTTTCTTCAAGCTTGTAGAAGATACGAGCAAGCTCCTCCTTGTAAAGCCAAACTTATTCATAGATGAAGAAGAGGACTTGTTAGCAAATACACAAGTTTTGGGAGAGTTGCCATGTGTCAAAAAGGGATTGGAGGGAATTAAGCACATGTTGTTTGTAGTAGGTGGCTTAGTACATGGAGTGGTTGAGCAAAATCCTCATCCCAAATCCTAGCTGCGGATTTCTGCAGAAATTTTCAGATTTTCTGGATTTTTTTTTTAATTGAAAATTTTGATTTGGGCCTCAAATTGTTGGGCTAAAGTTTGGGTTTAATTGGGCCAAGATATTGGGCTTGTTTGGACCAAAACAATGCATAAACGATGTTCCCAATGGTAGAAAAGTTTTTCGAATGTGAAGAAATGATTTTGATGGTAAAACAATTTTCACGATTTCGAAATCGATTTATTGTTTGAAAAACGAAGAGTTAATTATTAGTTAGGGGAATTTTTTTTTTTGGGGTGTTACAGAATATATTTAAGATAAATTCATTAAATATAATATATTTGAGATAAGTTCATTTTAAATGTGTTCATATTGATTTTGGTATTTAGTTAAACTATTCCTATTATTGAATGTGAGTAATGTCCAGGAAACTGGGATGGAACTGCACCGGTATAATACCCTGAGATTTCTCTAATTAAAATTTTAAATTTACTAATTTCACCAATTAATATGATTTCAATAAAATGAGGAACGTATTATTTTCAAAAACAAGTTTCACACGTTCCAAACATTTTCTCTCGAATGGGCCTCGATTCCTTATAATATTTCAGCCTAATTAGACTTTGTTTAAGCCCAAGAAATGGCCCAAACATTGCCCCATTTCAGCCCAACACCTCAGCCCACTTATTAAACATTTCAAAAAAAAAAAAGAGAGGAAATCATATATGAATCTGCAGAAGGTGAGGCAGCCGGATTTTTGCTTCAGCAAATCAAGGGAGTTGGTGGAATGTTAGCCTATTTTAATTCAATAAATCCTAGACCAAGTGATCATGGATTTCCTCAATTATATATATATATATATAGGTAAGCAAATTTTCAGACAAAAATCCCTTCCTTCCTTGCTGCAATTTCAGTTCTTGCTTTCCGTTTTTCTTCCCTTCATCTCTCGGCGACTCCACTTCACACACACACATTTGTAAATTTTCAAAGCATTAAAGAAATCAAAAGAGGGAAAACTAAGGGTATTCACTCCATCATTTGGTAAGTTAAGACTTAGCTTACATTTATGTGATTATGATAAGTTGTGACTTAAGGATTGATCTAGAACTTGTTGTCTTGTGTTTGACGGTTGATCAAACTCGGAGAGCTCGGAGTGTTTACAGATTAAGCTTGAACAAGTAAGACTTATGGAACCTCATACTCTCTTCACATGCTTATGTGTTTCCTTATTGTGAGATCCCGAAAATTTATTCAATTTAATTTTTAAACCCTTGTGTTTAATCAATAAACATTTTGAAATATTTTGAGAAAATTCTAATCGGTAATTAATGTTTCGCCGATTCAATATTTTTCTCACAATTAAAAATATTTTATTATTTTCAAAGAATCTATTTTATATTTGAAAGTTATTGAAATTACTATTTTACCCCAAGAACTCCCATAACTATATATTGGTAGACTCTTAGTTTTAAAAATTATTTCTTTTTACGGCTACAAATTCTATGTAAAGGAAAAAACTCATCTTAAAATTTTTTTTTCGACCAAAACTGACCAAGACCACACCATTTACTTCAAAAATAATATTTTAGCCCAAAAGATTCTTGAATTATTAATTTTACCTCTAAGTTTCATGAATTTTAAAATATAGCGTCGTTTTAAACAATTTTTATTGCTATTGTCTGAAAGAATTCAAAACGGCAAAATTATTTCGATTTAGCAATCAAAAATATTATTTCAATTAAATGTGGACCAAATATGATATTTTTAATCCAAAACCAAGCCCATGGACTTAAGGAATTAAGCCCAAACCTCTATTAACATTTCAAGCCCATAAAATAAGTCCAATTCTAATTTATGAAAAAACAATAAAAATAAAAAAGAGAAATAAGCTCAGCCAAACACACCCACACATACATTCACTATGTGATAGAAAATTTGATAAGAGCATGTGTGGAAAAAGAAAAAGAAAATTTTCAAAAATGTCATTGCATAGGTCATTGGATATGTCAATTCTCCAATACCATGATTTTTCACATTTAATGTCATGTATTCCTCTATTTCAAAATACATACATACATACACATTCGAGTGGTAAATACATAAGAAAAGGAGAGAGAAAACCTCCATAGCTCAGCCATCTTCTACCCACCAAACCGTAAGAAGAGGAAGAAGAAAAAGAAATAAAATTCTCCCACTTTCACTCAATTTCAACCCATAGAACCTAAAGGAAAATTGTTTAGGGAACTCTCCTAACCTCAAATCCACAAGATTTGGTAAGTTTTGGTTGTGTTTAGTGAGTAGATTTGATGAGAATTATATGAACTTAAGGGAGTTTCTTTCTATACTAGGTATTAGTGGATTAAGTGAAGTAGATAGTTAAATCTCCAAGCCAAACCACCATAAAAGGTAAAAATCATAACACTCCACTCCCTTATACTCAATTTCCAGATTTTGGTTCCATTTCTTTTGATTCATAAATTGATGTTATTGCTATGAGAATGTTTGTTTTGGCCTCAAATTGATTATGTCTTGATGATATGAGTATTTCGCTATTCTCATGTAATTGATGCTATTGTTGTTGGAGCAAAATTTGATTAGAACTTAGAGAACCATGAACTTGACCTTAGAGCTATAAGGATGATAGTGGATCATCACTTTTAGTGGTTAAGTGATTTCCCAAAATTAATAAAGTATTGAAAACTTGGACTGTTCTCTGGTAGAAAAGGTAGAGCACTCATCTCATTTTGAAAAATTGAAAACACCACTTTTACTACTTGAAACATTTTATATAATGTACCGTTAAAAACCTCTTCAAGTCTAGATAATGATAGATCCAAGAATCACCCGAAAACAAAGAGGGAAATGGTAGAAAAATGCGTTTGAACAAAACCTACCATTTCGGTTCAAACAAGGGAAGTCTTGGTCCTAACCGTAAGTTCAAAAATTCATAACTAGACATCCACATGCCCAAAAATTTCACAAAATACACATTTTGAAACCTTGTTGAGTGTAGTTATCATTCGAATCAAGAATCACCTGAATCCATGAATGAAAAATCCCAAAAATACCATTTAATCCGAACTTGTCAGTTTTCCCGGGTAGCAGGGGATGCACTGGAACTTGTCCTAACACCTTCCCTAACTTCAACTCGTTGGAAACCACTCAATTCTTCACCAAATTGAACCCAAAAGTATAGGTTAGAAACCTTGTTAAGTGTAGATAACAATAGGCTCAAGAATTTCTAAAATCCATAAAGGAATCAACCCAGAATATTTTGTAAATGCAAACATGTTCAATTGATTTGGGGATTTGGCAGATTCTTATATTGACTTTAAAAATTTATAACTAAAGTTTTACTTGTCAATTTTCAATATAAAACCAACTTCGAAAAGCTTGTCGAGTCTAGATAGTTGTAGAACCAAATTGACAATTTTAACTCATCAAATTATATTTTTAAGATAGCTTGGAAAATTACTGCCGCCCAAAATTTTCTCAAAACTTGAGTTGTTTGGTGATTTTCTTAAACAATCTTTAAAAATCATCCACTAAACCTCTTAAATCTAATATGATGATCTAATTAGAATTCTTATACCTCTATTATCATTTCCTAATTTCCTTAGCTCGATTATTTGAACTCGACATCGTTCTATAATTTCTTGAATGCTTCAAAAATGAAAACTTATTGATTGATTGATTGTTGGGCTCTGGGGATCTTGGGGGGGATCGGTTGGGCGTTAACGAAGCGTCGACCTAACCTTCGAAATTTTTCTAGTATTTAAGTAGTTTGAAAGGGGGCTTGGAGGTAAGCTTCTGGACAACTACTCCCGGCACGCAGTCGACCGTACCTAAATTATTTACTTAAATTGCTCTCATCTGAATGGCCGTTCGAGGGAGAGACGGGAGGCATAAGGGTATAATTGAATGATTGTGGAGTTACAAGGGTGACAGATCTACCAAACACTAGTTCAACTTAATTGATTTTGACATTCATGATATGATTTGATTTCTCCGAACTCATAATTGTGTCAGATTGAATTATCACCTTTGATATGAATGTTAACAATTAACTCGACATCTTTCATTAATTTCTTGAGCCCTATTCCTTGATTTTCCGTTATGATTTTTACTAAGTCTCTCGACTTATTTAAATTTTCTATCATGTGTAGGTGAATAAATTTGAGAAATAATGCAACTATTGACATAAGAGCTTAGATTAGAACATTTCTACACTTTTACTTTTGATATTCATATTTTGTTAATGGAGAGATTTTGGTATATTAGTAAGAAAGATGTTGTAAGTTTTTAGTTTATACTGTAGCTAGTTATTTCTTTTCGGATGTGAGTTGTAATTTTAGAAAAATTTTGAGGTTTGTAAATTAAGATGAAATTTGGCATTTATGTAATGAATTACCGTGGAAATTTTCAATTGTGATTTTAGTCATTGTATAATTGCATTCATGTTGATTTTAGTATTTAATTTAGTACCCATGACTCTGAGTAATGTCCCAGTGACTAGAGCAGAAGTGCACTAGGATCCTGGGGCGTTACACTTATGATTTGTTCATCTTGTTGGGCTGAGCTTATTATGTTTATATTCATGTTGCTTATTTTTGTAATGAGCTTCGTTGCTATGATCATTGTTCTTGTTGATATGAGCTTGAGCTTTGAAATAATGATCTTATGCCTTATGAATATCTTTGACATCTTCCCTATGCTTAGACTCAGAATATACTTTGAACCATGGACAAAGAGGAGGACTTAATAACTAGAAATTGAAAGAAAATGAGAGATATGAATAAAAACATTATGTTTTAACTCGGTTTTAATTTTCAAAAACCTTTATTCACACCCCAAAACGATGATTTAGAAGTGTTTATAGACCTAAAAGAATCCTAAAAATGTGATTTCGAACTAAAAATTAAAAGAAAATAAAAAGACGAAAAAAATAAAGTTTTGACCGAGACTCTATGCCCAAGCGCTCAGATTGAGCGCTCAAGCGCCCGGTAAGCGCTTAAGCACTCAAAACGAGTGCCCCAGCACTCGCTCAGAAACCTTAAAATATCATTTTTCGAGTAACCCAGCGCCCCAGTGCCCAAAACTAATGCTCCAGCGCCCACTAAAATGTTTTAAACTCTTGATTTTAATTTCAGTCCAGAAGTTGAGCGCTCAAGCGCTCAGACTCGTGGCCAAAACCAGCGCCCAAACACACGCCCAAGCGCTCGTCTCAAAAAAATTTAACTCGTTTTCGTAAGCTTAAACGTGTTTTCGATTTCTTTTTCGATAGTTCAAGTCCATATCAAATCTTTCTAAGATACATTTCAGATTTTTAATACAATGAATCCTCAAGTCCAAAGTCCAATTTCGATTTGCTTTGAATACTAGGACTGACTGAAATTCTGAACTATTTATTTACTGCTCTTGGTCAATTAAACACTGTGCTGTGATGGCTTACTGATATACTCAAAATGATTTGACTGTTCTTGAACCTGTCTGAATGAATACTGTTGGGCCCTCGGGGTTTTTAGGGGTATTTGATACGGGCAATATCGGATTGACTATTAGAATCCCTGGGAATCCCCTACTGCTGGGTAGAGCGGATGGACCCTGGAGTTAGGATTCTGAAAGGCTATCTTAAAGCACGTGGATAGTCGACAGTGCTTTTACTGTATTGGCTCTTACGAGAACATTGAAGAGATAAGGATGAATCTGTTTGAAAAGATAAAGGTAATAGATCCACCAAAACTGTTTGATTCAGCCTTAGATGACTTGAATGTGACAGCTGTTTACTGTTATCGACTTGATTTGATTGTTCTGACTATACTGAACTGTTTTAATGAGCCACATTCATGTCTATTACTGTTCTGATTATCGTTCATACTCTTCTGTTCCTATTTTCTGCCATAAGTTTTACTGGATTAGTGAACTCATGATTTTATATTATCATGTAGGTTCCTAAACCAAGAATTTGATTGACTGGAGCTCTGTTGTGACCGTAGGTTCAGTTTTTGATAAATGTATATGTTTAGGCCCGTGTTACTAATGATTGTACGGATTGGAACTAATAGAATTTTGAATGGCCTATTTTGTCTGGATAGAATGATTTGTATTTTGGAATTATCAACTTGTAAGGACAATATGATGAAATGTAGCACGTATGGTTTTATGATTTTGTTCCTGTTTTGGTTTTAGAATATTTATCCGATTGCGAGTAGTGTCCCGGATCACGGGGCAGAATGCTATCGTGACCCGGGATGTTATATATTTATATATATATATATATATATTTTTCTTGCTGAAAATTTATTTTAATTAAAGTTTGTTAGAATCAAGAAATAGAAACCAAGTGACAAACTCAAATAGAAGTGGGAAAAACTCTTTCCTCCTCCCCCTTTGTAGCCTTTTGATTTTTTGTTTGAAATACTCACATGCAAGCATAAATCTTATTGGATCCAATTTTATTTGGACATCAATGCTACTTTTTTTATTTGAATGTCTATTACTGTAAATATCTAACAGGATATATGTTACTTGTTATATTTGATTGTAAGAAAAAGTTTAACAAAAACTTAAAGAACTAAATTTCTTTAATATTGTTTCTCTTGGTTGAAAGGGACCGGTAATACATACTACGTCCACCCAATAATTGATACTAGCAAAATTGACAGTAAAATTATTATGTATAAATTGAACGAATCTAGGTTAATCATATTCATACCTTGATTAAAACAAAACTTGATCTATGTATCTTGATATGTGTATAGAATTATTACTTTTACAGAAATAATTTTCCAATATTATTTATAATGTTATTTTGATATAAATTATAGAATATTTAGTAAAAACTTTCTTATTAAAAGATTTGTAATAAAAAAATAATATTTATTTTTTTTTAATAATTATCTATGATAAGTTGTTATCTTTTTTAATGAATTTCAAGAATAATTACAGCAACCACTCTTGACTTTTGGCATAATTACAAGTAGACATCTCACATGCATGGCAAATGCAAGAAAGTTCAATTTACATAAGGATAAAATTGGCTTAGTAGGAATTTTTTTAGGATGTTAGCAAAATTTCATCAACCTAACTAATGGTTGGACCTATTTTTCAGACGTATGTTGACTACAAGGATAGTAGATGTAATTTTCCAAACTCAATAGTATATGTCTTTTCCGTATTAGCTTACATCACAAACTTGGAAAAATTGCTATAAAAACTTGTTATAAATTTTTCACAAATGTTATCATTCATATACATTTTGCTATTATTTTAAATTTGTTATCAGCAAACTTACATTTTTTATTCTTTAAGTTTGTCACTTCCCACTTTTAATAATTTATATTTGGAGTTTTGAAATTTAGCCCTACAACTTCCTTCAATTTTACATTTTTAATCTTTTTTGTGCTGTTGATCCACTTCTTGGATTTAAAATCAGATGTGGCACCCAATAGATCGCTACCTTTACCTCCGCTATTACCACCCCCACTGTAATGCCCCTGATCGCAATAGCATTCCGCCTTGTGATTCGGGACGTCACTCACGATCGGGCAGTAAAACTAAATCCAATACAGGAACTAAAATATTTAACCATACATGTCATAACCTCAAAACATTTATAACGTCGAAATATAGTTCTTACAACCTAAGTTCCAAATTACAATTACAATTTGTTCTATCTAGACAAAATAGGCCATCCAAAAATTCTATCAGTTTCAAATCCGTGCAATCATCAGTAACGTAGGTCTAAACATGTACATTATATCAAAAGTGAGTTTACGATCAAAACAGAGTTCCAATCCATCAAGTAATCAGTCTAGGAACCTACATGATATATGAAATCATGAGTCCACTGATCCAGTAAAACTTATGGCAAGAAATATGGAATAAAAGAGTACGAATGGAAAAATAGGACAGTAATAGACAAGAATGTGATTCAGTAAGCAGTACAGTACAGTGAGAACAGTTGGTATCAATTTGATAACAGTAAACAGTAATCACATTCAAGTCATATAAGGCTGAATTAAGCAGTTTTGGTGAATCTATCACCCTTTTAACTTCAAACAGATTCATCCTTATCCCTCCAATACTCTCGTAAGAGTCAGTACAGTAAAAGCACTACCGACTATCCACGTGCTTTAAGATAGGCTTTCTGTAACGTCCCGGATCCTAGAGCATTCGCCCCTAAGTCCGAAACGCTACCCGATGGGAAGGGGCTTATAAAATCATTCTCAACTTTCAATGTAGTGAAAATTTTATTCAATCTTGATCAAGTACATACTCAACACAAGCACCAATTTTTTCTTTTTCAAAATAGTATCTAACTTATTAGTACTAACTTGAGTATGTAAATGCTACAAACTATTACAAATCCACAATTTCTCATGCCCAAAATTTAGTAATCAAATCTCCAAGCTTGATGCAAATCCCACATCTCTGTCACCTACACATGTTGAACTTATAAATTAAGTCTGAATAACTTAGTAAGAAATTATGGCTAGGAATAAAATGATAAATATCAAGCAAGGCTCAAGTAGTAAATTCCAGAATATCCAATAAAATAAGAAATGAATTAATAAACGAGATTAGGAGATCCAGCAATCTAATACAAATCAAATAATGAGCTCAGACAGTTCAACAATCAAACAAGTTGAAATAATCTATACAATTGTGGTGATTAAAACGAGTAGCCCAAATATGAGCGTAAACGAGTAGCTCAATTAAGAGTGTAAACAAGTAGCCCAATTATGAGCGTAAATAATTCACACAATCGTATAACAAGGCTGAACTAGTATTTGACAGATCTGTCACTCTTATAACTTCAAACAAATACCAGCCTTATCCCTCCACAGGTCCCACACATGAGTGGCCACTCAAGGTAGTAACCCGATTTTGTAGTGTGACATAAGTGTCGACGAGCAGCGTGTCACAGGCTAGTCCTTGGAAAATGTATCCTAGGATTTCGCAAAACTATCTAAACGAGAGAAAACCATTCAGAGATCAACCATCGGCCCGATACCGTCCAGCATCCCACCGTAGATTTTTCAAGGGCCCATAAATGAGGGTAATAACCATAGGTTACGAGGGTAATAACAATCGTCTGAATAAAATAAGCAAAACTTGAAATGAGGTTCGGATGTTGTCAATCAAATCAATATACGAGAACAATTCGAGGGGAATGATAATTGTTCTAGTGAAACAAGCGAAGTTCAAACAAGGCTCGAACATTATCAATGAAATACAATTTGTCCGATTCAATCAATATAAAATCTCAAACAATTCTCGGACGTGATGATTTTCAAATGATATTGCGAGCTCAATTATTTTAAACGAATGGACTATGGACATATCAGATAATACTTTTAAAATATTTCAAACGAATATTCTGTGGTCATTTCAATCGTATTTTGAAAATATTTAAAAAACGTACACAACGGACATATCAAGTAATATTCCCAAAATCTTTCAAAAGATAGGAATAATCACTTTATATTTTTGAAGCCATTTTTTTAGAAGATGAATGCCATAATAATTTTTTAAAAAATGAATCAGAGTTGTAAAAACTATAAATAGTACTTATAAAAATATTTTAATGGAATAAAATCCTTCAACGGTACTTTGAAAATGTGAGACTGCGAAAATTTCTTTAATTTAATTTTTAAACTCTTGTGTATAATCAGTAAACATTTTGAAGCGTTTTGAGAAAATTCTAATCGGTAATTAATTTTTTGCCGATTCGATATTTTTCTCACAATTAAAAAAAAAAATTATTATTTTCAAAGAATCTATTTTATATTCAAAAGTTATTGAAACTATTATTTCGCCCCAAGAATTCCCATAACTATATATTTTTAGACCTTTAGTTTTAAAAATTATTTCATTTTACGGTTACAAACTTGTGGTAAAGGAAAAACTCGTTTTAAAAATTTTTCTTTTGACCAAAACTTACCAAAACCATACCATTAACTTCAAGAATTATATTTTAGCCCAAAAGACTTTTGAATTAATAAATTTATCCCTAAGTTTCATAAATTTTAAAATATAGCGCCGTTTTAAACGATTTTTATCGCTATTGTCCGAAAGACTTCAAAACGGCAAAATTATTTCGATTTAGCAACCAAAAATATTATTTTAATTAAATATCGACCAAACATAATATTTTTAACCCAAAACCAAGTCCATGGACTTAAGGAATTAAGTCCAAACCTCTATTAAATTTTCAAGCCCATAAAATAAGTCCAATTCTAATTTTTGAAAAAAAAAATAATAAAAATAATAAAGAGAAATATAAGCTCAGCCGAATACATACATGCACACACTCACTATGGTAGAAAATAAGATCAAGCCATGTGTTGAATTAACTAGAGCATCCCATAAGCTTATGGCTTAGCTCACTCCCAACACCATCATACCCTTCATTAAATGCCATGTTTTATACTCTACTAAAATACATACAAGTGTATACATTAGAATGTGTGTACATAAGAAAGAAAAGAGAGAAAACACAAAAACTCCTCAGCCATTTCAGTAGCCCCAAACGTAAGAAGAAGAAGAAGAACAAGAACAAAATTTCTCCCACTTTCAATCAATTTCAACCCATAGAGCCTAAAGAAAAATTATGTGGTTAACTCTTCTAACCTCAAATCTACAAGATTAGGTAAGTTTTGGCTGTGTTTAGTAAGTAGATTTGTTGAAAATCATGTAACCTTAAGGGAGTTTCTTTGTATGCTAGGTGTTAGTGGATTAAGTAAATAAGATAGTTGAATCTTCAAGCCAAAACCCCAAGAAAGGTAAAAATCATAACACTCCCCACCTTTATGTTCAATTTTCAGATTATGGTTCCTCTCTCTTGATTTATAAATTGATATTGTTGTTATAAGAGTGTTTGTGTTGGCCTTAACTTGATTGTGGCTTGATGTTGTGAGCTATTTGTTTACTCTTATATGATTTATGATTGATGATTGTTGTTGGAGCAAAAATCTGATTTGGACTAAGAGAACCATGATTTTGACCTTAGGGATATAAGAATGATAGTGGATCATCATATAGATTTAGTGGTTAGGTGATTTTCCAAAAGATATGAAGTAATGAAAATCTGGACTGTCCTCGGGTAGGAAGGCAGAGCACTTATCTTACTTTGAAAAATCGAAAACTACACTTACACTACTCAAAAAATTTCATATAAGGTACCGTTAGAAATCTCTTCGAGTCTAAATAATGATAGAATCAGGAATTACCCGAAAACACAGAGGAAAACGATAGAAAAATGAGTTTGAATGAAACCTACCATTTCGGCTGGGACAGGGGAGGTCTTTGCCTTAACCCTCAAAAATTCATAACTAGATAACCACATGTCCAAAAAATCCCTACAATATACCATTTGAAACCTTGTTGAGTGTAGTTATCATTAGAATCAAGAATTACCCAAATTCGTGAAAGAAAAAGCCCAGAAACATCGTTTAATCCTAACATACCAGTTTTTCCGGGTAGCAGGGGCTACACTGGAATTGGTCTTAACCCTTTCCCCAATTTCAACTCCTTGAAAACCACTCATTTCTTTACCAAATTGAACCCAAAAATATATGTTAGAAACCTTGTTAAGTGTAGATAACAATAGGCTCAAGAAATTTTAAAATCCATGGAAGAATCAACCCAGAATATTTTGTGAACCCAAACCTGTCCAGTTGATTCGAGAACTCAGCAGATTCTTGTATCCACTTTAAAAATTCATAACTAGAGTTTTACTCGT
>JACFYI010003715.1:406628-442337 GCA_014898755.1 Handroanthus guayacan
CACTGTCACGGCCAAACTTGATCAGCAGTCCACGAAACTTCCACACCTAGTGGTTCATTGGCCAACTTATTATCAAATCAATCAATTTGAATTGTTTGTCTCACAAAGATAAATGAAAGGGATAATCACATCACTCTATGACCAGTTTCATACCCTTATCACAATTGAAAGAAACAAACAGTATAACATTAGTATATTTAAATTCCCTACAAACTTCAGCATCTTAAATTAACATGAGATGTACTTATCATAATTTTTTCAATCAGCATGATCAATTTTAAACGGATCTAATTGTAATGCTAAACAAGTTTTGTTAAGTTTTTAATCAATTAAACTAATGACAAAATGTGTTATTGATGATTTTCCAATGATAGGAAACCACTACAAAATCATTGATTTTTTGCAACAGCCATGGTGGAAGTAATAGCCAATAACCTAAAATTAACAGTAATGGTGGATGTAGCAATCAATGATCCAAAAAGCCATGGTGAAAATATCATTTAACGTGACTACACGGAAACTATCTATCATGGCTATATGTTATGGTAGATTTTCTACTACTTTCATAGAAATCACAAATCACTGCCATGGTTTAACCATTGCAAATGACTTTTCACCACCACTTTTTCCAATTAATATCAGTTTTTAGCCATTGTAATTACTAAATTTTTTGTAAGAATGTTTCAATATAATCAAGCTAATCGCATGCGATAATAATTAAATAAAAAGATAGAGTTTAGTTGCTACTATCTCCAGAGTCACGCAAAATTTTAAGTACATTTATATTCTTCTAAAATATTTAATTTAAATTTCATCCACATCTTTTCAAAGTCTATAAGCAAATGAAGTGATGATAGTCGTACTTAAGACGATTATCATAATCGATTGCTAATTTGAAATCAAAGGGACATAATCTATGTGTCTTTGAAACATTTAAGTGCCGCTTTTTATGTTTAGCTCAAATTCATTTAATCTAAGTCTTTATTACGTAAAACTAGCTAGGTCGGACAACTAATTGACAAGAAAGATCAATAATGCCTGAAATTAATAATTGGTTTATTGTTGATGTCCACTCTTATTACAAGAATTGGGTGGTTTTAGAGAGTAATCTCAAGACTTTTGGGCAATATAGATTAAGACAGCTCGTATAAAGGTTAAGGGCATTAAGGCAAAGTATTGAGCTTTTTCTCCACATTAATGCTTGCTCCATAAGGAAAATAAATATAGCCAACTCTTTAATTATTAGAACTGTGAGATGCAAGTAATCTTATGAATTTCCAAAAAAGAAAATTAAAAAAAAAAAGATTTATCAGTCTGATTTGGGTAAAATAAGAAATAATGAAGAGAATGCCCAAATGGGTAACCTGCAATATAATATACCCATGGAAAAGCCCAATAGAAGGGAGCCCAAGAAAGGAGGCCCGTCCAATAGGTATGGTGGATCTGATCAGACCCAGTGGTACAACTCGGAGGATCAGGGCCGTTGTCCCAGGACACATGGAAGTAGAGAATGAAACCAACAAGGCATGGAGTCATAGGGAGTGTCAGACAACCCATTATAAATACTCCAATCATTAGTAAGAGAAATGATTCATAAAAAATCAAATATCATTAGACTACCCGGACTTAAGTTGTGCTAGTTCCGAGCCAAGTGTGAATCCTATATCTAACTGTTCTCGCACAATGAATAAACTAATTTGTAATTCGATTATTATCTAGTTCAAATCATAATCTCTTCATTTCTTATAGGAGATCAAATTTGATTGTGTGTTTTCCTTAGATTTTACTGTTGGGGATTATATCCTAACTAATGATATGGCATGTTGAAGGGTGATGAGAAGAGAAAATATCCTGTAAACTATGTTAAAATCCAGTTAGGATCCCTTATTTCATTTTTGTGCTTTATCTCATATTTCGTTGCATGAATTCATGCCTAGTGTATTAAATATTTTCTTAAAGATACACAGAATTATGGATGCCATACACTTGGCATGAATCCATGCAATGGAATATATGAGATGAAATATATATATATATAATATAAAGGAATAATGATCGAAACCCTCGATTTTTTTTTTTCTGCCTTTTGGTTTATTTTTTTTTTTTTTTAAATATAGGATAAGATTTAGAGCCATCATAAACTTTTCCAATCAAATGATTTGAAGGAAACATATCCGCCCTAACAAAAAGCCTCATTAGAAAAAGCACCGTTTCATCGAATTCTAATTTTGTTACATTCTAAAATGCATCTCAAAATAAGGCGAGGGAGAAAAAAATCGCTTATAAATTGTCCCAAAACTTTTGACTCTTTTAATATTACACATCCTCAAAATTCAAGATATCAAGACTCTAGAGAGGGCGAAATCTAATTAATTTATGTGTTGCACAATCTAATTATTGTATAATTTATAAAATAAAATAAAATTATAAAAGAGTCTTTATCTTTTTAAACATGGCATATTACTCATGGGGAACATTGAAATGGAAGAACTTTGATCGAGGGCCCACTGAGATGACCTTAGATTTTGACACGTGGTTAGGTTTACTCATGTTAGCAAACATAACCACATGGATATCTTAATAATTGTTAGTTAAATCATAATTATCTTCCATCAATTCCAACCCTATGTCATTATTACACCAAAATCGCGAAGTTTTCTGCAAAACTTTTACCATTTATGGAAAGTTAAACACCTCTTAAACAATGATTAGTCATTAATCTTTATGACTCTTATCGAGCTTAACCACACATGAATATTTTAGAATTCGGCGTAGTGAATTTTTAATGCCGACGTGAAGGGTGGTAAAACGGCATAAAATCATAATGGGAAATGACTTTTAGAAGAAGATAGCATTATAATTAATAGGAATTATTGCTTCAACATTTGCTGAAGTCTCACTGCAAGAAAATACTTTTTTTACTAATGAAAAATTTGTGATAGATAAGATATCATTAAAAATAAATAATATTTGTGACGAATTTATAATGAATTTTTAGGGAATTTAAAAAATGAGCAAAGTATGTAAAATTAAGGCATTTATGACGAATTTGCAATTAATTTCTATAACAATTTTTTAGTTTGTGTTGGAAAATTTCATTATAAAATTTAGTTTTATAACGGACTTCAATTCCATCATAAAATTTATCAGTAACAATGCATATAATAATGAATTTGTTATGAAATAATTTTGTGATGATTTTTCAAATTGGTATTGATTTTTTTCCATTAATGAAGGAGAGTGTTTTCTTGTAGTGTTTTATCTTATTATAGAAATGGTCCTTGGTTTAATAAATTACAATAACAACTACTGTATATTCCAATTAGATCATTTAAAAGCACAACAAATTGGATAGAACATGGTAAACTGCTTGTTAATTTAATGATGGGGGAGTCATTATAACTTTTCAAATCACATATGTGATTTTTATAATCAGACCATAGTCAGGGACTGTTGAGATAATTATCACTAATTATAAGATTTTAGACAACTTTTTATTTTTAAATTCCCTTTGTCACTTCCATTATCTAAAGCTTGATGCGGTCTTTAACCCCATCAATTACCTAAAGCTATGTCGTTGAATTGTACTCTTTGTCCCCCAATCTTGCATAATTACATACATACCTTTTTCTTTGAAATGGAAAATGATGGTGGACTTTCTTTTCAGCTTTCACATAAAGATTTACCTTTATTTAAGGTACTCATCGTGTCTTTAAGTTCATGTTCACTGTAAAAAGTTTAGGCATCCATTGTAGAAAAATTATTACGAAATTAGTTTCGTAATATGGCCACAAATTAGGCTACAATTAATTAAAAAAAAAAATTAACTATCCTTTTTTCAAAGTCAACTACAGTTATTTTCATAGTTAAGAAATAGTTACAAGAGTATTTGCTTTAAATTTGATACGGCCATTTTGTATCTATGATTACAAATTTTTAGCATCATGACCTACAAATTGATTATATTTGAGGCCCTAATTTTGTAGCTTTTTTTTTTTAAAATATTAAAATTGATTTTGTTTGAACTTAATGTAATTTTTACATTATCTATATAAATATAATATATATGTATATATACATGTCAATGCTCATGCGTAACTTGGTATTGAATTAAATAAATGGAAAATTCTTTTCATTTTTTTTGTGAGGAAGCTTATGGACCCTAAATGGATTATTTGAGATTCTAAATAGTAGGCTTGGAAGTGGGTACTTGTGGATAACTCAAGAACGGGTAACTAATGGTTGAGTAAATTTATTCGAAGATAAAATTATTAGTATTCTATTGGGTAGGAGTTAATGGATCCATTTCTCATAATTACATGCGAGTACTCGTAGCAAATTTGTATTTTTTATATATTTAAAATTAAATTAATACTTAATATTTGATTTACATGATACCATTCAAAAATTAATTAAAAAATATAATACAAGAAACTATACATTTCAGATTTATATTAACTAACACATATTAATCTGTGGCAAAAAATAGGGAGAATTAAAATAAAATAGTGACATTTAAAATACAAAAATAAACATATTTATGTATGGTTACCCACGGGTTACTCGTGAGTACCCGTCGGTTAGATAAAAAAGTGATGACACATTTAATTAAATATAAGATATAAGGTCCATCACTCGAACTCTTTCAAAATATTCATAAGTATTGAGTAATTATTTATTGTATCTACTAAATGGGTTGATTATATCTGTGTCTTGTCTAGTCAATCAGTGCGGTCATGGGGACAGTTGTCAATTGTTTATTGGGCAAGGCTTAGGAATTTGCATAGAGGTTTAATTTCGGAGTACAGATTATATTATTATAGTGAGAAAAAGAGTGGAAGTGAAACTCGTAATAAACATTTGAATTGACTTAATTTTCGTTATTTTCAATCAAAAATTAATAGACTTAATTGTGATTGTCACTTGTCGTTAGGGTGCAACTAATTGAGCCAGGTAAGGTCACTATCTTGATTGTAGGTTGATTCCTATGTAAAATGGAATTAGGTGGATGAAATTATGTTAGGAATCAAATAAAGATGAGAAAAATATGATTCTGAGGATAATTTATCTTAAATTTGATATTTACAGGAAATGAGACAGAAATTAGTAGTGATTGATTGAATGAAATGAAATTATTTTGAATGATCAGATTATCTTTTAATAGAAAAGTTTTGAAACAATTTTCATTTTTCTTTTTTTTTTTTTCCTTTCTTTAAAAAATTAATCATGACTAGTTCCTCAACTATTTTTTATGAAACTCGAACCTATCACCTACCTATTAAAAGATTTTGAAGACCCATAAATCTTGTTTTATACATTTTATTTAAAGATTCTAATTAGAATTGAATTCATTAGTTTTCCTACAATGCGCACATTAATTATTTTGTTTTATTTTCTGTTTTGTATTACTTTCCATACAATGTTCAACTTTGAGTTATATATGGTCATTTTCATACATTTAGACTGCCTTCATAGGGATAAAATGTAGTTTGGCCAGCTCATGACAGGCTGGAACAACACTTTTCCTACCAAATCAAGTATTGAGGACTAAATTACAACTTTAAAATTTTAAGTTAATGCTTTAAATCATATCACCTGAAAATGTAGATACTAAAAGAATCTTCAGAAACAATAAGGCCAATTACTGAAGTTGAGAGACTAAGAGGGTGTTTGGCTAAGCTTATTTAAAACATCTTTTAAGCTCATACATCTTATAAGATGTTTTTGGAGCTTATAAGATGTTGAATCTTATTTTAAAAATAAGTTATTAAAGTGTTTGGATAAAATAAGATCTTTTAGCTTATAAGATATTAATAATGGCAATGTTGTAATTAAAATGGTTAAAAATGAATGTGGATGTTAAGATCTTAAAAATAAGTTGGGGGTTCCTTACTTTTCTTAAAAGAGCTTATAAGCTCCTAACATCTTATTTTTGGAATTAATAAGATCTTTTTTGAAAAATTTTACCAAACACTTTATGACATCTTATAAGCTCTTAAACATCTTATAAGATGTTTTTAAGAGCTTATAAGCTCACCCAAACACCCTCTAAATCGCATCTAAAGTAAACATATAGGATTATACATGTCTTTTGCCCCTTTTTTTTCTCCTTCAAAGATAATTTATTATATTATTAATAGAACAACTCAATTGTGTCATTAACTCAATATATCGAAATCAATATCAAATACAATAACAAATTAACAAGTACTTAACATACACCTCAATAAAAAGCAATCTACTATTCATGGGAATTGATTGTATAAGATTTGATTACCATCTTTTATATTTTTGGTTATTCCAGTCAAATCTAAATTTAATTCTATTCATTACTCGTCTATAGTTTTTACTTTACCTATTACATTCATTACATTTAAATTTAACACTTCTACTGATGAAACTTAAAAGAAAATATCTTTATATTAGGACTTTAATTTCACTACTTAAAAGTCACTGTCTTTTGGATAGAGTGACACCTCTTTCCCTTTTTCAAGTGGAAGATATATGTTTGAATCGCACTGGTAACGTGTCGGCATTAGTCTACTGCATGGTAATATTTGTCTATCGAACAATAATTTAAGGAACTAGTTCATATATTTGATTTTTAAAATGTATTCATGTAATGAAATTGATGTATGAGTGGATATAATCGCTTCTCTATATAAAAAAAAAAAAAAAATTGACCTATCAAGTTTTTTTATTGGTTAATTATTTATTTAATTAGAAAATAATAGAGGAATAGGAACAAATTGAGCAATGTGGTGGATTTAATCCCAACCCAATTCGAATCTTAAGATTTATAACAGATGAAAATAATTAATGGGTAATATCCTATTACATATGTTTGTAATTTGAAATCAATGAATGATATAAAAAAAATTAAGCAAATTCCATGTGTAAAGGACCTAAATCTAAATTTTAATACTATTTTCATTAAAATAATATTATTTATATAACATTAACAAAATCTCTAATATAGAATGTGATATATATGTGATATGACAATTAATATTATACAAATTTATACCTTTTTGAGGTGTTTTATTTATTGGACGATGTATTTATATTTTTGATATAATAATATTTACTGTTATTTGAATAAAATATGTTGATCAATATTGGATTTGAATTTGATAGACCCATACTGTGAGTAGGATTCCTATGTCCTCCAATCAAAAAAGAAAAAGAAAAAGAAAAAAAAAAAAGGGAAAAAGAAGGATACCTACGTAAGAATCCATAATTGAGTTCAAATTATCATGTTTTGATCCGAAGACTAGTGAACGATATACTCTGAGGCCCATTAACACACTTAATTACTAAAAGGTCCTCTCCTCCTTGTGCGGCCCATGTGCAGGTGGAGCCATTTAAGAGGACGACTTGGGCTTTAATCTCTATTCTGAAATATATTGCAGATAAACCCAGGGCATCAAGTAATCCGCTCTAACCTTTTGTTAGGCCCTTTTGATGTTGGTAATTTTGATGTGGCAGGTTCACGTATTAATGGGTAACGTGTGTCGACTTTGTTAGAGTAGTGCTCCGTAGCCAATTAAATTTGACTTGTAATAACTGATCTTGTATAAACGATATTATTTTTTGCAGTATAAATAAAATGACCATCTTCTACATATCCTCGTAAATTGTCTCATCAACAATCGATATGGAATAAGTCCTCTGGATAGTATGAGGTTATGAGGTTAGGTCACGCATATGATAGTGATCATAAAATCAGTTTCTAGGTGCCTTGATCTTACTCCAAGTCATTGAATTTTTGACATAAGGACATCTTAGATTCGGATAGACTTGTGCTAACGATGCGTAATTTAAGGGATTGAATTGTTGTCCCATTTCATGAGTAATCGGTGTAGTGGACACCGGTTCATATTAGTGGATATTTGTTAGAGAAACAAGTTCACTGAGAGACCGATATAGAGAATTTCATGAGATAGCCGTAGTGGCATTCGGTGATAGATTATTCTCTATCTTACGATAGTACATATAATTAGCCCTTAGATTTGAGGGACCATGGTAATCTTATGGTAGGTCCTTGCTATCTATACATAGAGGTTTGTGAGTCCCAAGAAAGGATCTGTTTCCTTATTTTGATGAACGAAAATATCTCCTATGTTTTTTATAATAATTCGATTCAAGAAAATCCTTGTGTAAGGTGGTGTGTCGATTTGAAAAAGAGTTTTCAAAGTCAAAAACACAAACGAATCAATCATTAAAAATACATGTATAGTTATTGGGCCATTAGGGACACTGAAAAATATCTTTACCTTAGGTCACAATCGAAAGATAAAAACGGAGGGACCGTATTTACATGGTATGCATTAGTAAATGAAGTTCACACGAATTAATTCACCAATAAATTGGGCTCCATATACTTGAGATTAGACATCGACTATGGAGATTTGGTACTTTAGAATTAATTGAGATTAATTATTTTTTAGCGATTAATTAAATAGTTTAATTAATCGTAAGTCGTAACGAGTTACGAGCCTATGACTAATTAATTGATGAACCTAGAGGGTCACACTCTTCCTCGATATTATTCTTGAAATGAATTTAATGAAAATTCTCTAATTAAATTAGAGAGAAATTGTCTAAATCGGTTTTAGGTTTAAGAAAAGGATTTTTGACTAAAAGTATGTCCTAAGTTAAAGTGTGTCTTCTTGGATAGATTAATTTGATGTATCAAATTAGTCTAATTAAATTAATTGTTAATTTAATTCAATTAATTTCAATAGTTGATTTAATTAATCCAAGTAGAAGAATTAAATTTGATAGAGAATTTAATTTCATAAATATCAAGTTGAATATTCATGTGGCATCTTAATTAAAGTGTTAATTAAAATACCACACGAAATATCCTATTTGAATGCCATGTGAACAATTGGAATTTGAAATGAGGATCTAGATCATTCTCTCCAACTTCCATGTCACTTAGGACTTCAAATGGGATATAAATAACCACTATCACACCTCCCATACCTTGTGTAACAGTCCGACAACCTGCGCCCAATTATTGTCCGCTGTGGCCTAGCTCAAAGCTACAGGCCTCACGGTTTTGTTCGTGTCAAGGCACGACGCGACTGAACGGGTAAGGTTTTCACCCCTTTATAAGGAAGGCTTCGTTCACCTTGCCAGCCGATGTGGGATCTCACAATCCACCCCCTAGAGGGACCCAACGTCCTCGCTGGCACACCGACCCGGGCATCGGCTCTAATACCATTTGTAACAGTCCGACAACTTGCGCCCAATTATTGTCCGCTGTGGCCCAGCTCAAAGCTACAAGCCTCACGATTTTGTTCGTGTCAAGGCACGACGCGACTGAACGGGTAAGGTTTCCACCCCCTTATAAGGAAGGCTTCGTTCACCTTGCCAGCCGATGTGGGATCTCACACCTTGATATGGCCAAAAGTTGCTCTAGAAAAATCTAAAAAATTTTAAAAAATTCTCTCTCCCTTCAAAATCAATTTCCTCTTCATCTTATCCATTAGATATTCATTCCTAAGTTTAGATCTAATCATAAATTCGAGAGGATTCAAAAGAAGAAGTATTGATCCAACATCCAGGTGTGAATCAACTTAAGAGATTTATAAATCAAATGTTGGTTTATGCAAAGGAAGTCATGGTCTTGAGGAGTTTTGGGAAAAACTTTCAGTTCTTTGAAGATTCGGAAAAAGATCAAGATTTCCTTTCAAGTGTTTGGAAAGATCAAGCATTGAATTGGATCATTCAAGGCGATCAAGTGTTGATCAAAAATTGAAGACCAAGTTTTTGGTCATTGGAAGAATCCTCATGGCCGAATTGATTTTTCACTCGATCAAGGTAATTTTCTCTTCTTTCAATCTAGATCTATGCTCATATGGTAATCCTTGAAGGTTTAGTCTATTTATTCATATTTGATGAATGTGATTTAATGTTTCTTTTGCTGCAATTTTGATTATTTTGCCTTACCTTCACCTTCAGACTTGGCAGTATAAATATCAAGTTGCGGATTGTTGGTATGTCAAATTAAAATTAGTCAAAGAATTGTGACAGCAGAAGCTCGTGGGCACTTGCAAAGTGTGCCGACGTATAGACAAGCTGAGAGGCAATGCGCGTAATGGCATCAACACCATTGGAGAAGACATGTGCTTGACAATGTCGACATCGGTAAAGGATTGATAGGCATCACAAGAGGAAAAGATGAAAGTCAAAGAATAAAGAAGGACTTAGGCACAATGAGCACCACATTGTGCAAAATAATGTTGAATTGTGCCTAGATAGTACATACGATGAGCGGGAGCTCAACGCGTGCACGTTGGGCGACGAATACCTGATGCACGTTGGGTGGATGTTTGCCAATTAGTAGCAAAGTGGGCTTGCGGCTGGACTTGATCAAAGATTGATTGCGGATAACTTCTTGCAGAATAAGGATTCTCCAATATGTAAGCGAGTTAGAAGAACAAATTAGCTTAGGAGTCTTATCTTTGATAGGATTTGATATTCTTTGTAATTGTGGACTTTATCAATTATGTACTTGAATTCTAATTAGATTAAGACTTGATTGGGTGCCTGTAAAAAGGCCAAGGACCTCGCAACTCAAGAAACATGTGTGGTTCCATAGAGAAAAAATTTGAGTATTATATGAAGGCTTTAGCCCCTTGTAGTTGAATAAAGGAATAAGATACAAGGTTGTGAGTCTCTCCCGTAATTCATTGTGCCTATTTACTATTACACCTATATGTGCTACGTGTGTTCGATACTTCTCTTAAGCTCTCAAAATTCTAAGTACCCATTAGGTGGACTTTGCGAAGGCTGACTAGTCATTGGACAACTAGGTCGCATAGTTGGCAAGTTTTACGCAAAAAATTTTGTCTAAATAAAACCCCTCTGTGACACCTTCTAACATAAAGATATAATAGCTGTATTTAAATATTTTCAGTTTACTATTGATAGTAAAAATGTAACAAAAAGCATAGCATGCTAGGCACAACGAAATTATTTTTTTTTTTATCATATGTAACAATGGTATGAACACTTCATGCATTCAAATAAACTACATTTGAATCTTCTCATGTTAAGTAAGAGAGATTAAGAGGACAAAAAGAGATCACAACACCTTAAGCTTTCTTTTGATGAAGAGGATGCCTAATGATCTCCAAAGATCACTCTTGGACTCTTCTGGCAACCACACCAAGTGATCTTTCTCTTCAAGCGTTAGCCTTCACACCTCCAAGGATTTTCAGTCCACCAATGGAATTCCACAAGCTAGCTCCTCAAATTGGAGAATGTTACAAAAAAATGGCCTCAAATACACCCCTTTAAAGATATCAACACACCTAGGATACCTAACTAAAGAATAGCCCTAAGCTAGAACTAAGCTAAGCTCACAAGGGAAGAGAGATAGAGAGAGGAAGAAGAAGATTCTAGAAAGAATTTGGAGAACAAATTAAACCCAAAAATTTGAGTGACATGAATGTGAATAGCCGCCCCCTTTGCTAAATTTATAGGGAATTTTGACTCTTCAAAATAACTCACTTATATGTACATTGTTGTATTTATCTATTGACTTCATCACTACTCCTAGTTAGATAATTTACCTATAGATACACCTATATATGTAAGGGTTACATTTTTCATCCGATGAAAAGTCTCTATCCTATTCTTATTGGTCTACATGGGATGGTCTAGTGTGTTCTCAACACACCATATCCTCCCAATTAGTCTTAACAGGTCTCTCTAATTGGACCTAATTAAAATGTCATTTGAATGCCAATTGAAGCCCATTAATTTTTCTATGCAAATTCTTCCATGTTGCCCAATAAAATACATACTTTTTTAATTGAATTAATTTAACTCCTTCAAGTAATCATGCCATGACCCAGTTAAATAATCTTATTATTTAACCGAATTAATTAACCTCTATAAATTAATTGAGTCAATTTTAATTATTCTGATTAGTTTCTGGTGATCGAAAATTTCCATCTAGCCATTAGATGACATTGTCTAACACCTTAGTTAATATTCTACAAAACCATGAGAATTAATAGGCTTTTTGTGTGCGACCCATTGGGTTTACTAATTTGAATATGCCAATTATGAGATTTTGATGAGGTAATGGTTCGATGAAGAAAAAGGTTTGGTCAATGTGGCATACTCTTTGTAAATCTAAATGTGACGGAGAATTGGATTTTCATAACTTGCATCGCTTTAGTTTGCCTTATTGGCTAAGCAATGACTGAGATTGATGCATAACATGGATTCTCCTTCGTCTCTTAGTTAAAAAGCTAAATCCTTTGCCTTCACTATTACCATACTAGTGTATGGAGGCTGTTTTTAGGCCTTGAAAAATGCATAATTTGCCTCTAATTTATACAGAGGCAAATACATAAAATAGTTTCTATAGTTGCGGTCGCAAAAAATATGGAGACACTTATATATGTAGCCTTCATATGGAGTTAGTGGAGGGCTATTTTTCACCCTTTAGAGGCTATTGTTAAAGCCTTTGTATCTTATTTTATGTGGCAATTTTCTGTCAAGTGCCTTCTAAAGAGAACATAGATTTTAAGGCATATCCTCAAGAAATATAGTCATGCACAATCCTCTTTCTTGCCAAATACACCAAATAACAATTGACATTTCTTCCAAATAAAAACATCAATTCCCAAAGAATGTTCCTCAACATCTACATTTGGTGAACAAACAGAAGTGTCATACCAACTTAACATTTCACATAAAACTACAACAAACTATCAATCTTTTGTAATGAAGATGGTTTTGAAAGAGCTAGCTAATATTATACAATGTTTAGGAAATCGGACCGGACTGGTCGAACCGGGAACCGGCCATGGTTCCAGTCCGGTTCAAAGATACAAACTAGTGGGAATCAAAACCGGCCTTAAATGGTCAAAACCAATCCAAAATCGATTTGACCAGCCGGTTGAACCAGTTTTAACAATTCAAAAAAAAAAATTAAAACTAAAAAATGGAAAAAGGCAACCCTAGAGCCAAAAATGCCTACTTTCACTCTGTCAGATTTGCTGTGTCACGCCCCAGGCCCAGGGGCCCGAGATGCGAGATTTGCTTGAGAATCTACCGTACACAATCTGAAATTGAGTTATGAACAACTTACTTAAAAGAAATATCCAATCGTTGTACATAGATTCCTTAGCACAAGTTATATAGTGGTTACTGTTTCTTTGAATTTCCTTTGTGGGATATCACATATTGCCCCCGCTTTCTTTTCTCCAACAACAGCCGTTTCTCGCCTCTTTTTTTCTTCTTTTACTTTTCAACAAAACTTTAATTTTTTATTTTTCTTCTTTTCTCTAGAAAATTATTGAAGATTTGTGTATTGTTACTGTGATATCCCCCTCCCACATTGGAAATTCAAAGAAATACCAACCAATATACAAACAATGGTCAAGGAATCTATGTTAAACTATTGAATATCCCCATTGAGCGAGTTGTTCACAGCTCAATTTCAGGTTGTGCACGGTATATTTTCAGGCCAATCTCACGTCCCGGGCCCTTATGCCTGGGACGTGACAGTTACTTTGTTGTCTTTTGTAATATTGGTCTTGTTTAATAATTTGATGCTTGAAACTTTTATGTTATTTGAATTCGTCTTTGTTGGTTTTGTAATAGATACTTTAATAATATATTGTTTTGTAAAGTTTACTATATGGCTTGACAATTTAAATTGATGATATTAATTGATGCATGGATATTGTTATGGAGTAGAGTTAGAGAAAATTTCATAAATAGTAGGTATTTTTTTATTTTTTTCATTATATATATATATTTTGCATTTTTTATATTTTTAATATATACATATTTATATATAATTTTATATAAAATTAAATATTATTATGACATCATATCGGTTGAACCAGTGGTTAAACAGGTTAAACTAGTAACTAATAAGGCTACCGGTTCGATTACCTATCCGGTTTCCTGAACATTGACATTATACTGCTACAAGCACTGTAAGATGTACATATTTCCAATACCTCAAATCGAAAGTATCCTTAGTTAATTCATCCATATTGCTCCTATTAATTGAACCTTTGCTGTCTTCATTGGAACTAGATGGCATTTTAGTTGAGGGCCTCAAGTATACAAATATTCATGTTGTAATGCCTCGAGATCCTAGAGCATCCGCCTCTAGGTCCGGAAACGTTACACAAAAAGGGGAAACTAGCTAAGAACCATAACAAAAAATTTAACAAGATCTCTATCATGGAAATTCCAAAGCTTAGCTTACGTACGAGCTAAAAATTTTCAAAATTTCAACTTAGAATCCAAAACATACAACTAAATTACACAAAAGTCCTATAATATATACAACTAACTTATACAAAGTCCCAACACATTACAAATAAACTAAATACATTAACAAACACATATGGCAAGTCTAAAGGTCTAAAAACCAAAGCCAATCTAGCACATAAAGTCCCTGCAACATCGGTGGATCCAGCAATTAATTTCCTGCATAGTAATGAGTCCATTAACCCAACAAGACTTATAGCAATATGAGGAGGGGGACGAAGGAAACGAACCATAAATATGATAACAAATAACAAATCAAAATGTTCAAACATACAATACAACCAAATGGCTTATAAGATTTATCACATTCATGTCAATAAACATATATGGCTGAATCCAATATTTGGTGGATCTGTCATCTTTATAACTCCAATATATAATATACATATAACCTTATTCCTCTGTTTGCTTCCGCTCAGGGAGAGCCATACATACTTGAGATACAATCACCGCAGCCATGAGTATCAAGAGTAGCTCTTTAGAATCCTATCTCCAAAACTCCTCCGAACTATCCAACGTACAGGAATTTTTGGTGATTTCGACCGTCAACCTGATATTACCCAATTAAATCCCCATGAGAATTCCCAGGACCCAATTTATCAAACTCTTGTATAGGTTTAGAATAAACAGAACATATTCAAAACATATAGCCACATTGGGGTACGAATTCGTATAACTAACGATTTAACAAACGATTCGGAATGGACCCCAAACTTAGGAAAATTATTTTGAAGCCTTAAAATATTTTTAAAAAGTGAAATATGGCCTATAATTAGCAAAACAAGGTCAAAATATAAAAATTTAGAAATTGGAATGGGCACTTGAGCGCTCGTTTGGGCACTCGTGGCACTTGAGTGCCGAAATAGTGATTTTTCCTTCGGGTTTGAGCACTTGAGCACA
The DNA here is from genome assembly GCA_014898755.1 of Handroanthus guayacan. NCBI lineage: Eukaryota > Viridiplantae > Streptophyta > Magnoliopsida > Lamiales > Bignoniaceae > Handroanthus > Handroanthus guayacan. The sequence continues at coordinate 421,848 of JACFYI010003715.1, forward strand.
AATCTAAAAATCAGATTTTATTTTTTTTGAAAATTTTGAAATTTGGCTTGAGTATTGGCCAAGATTTAATTTAAATTGGGCCAAAGTTTTGGGCTTAATTGGTTCATTTGGACCTAAAAAACGTATAAACAATTTTTCATATACAAGAAAAAAAATTTTGAATGTGGAAAAATGTTTCAATTGCAAGAAAAATTTTCTGTGAAAATAAAACGATTTATCATTTGGAAAACGAAGAATTAAATTCTTCATTAGAAAAATTTTCGGGATATAAGGGACAATCTTTCAGATGGGAGAAAACATCTGATTATAAGAAAAATTTTCATGATCGTGATAATCATTTGCTGTTAAAATAATAAAAATTTTAAAATTTGATTAGGAAAATTTTCGAGGTGCTATACATATCACATTAGAAGTCCATGCCAAGAAGAAACATAGGGTTAGGAAAATTTTTGGGGTGTTATACATATCACATTAGAAATCCATGCCAAGAAGAAACATAGGGATAGCACAAATAACACCAAAAACATGTTCCCACAAAAGGTGTTTTCAATATATCTTAATCACCGTTGTGAAAATATATTTTTCTCCTTTACACAATTTCAGTCCATAGTCAGATAATTGAACCAATTCACCTCATTTTTCATATGCACAGCAAACTTTAATTCTTTCTGAGCAATAGCTTGAATCCAACGAATAGAAATCCATCCTGCAAATGTATCAAAGAATAGAGCATTTAGAATCATTGTAGGTAACAAAAGATTAGCAGAACAAGTGTAACATAGGTGCATGGTTCCTACCCATAAATCATTATGCATGCAGGTATCTATAAATTCTGTCCTTTTTCATCTCTTCTCAGGCGTATTGTGGTGAATTCCCCTTTCTCCAATTACACAATTATAAAGTTTTCCACGAAACACCTTTAAAATAATTGTAAATTAATTTGGATTATTACTTCATAATCTTCATTCTGAACTAAACTTTTAGATATGAAGTGAAAATATAATATTATGAGAGACAATCAAAGTTAGCTATTAGTTTACTTTCACTTATCATATTAGCAACTTTTGTTGACTAATTTTTTATTTTAACCAAAGGTAAATGCTTCTATTCATGGAAATGGACATAAAATTAAAGCAAAACAAAATCACAAAAAAAAAAAAAAAAAAAAAAAAAAAAAAAAAAAAAACAATGAATTGGGGAATGAACAAAGACATAACATTTTTGTGTGCTATCGAGCTCGTGAAGCTAGAAGAATAGCTAGTTATGTCATTTAGATATCCATAAGTCCTTTGAATAGTATCAATAGATAATTTTCTAGAATGTATGTTCCACTCATAAGCATTCTTTTGTGAAGAAGGGATGGTTGAAAAAGCTTGTAAATATTGCTCTGGTTGTGAATCTGAATGAAAACAAAAGAATGACCTAATTGAGTCATGATCTTTCCAATCTAACAAGAAGTAAATGGAAAAGATTAGATTACTTGATTCATTGCAAAGTAGAAGTGATTTCAACTAGAAAGCCAAAGCTTTAGGTACCTACTTGTTAGCTGTTGCAAAATTAAGCAAGACGCACGGTATTTATAATACACAATGGCAGATTATCAACATAAACGAAATAGATAGTCAATTTATGTAACAATAATTAGATTTTTTCAGAAATCATAATACCGCATGCATATATCAAGTTTCAAAGTAGCGTTTCCACAAGAGATATGACAGAATAATTCAAGGCATGCAAAATCAATAGTAATCATACGAATTTAGATTGTAGAATTTCATATTCAAGAAACCAATTGCAAACATACAATGCTGGAACATTTTAAAGCATATATATGAAAAATTGCAATTAGTATAACAATAAAGAATCTAAAATGTATAAACGAAAACTTAGCTTACAGTCCTGTATCATAACAGGGCAGAATTTTTGATCAAATCATAGTAGACTGTTTGCCTTGAAGAAATAGATGCCCCATGTACCGATGTAAAGGGATTCTGTGTTGCTCTTTTTAGGATAAGATGGTCCAGAGACTCGGTATTGCGCAATACTTGAGCTCCCCTTGATCTGCATTCAATTGCCAAAACTAGAACACCAAAACCATAAGAACACATGATGGAAGAGAGGTAGAGAGGATACGTATTTCGTAAATACTTTTAGGTATGTTAAACAATCTGCAGAATGGCTATATTTATAGAGGGGTTTAGGGTTTAGTGCTTGTTAGGGTTTCCCTGAAAATCAATTAGGGTTTTGACTGCCCCCTTAAGATTTGAATTAGTAAGTCAAAACCCTAGCCGTCACATTAAAAATGCAGTCAAACCCAAGCAGTATACAGTCGTACAGTAATAACCCTAAGTCGGATGGCTACACGTCTAAAAACCCTAGCCAACATGTTAATCGCATAGCAGAAATTAGGAATTAAGTTAGGTTTAGTTTTTGCATTTGAAAATTCAAAATTCAACTTTTGTCCAAAATTAGAGACGAAAATGAAGACAATTCGCCCTAACACTTGTGCCTGCACCCGTACTCGAAGTCGGAGTCGGGCCGGGCAGGGTTGGCGCCGGTGGCTGCGCGCGTGTTGTCCACCCATATGAACCCCCTAGTGAACACTTATAACTAGTATTTACCCTTAGGTGCAATATATACAAGTCCACAAGTCTTTATAAAAGCAATGTGGGACAATTAAAGGTTTTTTCCACTCTCCAACTTCTCCACAAGCTTTTATAAAGGCCACAACTCTCTCCACTTTGTTTATCTTTCTATGTAGGACAAAGTCCAATTCAACACTAACTTATTCCACTTTTCCTCTATTTAAACACACCCATTATCTTTGGATTCCTATCTTAATTGGCATCCATCCAAAGATTAATTTCCTCTTTTAATCATGTAATTAGACTAAGAAGGGAAGACTCTATATGCCAATTACAACAATCCCCCACAAATCCATAAATAATGGTTATCAGGGTTAACATAACTTGCTTTCAGTAATGGTACCTTCCGGTTTAAACCGTTACCTAAGTTATCTGATTTTTGCCACCATCGGGACAAATAGATCTAGGCCTTGAATTTATGCCCGTGGTTGTGATGGCGTCGATTAGTAACAACAAGCTATAGGCTATGTGCTGATTTTTAGGGTTGACATATTATGGCTATGTGTCTCGATCCTGTATCATGAATGCTTTCGAGGATAACCCTTTATCCTCTAGTCGTGACCAAATGACTACATTCACTTAGTTGGGCATCTCCAAGGATGTACTGCTAACATCTTGTCTAAAAGACTCGACCCCATTCAGGGTTTAATACTCTTGCTGAACTTGCAGTAAACAACACCTTCCAAGTGTACCAGGAGAGGGACTCAGATACTAAGTATCAACTTGAGATTAGGTGCTTCTCGATACACCTAGTAGTTTGTTTATACCACATTGAACCTTCTTTGTGGGATCTCTACTTGGTAGGTTGGGTTGCCACAGCTTTTGTATTACTTAAAGGTTTTCAGTCCTATCCCAAGCCTAGATTTTTGGACTAAGGACAATTCAAGTCCTTTAGTCAAGGGATCGGCTATGTTGTCTTTGATACCAACAAAATCAATAGCCATCACCCTATCAGAGACAAGCTCCCTTATAGACTTTAGTCTAACTTGGATATGTCTCTTGGTCTTTTGGTTGAATTTTTGACTTTTAATCTTTGCAATTGTGGTTTGACTATCATAATGCACAACGATTGCAGATATTGGCTTGTTTACTATGGGAAGTTGATCCATCAACCCATAAAGCCACTCAGCCTCAGTTGCAGTTGTGTCTAAAGCACATAACTCCGCCACAAAAGTCGACTGAGTCACTAAAGTTTGCTTAGTAGACTTCCAGGAGACAGCACCCCCACCTGGGGTAAATACATACCCAGTGCACCCATTACTTCTGGAGTTTTTGACTATGCAGTTTGCATCACTGTATCCCTCCAGCACAGCAGGAAATCTTGCGTAGTGCAAGGCTAGTGATGCAGTACCCTTAAGATATCGAATTACCCTATCCAAAGCCTCCCAATGAGTTTTATTGGGACAACTCATATATCTAGCCAACTTAGAGACTGAAAGTGCAATGTCCGGTCTCGAGCCTTTGCCAGATATTGCAAGCTCCCAGTTATTTGTGAGTATCTCAACTAAGATACAGGAGCACCACTTTCATTTTTGAAAAGAGCCACTGAAGGATCATATGGCTTTTTAGTGATTCTACATTCCTTATAGCCAAACCTCTCAATTACTTTCTCAACATAATGAGAGTGAGAAATAGCTATATCCTTAGTTGATCAAGTCAACTTAAGTCCAAGAATCATATTTGCTTTCCTTCATTTCAGACTTACTTTTCAAAAATGATTTGGTTTCATTTATTATTTGAATGTTTGATCCTATTAGTAGAATGTCATCTATATATAGGCATAACACAATACAACTATCACATTAAGACTTGCTATAGGCACACTTATCATTATTTTTACAATAAAATCGAATGATAAAATACTTTTATCAAACTTCTCGTGCCACTATTTAGGCGCTTGTTTCAAACCATAAAGGAATTTAACAAGCTTACAAACTTTACGCTTGTTACCAGGAGCTACAAATCCCTCAAGCTGATCCATATAGATTTCTTCCTCGAGATCACTATATAGAAAGGTTGTCTTCACATCCATCTAGTGAATCGAGAAATCATATATGCTGGCCAACCCAATAAGCATTCGGATTGTAGTCAAACGAGCTACAGGGGAATAGATATCGAAGAAGTCAATTCCCTCTTTTTGCCTAAAACCTTTTAGTTTCTTCTTGAAGATCCATTTAGATTCGATCATAGTGCACCCCGCAGGAAGATCGACAAATTCTCATGTCCCGTTCGAGACAATAGAGTCCATCTCACTTTTGATAGCAGCCTTCCAATGCTTTGCTTCCGGTGAAGCCATAGCATCTTTGAAGGTCACAGGGTCGCCCTTGATATTGTAAGTGATAAAATCACTTCCAAAATCCTTGGTAACTCTGGCTCTCTTATTCCGTCTAGGTTCATCTAGTTCATTAGATCCTAAGAATGCAGAACCAAAATTACTCGGATTAGCCCCCACATTTGTCATCTTTTCCACATGATTTGGAATTGATGAAGATGCAAGAGCTGAATCTAAGGAACTATCTTGAGGTATTCCCGTCTTTATTGGAAATACGTCCTCAAAGAACGTTGCATCACAAAATTCAACTATTGTGTTAACATCTATGCTCGAGATTTCTGATTTGATAATTAGAAATCTAAATGCATAGCTTGTTTCTACATAACCTAAAAAGACCCTATCAATAGTCTTAGGACCTAGCCTTTTCCTTTTGTGTTCTGGGACTAAAACTTTTGCAGGACAGCCCCACACTCGAAAATATTTCAAACTAGGTTTCCTGCCTTTCCAAAATTCAAACGGAGTGCTTTCTTTATGCTTGAAAGGTACTCTATTTAGAATATGGTAAGCCGTATTCAGAACCTCTCCCCACATACACTTAGACAGTTTGAAATTTAACAGGAGACTGTTAATCATGTCTTTAAAGGTCCTATTCTTTCCTTAAGCTATTCTATTACATGAGAGAGAGTATGGCGAAGTCTCTTCATGAATAATACTAAAGTTTCAGCAATATTCATCGAAGGAGTTAACTCATACTCTCCACCTTTATCTAATCTTAACCGTTTAAGTTTTCTGCCAGTTTGTGTTTTGCCTTCGTTTTTAAATGTTATAAATTTTTCTAATGCTTGATCCTTATATTTCATTAGGTAAACATTACAATACCTACTGCAATCGTCTATAAAGGTGATAAAGTATCATTTTTTATCTTTGGTTAAGATTCCATTGAATTCACAAATATCCATGCGTACTAAATCTAGTATTTCAGATTGCCTATCAACCGATTGGTATGGCTTTCTTACTACTCTAGCTTCTACACAAATTTGGCATTTGTCTTTGCGTTCAATTTGATGTTTTGGGATTAGGTCTAAGTTCATCATGCGTTTAATAGCAGCATAATTTATGTGACCTAATCTACTATGCCAAATAGTAGAACATTCAATAGTGTTAACAACAGGAAAATCGAAAAAAGAAACTTTATTTGAACCAACAGTTGCAACCCGTAATTTAAACAATCCATCGTCAAGGTAACCTTTACCAACAAAGGTTCCGAAGTACATAATAACAACTTTATTTAATTTAAAAGAAAGTTCATATCCTTCCCTAACTATTACAGAACCACTTATTATATTTCTTCGAATCATCGGAATGTGGTGTACCCTATGCAGTGACAGAATGCGCCCTCAAGGAAACTTCAAGTCCACGCTTCTTATCCTAAGCACCTTAGCAGCACTTGCATTTCTTATCGTCACGGATTTCTTGTCAACTGGCTGATAAGACACAAACAGGTGTTTGTCAGCACAAATATGCACATTAGCTCCAGTATCAATTAACCAGTCAAGTGGTTCATAAATTGCAAAAGTTTTAGGGTTCAAGGAAGTGTACCCATCAGCATGTGTGTCTGGAACTCTAGCTTCAATAGTTTTTCCCACAACCATATTGACCATAACTGGTCCAGTAAACTCAAACTTAGCCTTGGCTTTCTTCAAGAGATAATCCTTAGCCCAATGGCCCATCTGTCCACAGCGTGGTTTGCTTGCCTTTGGTTTCTTATTGGTTTTAGTTTTTCCTTTATTGACGGATTTTGAATTAGGGTTCAATTGGTTCACTTTGTTCTTTTTCTTTCCCATAGTCAAGTTTGCCTTAGGCTGGTACTCAACAAGAGCAGTATGTGTGTGGTTCCTGTATTCCTCGACCATAAGATTATCTAGAGACAACCTCCTTTTTTATGCTTTAATGTCATTCCAAAATTCTCCCAATATTTGAAAAACTTTTCGACAATAGACATTACAAGAAACTTTTTGGGAAGTTTCATTTTAGCATCAGCAAGGGCATACTCCAAGTTTATCAGTTCATGTGTCTGTTAAGTTACAAACTTACCCTCAGCTATCTGATATTTTAGGAACTTGGAAATCGAATATTTTTCGAGTCCTTACTCTTTAGCATTATATTTCTTGTCCAACTCATCCCATAACGACTTTGCAGTGTACGAGTCAGAACAGTAAACATCAAAGAGTGTGTTTGATAGTGCTGACAAAATTACTCCTCGACCAATTTTGTCCATTTCAGTCCCTCAGCGATTTCAGCCGTTTTGGGATCTGCATCAGTGGGTTCAGGCTTAGTCACCTAAATAACCGAAAATAGACCTTTCATAGGTAGCCAAATCTTCATTTGTTATTGCCAGCGTTTAAACAAGTGGCCCGAAAACTTTTCCTGTAAACCGAAAAGGTCAACTTTGGCGGACAGCATAGACATAGTACCAAGTCCACTTGCAGAACTTAGAGATGCCATAACACAGAATTAAGATAATCACAGTATAAATGCAATTAAGCAAACTAGCACAGAATAATTCTGTTTCTTCAAGATTGTTGCAAAAATAAAGCAAGACGTACGGTATTTATGATACACAATGACAGATTATCAACAGAAACAAAAACAAATAATCAATTTATGTAACAATAATTAGATTTTTTTAGAAATTATAACACTGCATGCATATATCAAGTTTCAAAGTTGCATTTACACAAGTGATATGATATAATAATTCAAGGCATCCAAAATCGACAGTAATCATACGAATTTAGATTGTAGAATTTCAAATTCAAGAAACCAATTACAAACATACAATGCCGAAATAGTTTAAAGCATATACACAAAAAATTGTAATTAGTATAACAATAAAGAATTTGAAATGTATAAACGAAAACTTAGCTTACAATCCTGTATTGTAATAGGGCTGAATTGTTGATCAAATCACAGTAGACTGTTTGCCTTGAAGAAACAGATGCCCCACGTATCGGTGCAAAGGGATTCTGTGTTGCTCCTTCCAAGATAGGATAGTCCAGAGACTCGATATTGCACAATAATCAGAACTCAATCGCCAAAACCAGAACACGAAAATCATAAGAACACGTGAAGGAAGAGAGGTAGAGAGGAGAAGTATTTCGTAAATACTGTTCGGTGTGTTAAATAGTCTGCAGAATGGTTGTATTTATAGAAGGGTTTAGGGTTTAGGGTTTAGTAGTTGTTAGGGTTTTCCTGAAAATCGATTAGGGGTTTGATTGCCTCCTTAAGATCTGAATTAGTCAGTCAAAACCCTAGCCGTCACATTCGCACGTCTAAAAACCCTAGCTGATGTGTTAATCACATAGCGAAAATTAGGAATTAAGTCAGGTTTAGTTTTGAATTTGAAAATTCAAAATTCAAATTAATTTTGTCCAAAATTAGAGACGAAGACGGAGATAATTCACCTTAACGCTCGCGACCACGGCTTGGCGGAGCGGGTAGCGGCTGCAGTTGCGGCGCACATGTGGTCCACCCATGTAAACCTCCTAGTGAACACTTATAACTAGTATTCATCCTTAGGTTCAATATACACAAGTCTACACTTTTTTATAAATATAATGTGGGACAAGAGAAGGGTTATTCCATCCTTCAATTCCTCCATAAGCTTTTATAAATGCCATAACTCTCTCCACTTTGTCCATCTTCCTATGTGGGACAAAGTCTAATTCAACACTAACTTATTCCATTTTCCCTCTATTTAAACACATTCATTATCTTTGAATTCCCATCTTAATTAGCATCCATCCAAAGATTAATTTCCTCTTTTAATTATGTAATTAGGCTAAGGAGGGAAGATTCCATATGCCAATCACAACATTAGTTGGAGTTTGGCTTGAAGAATTATCAATAGAACAACTTGTGTCACTATCATTTTTAAAGCTTTCATTTGTTTTTGGATTTGACAGCCATAACGATGTTTTTTCTGTTAGAAACAACATATAGAATGTAGACAGTAAAGTTGATGTTGACCATATTCATGCATTGTAGGATAATGTAAATAGGAAGAGTAGTATTGTCGGAGACAAGCAAACCATCTAAACATGAATTCACATAGCAGTTTCACACAATTTATAATCTCCATTTGACTTACTATAGAAAAACACATTGAAACTAGAGTAACATAATTATAAACTAAATCATGTAACACTAACACCAACCTTGTTAAAATTTCCTGGCGCAGAATAAACAATGACATCAACCAAAAGCTCTTACACTCAAATATAACCACCACTTCCACCTAAATAATACCTACACGAAAAGAAAGAAAAGAAAAGAAATAAACAAAAAACATATCCATTCAAATCAAAGCAAGTAAGCAAAACTCATTTCAACCATCTGATAAAGCACCAAATCCAATAACATATAGGTGCTAGACCATGTAAAATAAAAAAATACTAAAAATAACAATAGATATATAAAAAAAAGTATAAAATATTAGTGGTAGAGTTCAGCATGGATGACAACAACGAAAATGAGTCCCAATTTCAACTCCCTCAACGATTAACTAAAGAAATTCAACATATAAATTCGAGAAAATAATAAAAAGCAACGAATATAATAGGATATCTGTATTTAAAAACTAATAATGAAAAAACCAAAATTCAGAACATCTTTACCTCGAAACGGTGCTTGGCAAAGAATAATCCTATGGAATAGAGTAGCTGTGAGAATCGAATTCAGAAGAGCTTGCCGGTTTTAAAATAGATTTAAGAGCATAGGTGGCGGTTCTAATTTGGCAGTTTCGTTGACACTCCAGAGTGCTAGTCCTCTTTTGTGAGTGAGTGTGTCTCCATGTGCGAGTGTGTGTGTGTGTGTGATGGGTAGAGCAGAGCATAAGTGCCTTCGTGGCTTCTTTTTCTTTTTCTTCTTCACCTCACGCCACCCCCAATTAGGCAAAGCTAATGGATTGTTATACTTTAATTCTAATCTTTTGGGGCCATTGTTGTATGGGCCTTTAAAGATAGGCGTCAAAAACTACATCAATACCACTTTAAGAGCTGCTAATTTTAGTTAGCCCACTTTAATAACCTTTAGAGGCTATTTTGAAATATACCTCTATTTATTTGCCTCTAATAATATTATTTTGTTGTAGCGCCTTGTCGATTTCTTATAATGCTATCGTTGGAAGTAAATTGTTGCCCATTTAATGTAGTATTTTAATTGCTATGAATTTTCTTTTACATAAAGTTCTACATCATATTGGTGATGGAACGTCTATGGCATTTTAGAGAAAGTCAAAGTCAGGTGATGGAAACATGAAGATTTTTATTAGACGTCCAATATATACTAGTTTCCTTTATCGAGTTTCATAGATGATCAACTCATTTACCAAACAATGGAATATGGATCCTATTTTCAATTATTTCTAGCGTGTGGATGTGTACAGAATTTTGCAAGTTCCCTTAGGGTCTTTACTAGCTTTTGATTGTTTCATATGAAAACACTATTACAAAAGTATACAATTAGAGGCAAATAATTAAAGGCATATTTCAAATTGCCTCCATTAATTATTAAAGTAGGCAATTTGATATTAGGTGTTCTTAAATGGTATTATCATAGATCTAGAGGCCTATCAATAGAAGCCAATTTTGCAATAGCCACTAAAGAAAAGGGTAATAGTTCTATAGCCCATTGGAGACTTATTTACAGAAGCCCATTTTACATTGGCCCATAGGAAGAAGGAGCAAAAATTGAATTATTTCAGTCCATTTTTTATTTAATTAAAAAAATGCAATGCCCTTGTTAAACAACGACAACGGAAAAATCTGGAAAGGAGAGGAAAAATAGGAAAGTGAAACCTCTCAATCCATGAGTTGATTCTCCATGAAGTTGGTTTGACAACATCCAAGGTAAGTAATGTTTATATACATAGAACATAATAATGAATCAAACTAATGGCAAATCCATTCTTCTCAATAAGTTCATCTCTGATTTTTTTAGCTGAAATTTAAAACATTTGATTTGTTCGTTGTGAGCTTTGGCAACAGTTTGAGAACTCAAAATCACATGTGCCTTTGATCTAATTATTTGCTTCATTAACTTAAAAATTCATTTGTGCTTTGCTCGATTTTGAGATCTATGCTTGAAAGTGATAATGGTATTGTGCATGATTTTTTCTTTTTCTTTCTTTATTTATTTATTTTTTTTATTTTATTTTTTTTTTTTGAGCAGAAGTTGGAATAAAATTCAACCTAGGAAGTTGATAAAATAGACTAGTCAAATTTAGCTTAATTTTGCTTCTTCATATGATATGAAGTTGAGCAGTAGAACGTATAATGTGGTGCTTCCTTGGTTGTTATGTGAATTTATGTTCTTCTACAGGACGAAAGGTGGCTTTTCAATCTTATGTTCTTATGCTATTTGACGGTGCATGAGTTTTGTTTAATAGCTTGTTACGTTGAAGAGTTTTGAATTAAGGCATTTGTCTTGTTTGTTATCGATGTTTCCCCTTTCTAAATTTTATTTTGATTTTTAATTTCCATTGAAGTTAATCTTTTTTTTTTTTTTTTTGCTCCAAATGTTGCTTTGTTTATGTGTCCGTGGTATCTTCTTCATTTTCAATTGCTAGTTAGTGTAGTTTTGTGTGCTTAGTTTATTGATAGAAAGATATGATTAGAGTTCCATGTCCTTTGCTCCATTAATTTGGGTTCTTGGATAAATTTTGCTAAAAACAATCGATATTTCAACAAAATTTGTTGGAGTTCTTTGCTAAAATTGCTGATTTTACTCAACAATCCCTTGTTCTTGCTGAAATTAGATTTAGAGGTATAATGTCGTTGCAGTGTTGCTTTTAATGGTTGTATGTAATGGTATATGCTACATTTTCTTGGCGTAGTTTTCTTTTATTCTAAATTAAAATCTGTAGTATTCTTCATGCCTTGTTTTCGTTAAATGAAATGCTTTTACTTTTGGCAGGCTGAAAGACTTCTTGGGTACTTGAGAGAACCAAGACAAGGAAGCTTTCCGTTCAAGTTCATAAAGGTTGTTAATTGGTAAATTGTGTAATTTTGGATGGTTTATTTGTTAGTTTATTTTTTTGTGTTATCAATAAATTTGTATTTGTAGAGATTTGGAACCCTTGGAAAATTTGAGGACTATTGGTTTTGATTGAGTATCTTTGTCTCTTGACAAAAGTTTTGCTCTATGATGCATGGGTACTCCAATTTACATGACGTACCCGTACCGGGTACTCGATGGGTACCGGTACTTGATGGGTACTCGATGGGTACTTGGGGGTACACTTGGATATAGCTAGATACGTATCCAATATTTAAAAAAAATATTCTTTAAAATGGATACGGCATCAATATGCCAAGATTTTTTCTTTTTGTAATTAAAAAACACTTCTAATGACATAAAAAGCAAGTCTTTAATTCTTGAAATAAAATACACATTCTTTAACCTCTAGAATTTAGAATAGAAAACAAAAAGGCTCTTGAATATAAATGGAAATTGAAAACCGAAGCATTTGCAATTACTTTTGGTTCCGTTGCCAAGAGAAAGAGAGAGTTTGAATTGAAATGTTGCAATGGCTGCCCTAAATGTTGTTTGCCATCATATTTTACTTTATGAAATTTTAATTTTTTATACATATATATTATAAATTATATTACACATTGCCGTACCCGTACCCTAAATTTTCAAAAATTGTCGTACCCCGTACCCGTACCCGTACCGGATACCGGTACCGTACCCGTACCTATGCAACATAGGTTTTGCTCTTTTTTATGGAATGCTACTTGTCAATCTTATGCATTATTCAATTGTTTTAATGTACATACTTTGTTTCATTTCTAACATAAATTCTCAATTTTTGGGGCTACTTGGATTTTCTATTTTAGTTTATTAGTATTATTGTTGAATTCTTGTCTTAATCTCTTGAAATCTTGATTGGTTGTGACTTGTGGTTGCAAATTGACTATATTCTCAAGTATAAGTTTCATTTTTGTCACCATCTTTTTAAAATCTGTGGTTTAGTTCTCATGATGCATCAACTTATGTGGCTATGAAGTACATTTATATTTCGCTCTTCATTATTCATGACATCCAAAATTATAGCTGTAACAAGTATTTATGTCTCTTAGTTTTTAGCTTCATATTTGATTAGTATCTAGCAACAATTGACATATGAAGTATTAGTTGAATCTCTATCAAGGTTTTGATAGGAAACTGCTTTTTTCCTAGTAAAAATGTTGTTCATCGACTAGGTTGGATGATTGTTTCCTTGGAACACCTTCAACAAAGGTAATATATATATATATTTTTTTTATAATATAATAAAATCAATTAAAATAAGCAAATGCATAATCCACAATGATAAGATCATTCTCTTGTTGTAGTTGATTAAAGGAAGCCAAATAAATCTCAAGTGGATCCCCAATGTTCAAGATGTGGGCCACGGAAGACTTTATGTATTTGGCATACCTTACAATCTTATTGGTGATAATATTTAGTATTTGAAATTTAGGACACAGCATAAGTTCTTTTTTAAGTTCTTAATGGCATTGTTATTTGTTTGCTAAATTTAGATTAGTCATAAGACTATTTTTTGAAAATGGATTGTTTGAGCTAGATTAAATGTCACTGATTAATGCACCAATTATTCCGATTAGTTATGTTTATTAAACTCATGATTATATTTCATTAGGGAAATGGCTCAAAAGCTATCAAATGAGAAACATTTGAGGCACTTATTAAATAATTGCCATTAAAAATAAGGTACAGAGGCTTTAACAATAGCCTTTAAAAGGTAGAAAACAGCCTCCATTAGCTATATATGGAGGATATTTATATAAGTGCCTTCATATTTTTTGCGACCGCAGAAAGTTTTATGTATTTGCCTCCATATGAATTAGGGGCATATTATGCACATTCCAAGCAAAAAAAAAAAAAAACCCTCTACATGTTAGTATTGTAGTAGTGAAATATACTCCTTTTGGTAAATTTACGGTGAAGAACTGCTATTATTTGATTCAAACTTTGTGAGATACTTCCACCAGTCTAATATTTCAGCCCTGACTGATGGTTCATCTATGCATTAACTAGAATTTTATTTTGGAAATGTTTTGTTCCCTAAAAAATTCAAATATTCCGTTAGCTTTTATATTGGAATATTATTTCTACATGAGACATTTTATTCATAGTAAAATTTAGGTACCATCAATTTGTCCACTGTGTGTATAGGCCCCTAAATCTAGTCTTCATATTGTTAGGGACTGTATTTTGGCATAAGATGTCTAAACTTGATCTCGTTTCCATGGTGGATCATTCAAACAGCTTAAACTGTTTTGCTTGGTTAGAGATGAATTCTTCATTACCTAGTCATGATTTCACTCTCTTACTTATTAGTTGTTGGATGCTGTGGAATACTATAAATGAGGCATTTCAGTCAAACTTGTCTCTATTAGCATTGGACATAGCTTCTTAGGCATGCATCTATCTGACCAAATTTGATTTATTTTACCTCGTATTATGAGTTCTCGGCATGACATTTGCAACTTTGGTTGGCATGTCTGTCCTAATGGTGTTTTGAATAATATTTTTGATGCCTCATTGCCCTATTCATGGAACTATCGTGTTGCAATAGTTGTGAGGGATTCGGATGGGCATTGTGTATGATATTAGAGAAAGAATTTTCTAGGAAAGCTTTTGCCTATAGAAGTCAAAGCGAGAACAGCTTATTTTGCTATCTTTTGTGCGGTAAAAGAGTGGAAAAATGTTATCATCAAATGTGATAGTGAAATGGTGATCAAAGCTTTGATGTATGATGATAACAATATATCTACAATAGGAGCAATTATCAATGAATGTCATCTTCATGACAGGGCATTTAACCACACTTTATTTTGTTATGTGGAAAGTAGGATAACGAGCTTGTTAACACTCTTGATAAAATTCTTGGTTTCAACAACATGTCTTCAAAATTACTTCTAACTTAACTATCTCGTGTAATTTGATATCTTTTATATAAGATTATTACCATTTTTTCCCTTAAAAAACAACAATTTTGGAGATCTTCAAGGCAGCTATGATGTAGAATTGGCATAAACTTTGCTGAGTGAACTGAGAATAAAATTCATATTTAAAAATTACTTATAAACTATCATAAAAATATGACCTCCTATCACATGATAGCCAAGGTTTTCTCTCGTATAAAAGCCTTCCATATCTTCTTCTTCAGACAAAATTTCTATAAAGTCATTTGTAACATAGGTTAGCAATTAAAATATGTTTTGTCTTTTTTTTAAAGTAGTTTTCTGTAGAAACCTTGCTTGTGAAAGCTATAATTATCAAATACCCTTCTCACACATTTTTATTGGCACATCCACCTATCTTAAAAAGTCAAATGCACTACCAGTCCTTCTTGTCGTTGATTGTATGACACATGCCTAATAGTGAAGGTGTTTGATTTTGGCTTGTGTAAAAACTATTCTGCCCCTTCTTTTTTTTGAAGAAAACCCATTTCATTCACCTATTGTCTCCTCCCTCCTTTAGCTTCTTTTATTGGCTCGACCTTAGTTCTTCTCTCTCACTTGTCTCACATTCTTTCATGGGATTTTCATTGAAATGATACATTACTCCAACAACCAATCATGTGATGATTAGGTACCAATTCCTCATAGTCATTGTACTTCTAGAAGGTTAAGGAAAAAAAAGACCAACAAAGACTTCATTCTTGTCAAGAGCAATAATCCTTGTACTGAGAAAGAATGCACATTATTCCTTTCTCACCCTATGTTATCTTCGAGGTCATATGATTCTCTTAATATGCTAGTACTATCTAAGTTAATCTTGAAGATATCATTCTCATACTGGTAAAGCATTAATGTCTTGAGAGTTGAGACAGTATTAACCAAATTATATTCATAATCTTCATAATGCAGTTCGTGTATATAATTTTTGGACTCATATTCACTTGTCGTTTCTTCGTATATGAATTCACTTTCATTATTTGAAAATGACTTCTCTTGAATCACACTAAATATGGCTACCTGCTCGTGCTCTACTTCTTCTTCTTTCTTTCTTTCTTTTTTTCTTTTTTTCTTTTTTTTTTTACACATAAAGGTATTGAAACAAAGGCTTCGCCAATATTTCCTTTCTTAATTTTGTGACCTTCCGCACCAGTGGAAGTAGTCTTAGCGATTTATAAAGCTTAATCATTTATTTGATTTCAAAATTGAAACAAAGCTGCTATTAAAATGATCGTCATTCAAACTTGTGTTATTTATCATTGCGCTTTACACGGCTTATGTACATAGGTTTTGATATCATTGCTAAAACATATAGGTCCTCTTCTTCTTAGTCCTTCTTTATTCATAGCCTATTTCTCTTTCTCTATTCATCTTTTGGATCATAGTCTCGTGCTCCTTTCCTCTTCTGGATCCACAACTTTTTCTCTATTTCAAAATCCACATAGACTAGTGATTAAATATTAGTCATCTTTCCCCCATCACTAGAACTATGTGTGAGAGTTTCTGTGACAACATGGGCGTTTGGGATTTACAAAGTCAATGTTTTGAAAATCGGACCAGACCGGCCAGTTTGACTGGTTCGACTGATGACTCGTGCTTGTTCCGGTCCAGGTGATTCATAAAAATCAGTGCTCAATTGAGCGGGACAAACCTAATAAAAACCTATCAATAATTGGTTGAACATGTACCGGTTGAACCGATTTTTGACCAAATGAACACTTTTATAAATAAAATAAAAAAAAGGAAAAATGCAAGTAAATATTAAAGATTCTTGATTCTTCATCTTCCATCCCAACTGACAAGGGAGATATGCTATTGCAGCAATAATGTGGGAACAAAAAAGGATTTGATGGTAGGGAAAATTGTTCTTACGTTGCCATGCATGTATGGATTGCAAAGATGAAAGTTAAAAAGAAGAGAGAGAGAGAGAGAGAGAGAGAGAGGGGGAGGGGGAAGAAGATGGAATTATGAATACAAGCCCCAAAGATGGCAGATGTAAACAAATATGGAGATGAACTTATGAATAGAAAGCTTTGAAAAGCAATCATAAAAAGTAGAGGAAAAACCTGCCACTTCTCTTTCTTTTTTAATTCCTTTTTCTTTTCCATAAAATTTGATTAATGTACTTTGAAAATTTAATTTTATTGAAAAAATGGTATAACATTTCCTATTCCAACCCATTAATTTAATTTTTATGGAAATTATTATTAATCTTATTTATTTATTTATTCATTTTTACTTTCTTATTTAATATACAAATTGAAATGATAATTTCATAAATTTTTTTGGTCTTTGTGATTTATTGATTTTGTGGTGGCATTTGAGAGATATAAAATTATAAAATAATATTCTTTTAAAAGAACAACATGAAAAAATGACTTAAAATTAGTGGAATTTTATGTTATTCTTATTAAATAATTAATTTTTTCTATTTATTTGCTAATATTTGTAATATTATGTATAATTAACTATAATTATTACGTCATGTCAGTCGAATCGGCAGTGGAACCGATTGAACTGGTCGAACCAGTAACTAGTAAAGCTATCGGTTCTATGTCTGGTCCGCTTTTGAAAACATTGTACAAAGGAGGGTAAGAGCTCTGGCTTCAGAACTAAGACAATAATATAATTTGTTGAAAAGATGAAAGAAATAATTTACATAAGTGAGGGTAATTTTGTCAAAAGACTTTTGCTCAATGGATGAAGAAGCTCCTAGGTGTGGCGGATTTAGCATGTACCGAGTGGGTTTGTCACGCCTTGAGCTCAAGGGCTGGGAACGCGAGATTGGCCTGAGAATCTGCCGTGCGCAACCTGAAATTGAACTGTGAACAACTCGCTCAAAAGGCATATCCAACGGTTGAACATAGATTCCTTGGCTATTGTTTTATATATTGGTTGCTATTTCTTTGAATTCCTAATGTGGGATGTCACAATCACCACTCCTTTAGAATACGACGTCCTCGTTGCCACATAACAGAGCCTAGGACCGCCCACTAAACGTTGAGACTCTAGAGGTGGCTTCTACGGGCTCAAGAGGTGGCTTCCGAGCATGTAGCACTTTGTCCCGTAGGCTCAAGAGGTGGCTCCCATACATGTAGCACTTTGCCTTGCATAGCACTTAGCTCTCATCGTGTAACGCCCCAAATTTCTAGAGCATCTACCTCTAGGTCCGGAACGCTACTCTCGAACAGAAAACTAGCTAATAACCGTAACCAGAAAATTCGTCAGGCGTTCATAACTTAACAACTTAAATATCCCATAATTCATAACTAAAATTTTTCAAGTTACATCATGAGTTCCACAAAATACAACTAATCTTACTTAAATTCTTACAAGTTCAACTAAGCTTATACATGGTCAAATACATAAGTCAAAATACTAAATGCTACTTGAGGTCAAGTTAATGTCCTACATGGTAATTTGAAGTCATGAGTCCACTGACCCAGCAAGTTTATGGCATAGGAGAGACAAATGGGGTATAACAAAGGAAGCAAGAAGCCAACAATGATCATAACAAAAAAAATCAAACATGAATGTGATTTGCAACAAAATGAAGTTATAAGGACGATCATACGAAACGAATAGCTCGAAACAATTATCACATTCATGTTCATCTTATATATGGCTGAAACTAATGTTTGGTGGGTCTGTCACCCTTATAACTCCAACAAAACATATATATACCTTATCTCTTCAAATTGCTAACTCGAGTGGCCACTCGAGTAGCATATACATATTTTGAAGCACTGCCGACCGCGTGCCTCGAATAGCCGTTTGGAATCCTAACTCCAGGACTTCTCCGGGCTACCCAACAGACAGAGATTTTCAGGGGTTCAGACTGATGATCTGATATCGTCCAATCCAAATCCACCTAAAAATCCCCAGGGCCCAACGTATATGTATATAGGTTTAGAATGGATAAACATAATCAAACATATAAGTCCGAATTGGATTACGTATTCAAATATCAAACGAATTCAAGAATGGTTCGGATTAGACATTGGACGTAGGAAAACTTATTTTGAAAGTTACATGCTTTATTTCATTCCTATTTATTTGTATATACATATATATATATATCAATGTCTATATATTTTTGAAATTTCGATTGAAATTCTAGATTAAAATCTGAAATTTTCTCTTTTCTTTCCCCTTTTTTTGTTTTATTTTTCATTGAAATTTTCAGATTTAAAGTCTGGAAATTATATTATATATATAAAAATGTATATATATGTATATTGAAGTTTTGATGGAAATTCCAGATTTTAAAAAAAAATCTGGAAAATCTATCTTACTGATTTTTAATTTTCTTAATCTTGTTGAGATTGAAAGATTGAAATCCGAAAATTATATTATATATACACACACACACATATATATATATATTATATCATAACTGAAATTCCAGATTTAAAATCTGGAAAAATATACATTTTATGTACCTTTACTTTTCGAAATTTCATTTCATTTTTTTGTTATATTTTGACCCAGAAACAAGTCCCGTTGGCCCATGAAATGAGCCCAATTCAAGCCCAATAGTTAGCCACATTTGTTGACCATGTTTAGCACCATTTAAAAACTCAAACTATATATATATATATAAAGAAATGAAGGCTGCAGAAGCCAGCCGGAAAGAGCAGCAGCTTAGCTGCCCTATGGATGTGATTCACATCCATCCATCTATCCTAGCATGTCAATTAAGGTGGCTAAGTATTGGGTAATTGTTCTAGAGGGCCTCAATTTTGAAATTTCTTCATTTTGACCCCAATTTATCTCTATAAATAAGTCACCATTAGAGCTCAAAATTCTGCTGAAAACAAACACTTTAACACTTAGAAGATTTTGCAACTTTACTCCTCTCAAACACATTGGCATTTGGATTTTTCTTATATCTCTTTCCCCTATCAAAAATCAAACATCCTTAAAGGGGATTCTAGGGTGTGAGCTCATCCTAAACATTAGGTAAGTTAAGCTTATGAACATGCTTAAAGAATGGTTTGTTTGATGAATGTATAGAGCTTAACATTATGTATGTATGGTTATAGATCATTGAGGGTTAAGCTTGGATCATCACATATTTACAAGACTAAGCTACAAGAGATAAGATTTATAGTATATTCCCTTATTCATGAGCATGATTTCCCAATTTTCCTCTTGATTCAACGAGCATGCTTTGTATTATGGAATATCAGATGTTCTATCGGATGTTGAGCATGTGAACTTATGATATTTATTGCTATTCTTGCTATTCATGCTCCCTATCTTGAATATGAATCTATCCCAAAACTTATTGAACCATTCCAAACTATATACCGTTGTTTGGGATTGATTTTAAATGTTGGACCATGGACAAGAGGAGAAACGAGCTAAAATTTGATTGAAACGGGTGATATGGACAAAACCGTATATTTCAATATTAAAACGATATTTTGAAAAATTCTCCAAACCAAAATTTATAACCATGATTTATAAATGATATTACACCTACGAACATCTCAAAAATGTGTATTCGGAACTAAATCAATAGATTTGAAACGAAAAG
>JACFYI010003715.1:456798-467151 GCA_014898755.1 Handroanthus guayacan
TCACTAATGTTACTTAATGTACAAGAATCTCAAGATGAAATTCAGAGTGAAACGTTTACAATTTTTCTTTATAGTCTATAATGAACATCTACAATTGGACCACGTACCACTTGACTACATTTTCTTGGACTTTGTCTTAGTAATATTTGAGGTAACTAGTTCTACTAAGAAATCAATAAACCTGTGTTGAAACAATACAAAATAAAAGATCCACGTCCGTTATACATCTTACAGTTTTGTTGCCCCTTCTTGATGGTGTGCCCTCCCTTTGCAAATGTTTCTTGACCTGCACAATAACTAAGACAATATAAAATGGTAAAGAGCCTGATATTAATAAAATAAAATAATTTCTGCAATTAAAAGCCATCTATTGCTTTTCCTTTGATGATGCACCAAATCCAAAGATATGTCTGCTGCCTATTTTTGCTGTCTCTAGTGTAACTTAATTGAGAACCTTAGTGAGAACCTCATTCTCAGCTTCTTTTTAAGCCTCATTACCAGCATCATACTCATTCTCTTGCTCAAGCTCCTTAATGCTAAGAGAAGTCCTTCAATTATGTCCAACTCTCTTGCATTTACCACATTTCAATGTGCTTTGTTGTCTTTTGAGCTTTGCTTGGTTTACTTTGTTGAGCAATGGCTTCTCCCTAGGATTTTTCTTTGTCTTCACTTAAATTTCAAATGGCTCTCTCCTTCTGGCCTTTGTGGGTCTGGTGCACCTCTCCTAGCGGATAGTGGTGGAATAAACTCTGTTCTATCCGATTGCATCCTACCATTTTTCTCGGACAATAGCAGGTGCATAAGCCCTCCTATATGTTTCCACAAGGTAGCATCTATGGACAGAGTTCTCCACTTTTAGTTCCCAACATAGTATGGTATTTGTAGCATTGTTACAAGGTATCCCCCTTAAGTCCCATTCGATTGATTCTTGCCTTCAAGTTTACAATGTATTGGCCTCTATCAAAGCACAAGATTCGGTAGTGATTGTCATCACTCTTTATTAGGATGCAGTTAGCTTGCCTCTCAATGTTCTTTCGGATAATTTCTTGAATTTTTGGACAAAAAGGACCTTTTCATCTGTGGTTAGCCACGTCTTATGAGCATGATCCATATGAGGATTGTGAGTACCAGCCTCCAAGATGCAGCTCTTAAAGCATTCACATAAACTATTTAGCAGTAAGTCACACCTTGCATATGTTGAGAAATGGGGCCACTCATGATTTTGCTTGTCATTTAACCATTCAACATCATTTTCATCAAGTTCATTAAGCTTTTTCATCCCCATTCTGAACTCATCAGGTGTGGTAGCTTTTGCAGGATTCCATAGTGCTGTTTTTAATGTTGCCATAGTGCTGCCTCTAGATGCAGCACCTTTGAAATTAGAATGAAGATGTTTGACACAATGCTTGAAGTCAACACTAGGGAAGGTATTTCTGAGTGCCTGTAACAAACCTTTTTCTTATCTGACATGCATGTTTAGGACATCTCTTTCTTTATGTTCAAGTCAAGTTTCACCAAGGTTAAGAACCAGTCCCTCGTATCATCATTTTCCTTAGTTACCATAGCATAGGCAATGCGGAAGGTATTATTAGTATCAATCCAAACTGTAGTTAGCAACATACAGCCATAGGGCCCCTTCAAAAGACGCCTATCAAACCCAACCATAGGCCTAGACCCAGCTAAAAACCCTATTTTTAGTTCATGTAGGCAAACATAAAATCCTTTAAGCCTAGTTTGTCCACAGACTAATAGTGCCTAAAATGACGGTAAAGCCACGATTTGTCAACTTTGTCTTAGCAGCACAATCCTGTAAAAGTTTCTATTGGTCTTTAGGTTCTCCATTTATCATTAGTAAGGCCTTCTACTTAGTTTTATATGCCTGATTTTTACTAATACTTGACACGAGGGCACTTTGGATCCGGATAGACTTGCACTAACGATGTATGATTCAAGGAGTTGAATCATTGTCCTGTTTCATGGGTAATCGATGTAGTTGACATCGGTGCATGTTAGTGGGTATTTGTTAGAAGAATAAGTTTATTAAGAGACCCGACATAGAAAATTCCATGAGATAGCCATAGTGGCATTTGGTGATGGATTATTCTCTATCTTACGATAGTGCATATAATTAGTCCTTAGACTTAAGGGACCATGGTGATCTTATGGTAGGTTCTTGTTCTTTGATGTGCATCTCAATCACTGATTAGCAGATCAAATGAGGTGCACATTGGGTGCAAGCTATCTACGCATAGAGGTTTATGAGTTCCAAAAAATGATGCGTTTCCTCGCCTTGATGAACAAGTAAATCTCCTATGTTTTCTATGATGATTCGATTCAAGAAAATCCTTGCGCAAGATGGTGTGTTGATTTGGAAAGGAGTTTCCAAAGTCTAGGACATAAACGAATCAATTATTAAGAATAGATGCATAGTTATTGGGTTATTAGGGACGCCAAAAATATCATAACCCTAGGCTACAATCGGGCGATGAAAAATGAAGGGACCGTATTTGCACGGCACACGTAAGTAGGTGAGGTTCGCACCACAATTAATTCACCAATAAATTGGGCTTCATAGGCTTGTGGTTAGACATTGACTATAGAGATAGGGTACTATAGAATTAATAGAGATTAATTCTATAGGTAATTAGTTAAATGGTTTAATTAATTATAAATCGTAAAGAATTACGAGCCCATGTCTAATTAATTGATGAACCTAATGGGTCACACGACTTCCTCAATTTAGTCTTAAGTAGAGATTCTCTAATTGGATTAGAGATAATCGTTTAAATTAGATTTAGGCAAATCAAGAGAGATTTTGACTAAAAGTCAAAATATTTGACCTAAGTCAAAATTAATCTTCTTGAATAGATTAATTTGAAGAGCCAAATTATTCTAATTGAATTAATGGTTAATTTGATTCAATTAATTTCAATAGTTAAATTAATTGATTCAAGAAGATAAATTAAATTATGAGAAAAATAAATTTAGGTATTTAAAGTGAATTAGAATCTACGTAGCACTTTAATTTATTGGTTGATTAAAACGCTACATAGATTGCAACTTGAATGCCATATAAGTTAAGATATTTTAAAGAGAAGAATTTAGATTGTTTTCTTCAAAACTACCTTGCCAACTAAGCATTCAAGTTGGCAAAGATCATACTTTAAATTCCATGTGATAACCACCTCTCCAACAAACCAAAAATTCTGCCATCACATTAAAATTGCAACTGAATCTGCATTTTCGCTGTGTTTGTTTTATTTTAGCCTAATCTTCACCTTCAATCCAAAGCATGGGTGATGAAGTCAAGGATGTTTAATAGGCTTTGGATTATCATTTCAAGGCTTGAACTTAGATTAACAAGAAACAATGATAATAACAATAAAAAGCTCAAAATAGCAAGAAAATCGACTTGATCATGGATAGCACAAACTCAACATAACATGATCAACAAAACATGAATAGAGACCAAATAATCGAATGGAAGGAGCAAGAGTTTCCATAAGTCTTACCTTAGTCCAAGCTTAAATGCAAAACACCGAGTTCTTCGAATATTCGTTCAACCATCTAAACATAAGATAACAAATTCTTAATCAAACTTTAAATCATAACTTAACATATCATTTAGACATAAAAGCTAAGGCTTAACTCACCTAATGGTTTGAGAGAACAGCCCTAAGTTTCCCTTTTGATTTCCTTTTGTTACTTTGAAAAACTTCAATGTGTGTGTGTGTGCAAGATAGAAGCTGCTGAGAGGAAAAGAAATGAAAATAGAAGCTGAAATTTTTGCAGCAAAAAAATGGAAGTGCAAGTGGTTGAAACCAAGTCTTCATTTCTATTTATATTTGGAGAAAATATTAACCTATTTTGTTGGGCTTAAAAGGCTTATTGAGCCGAAATATCACGAGAAAATCGAAACTTAGAAGAGAGAAAATATTTCGGATGTGCGAAACTCATTTTGAGATTGAAACGTTTTCTTTTCATTTTATTGAAATCGGATTATTTTGCAAAAATCGGCGATTCAAAATTTTGAGGTTAAAATGGTGTTCGTGATTTTGAAAATGAATTATTATTAAAAAAATCGATAATCTAAGATTTTATTTTAGGAAAATTTTCGGGGTGTTACAATCTTCCCCCTTAAATTAATCTGGTCCCTAGATTCTCTTCTCTATACGAATAGGTGGGGATATCTAATTTCCATAACGTTCTTATGCTCCCAAGTAACTATATTCTATTTCCTTATTTCTCCCAGAAGATCTTAACTTAGAGGATCCTTCAATTCCTAAATTCTCGAGTTTTGAAAATTAGGATTCGAACAGGTCACTTTACATACATAACGCCACTGTGGGTAAGCGGTTTGGTAGGACAAGCGACAAATTCTTATTTTGCCATAATCACAGGAGAATTTTGATACTTAATGTAGGTTTCATAAGATTCTATTATAGGTTCTAAACTTCATATAGGATTTTTATCAATTCTGAAATCGAACCTATTCGCTTAGCACACATAGCCGATATAAAAGAATGCGCAATTCTAAGGCTAAATAAAGCATGGCATAAAATCTCAGACTAAGGTATTACTTTCCATTCCTTGGGTGGGGTCCATCCCTCATTCTCTTGTTAGCACATTGGCTTGGGTTTTAAACCCTCAATGAATTTTTTTTTGTCTTTAACTTTTCATCTATCAGGACATGCGAGACGGACTAGATCATCCGATTATATTCCAACTCATACATTATTACTGATATAGATTCTCGAATCAGATTCATGAACTCTTTTATTTTCACCTTTCTTGCTACTTGGAGAAAGTACTTTCCATAACTCTGCTCGAAATATCCCCAAGTCTACATGATCCCTTTTTACGATTCCTTATTTGCTCTACAATATATCACCGATTCTATGCTGTCTTTTCTAAAAGAAAAGTAGCATATCTAACCTATGGTTCCTTCGAGTAGTTGAGTACTCAGAAGATTGTCTCAACTTCCCAAATCACACCTCTACTTCCTTATTATCAAGCTCATTCTTGAACTTGGGTGGTTTAAATCTCAGAAACCTAGTTAATGATTGACCCTTTAAATTTTCCTTGCTAGCACGCTCTAGGTTAGCCGACTATCATTATTAGTTTATGAATGGCTGCAAACCCATTTCTGATTGGTAAAGTTCTCTTACATGGCCTTTCTTAGGTAAAGCACTCTCTATATTTCTTAGGTTTTCGCGTGCCCACATTTCCTCAAATAGAACTCATTTTGGCCTATCGTGTTTCCCAAGGAATTCGTTTGTTGAGGTTTTTATACTCATCACCTTATTTATCAAATATCGGCCCATGAGATTCTTTAGTGTTAATCCAATGTTCAAAACTCATAATTTCCTTTCCACAAAATATACCATCAAGGCGTAAGATTAGCAATACTAAAATCCCATATTTATTAAGTTCAAAATATTCCTCATTAATTAGCAAAAAGCCTGGTTACTAATTCACCTCACAAAATGAGCAAAGAAAATAGTTAGTTACACAACCACTGCCATATCATGCCTAGTTTCCATCATTATAATCACCACTAGGCTCTAAAAAACTTGGCACACTTGAGATTGCCACTCACAAGTACTTATGCACCTAAGTCCCTAACATATAATTATATAGATGTGTTTATCATTTCAACTTCCAATCAATCTTAACTCAATTAGGATCCTTTGTCTCCTTGTTTTTATATCCAGTATTTACTCTGACAACATTCTCAACATTCTTAGCATCACTCAACCCAATTTCGTCCCTTCCTGCGAGTTGTCCCTTAGTCCAAGCTAGCGTCTCATCTCTTTTCTCTAATTCCTTATTAAAAATTCCGTTCATTCACTTTCTTGATTGTCCCATGATTGGGATTATATTCCAACTTCTTCATTTCAGTTAATTCTTGCTTTTCCCGGTTCATCCTATCCACGACATTACCAATAATCGCAAATGGCAAGTAAAATTGTGAATGTAATAACGAATCTATCCTAACACCAAGGTTTTCTAAATCCTATTGTTCAACGATATACAAAAGCTTCGTTTCTTTGTCCATCTCTTCTTGAGGTTACTAAGGTTGATGCTTAATCCAAAGCAATTCGACATCATATTCGCCTATCACAATTTTCTAAAATCAAATGGTTAATGCATAAATATAGCAGTTCACAAATTGGTAGGCCTCCTAATTGCTTTAAGCATTACCCATCATACCAAGTCATAACTTGATTCAGTCCAAGCCTATAACATAAATCCAAAGAAGTTCCTATCCCAAGGATCTAATTCCAACGTAGCTCGGGTTCTTTCCCTAAGAAACCCAGAGCTCTGATACCACCTATAGCGCCCCAGGTCGCAGTAACATTTTGCCCCGTGATCTAGAATGCTACTCATGGTCGGGAAATATTCTAAAACCAAAACAGAATCTAACATGTACATTTCAAACTAAAATTCCCAAAGAAATATCATTTCAAACCAATAAAGTTCGATCAGAATACATAAGCAGCTAACTACAAATTACAAGTCGTCTAACAGTACAATCTATAGGTCCAAAAAGTGCAATGGAGCTAGAATTACAAATTCCAAAAAAAGAAAGCTATCACATTCAAACTTTGAGCTTTCAGTCATTCAATCCATGGCCTATGAACCTACATGATATTATGAAATCATGAGTCCACCGACCCAGTAAAACTTATGGCAGAAAATCAGAAATGAAAGAGTTCCAAAGATAGGCATATCAATATCAAAACGAGAATGTGATTTAATAAACGATTCAGAAATAATCGAAATGATCAAAACAAGCAGATAACATTAAACATTTATCACATTCAAGTCGTAAGGCAGAATCAAGTAGTTTGATAGATTTGTCACCCTTATAGCTCCAACACATATCATATAAAATCATTATTTCTTCAAACTCTCGAATGAGCATCTTATAAAGAGTCAAGCACAACTGACGTACGCGCTTTAGAGTAGCCCTTCAGAACCCTACCTCCAAGGTCATCCAAACTATCCCACATGCAGGGATCTGTAAGGGTTCAGATCATCAACCTAACATTGCCTAATCCGATACCCCTAAAAATCCCGAGGGCCTAACATGCATTCATTCAGTAGGCTAGAAATAACGAGACATTCGAACATATCGTGTTTCATAAAGCCATTTGGCACATATTTGATTGACCAATAACATTAAATAAACAATTCAAAAATTCGATCAATCATATCATTTAAACAAATCAGAATTAGACTATGGACTAGAGAATTCCTTGTTTCGAAATCTCAAATTTGTTTTAGAAAGATTAGATATGGACTTGGTTTATCAAAAATGACGTCGAAAATTCATTTTGCTCACTGGAATAAGCGCCCAAATGGACACTTGAGCACTCAGCCTCTGAATTTTGGGTGAAAAATAACATTTTTGAAAAGTTGGACGGATACTGGGGCACTCTATATGAGCATTTGAGCGCCCACTGAGCGCTTGGGCGCTCAAAGTTGAGCGCAAACTCTCGGGTTGAAATCCGATTTTTTTGTCTTTTTATTTTCTTTTGATTTTTGGTTCAAAATCACATTTTTAAAAGTCTCTTATGTCCATAAACATTTATAAATCATCATTTTAAAATTTGGTTAAAGATTTTTCAGAAATCAAAATCAAGTCAAAAAGTTGCGTTTTGTCCATATCTTTCATTTTCATTCAATTTTAGGTTATCAAATCCTCATCTTAGTCTATGGTCCTAGGTTCATTTTAAATCCAAAGCATGGGTGATGAAGTCAAGGATGTTTCATAGGCTTTGGATTATCATTTCAAGGCTTGAGCTTAGATTAACAAGAAACAATGATAATAACAACACAAAGCTCAAAATCGCAAGAAAATCAACTTGATCATGGATAGCACAAACTCAACATAACATGATCAACAAGCCATGAATAGAGACCAAATAATCGAATGGAAGAAGCAAGAGTTTCCATAAGTCTTACCTTAGTCCAAGCTTAAATGCAAAACACCGAGTTCTCCGAATATTCATTCAACCATCTAAACATAAGATAACAAGTTCTTAGTCAAACTTTAAATCATAACTTAACATATCATTTAGACATAAAGCTAAGGCTTAACTCACCTAATAGTTTGAGAGAACACCCCTAAGTTTCCCTTTTTATTTCCTTTTGTTACTTTGAAAAACTTTAATGTGTGTGTGCATGCAAGATAAAAGATGCTGAGAGGAAAAGAAATGAAGATGGAAGCTGAAATTTTTGCAGCAGAAAAATGGAAGTGCAAGTGGTTGAAACCAAGTCTTCATTTCTATTTATAATTGGGGAAAATATTGAATACTTGGTGTACATAATTTTGGTTGATTAACAATTGCTTCCAATCCAACCAAACCCCAATTTTGATGAAGAAAAATTCGGCTGCCCATGCTTCTCAAAATCTGATTTCTAATTTTTTTTTTTTTTTGGAAATATTTATTTATTGGGCTGAAATTGTCGACAAAATTTGGTATGATATTTGGGCCTATTTTATTGGGCTAAAAAGGCTTATTGGGCCAAAATGTCGTGAGAAAATTGGAACTTAGAAGAGAGAAAATATTTCAAATGTGCGAAACTCATTTTGAGATTGAAATGCTTTCTTTTTGTTTTATTGAAATCGAATTAATTTGAGAAAATTGGCAATTCAAAATTTTGAGGTTAAAACGGTGCTCATAATTTTGAAAACGAATTATTATTCAAAAAATCGGTGATCCAAAATTTTATTTTAGAAAAATTTTCGAGGTGTTACAGAAGCCCTAGATAGAAGCACTACGAAACTTTCCCTCTAATTTTTTGGTCCTTCTTCCAATTATTTGAATTGTATTTATGATATTTTCTCAATTTTGGGAAAAATAAATTTTCACCAAAATTTAAAGGAAGAGAAATTTAATTAAGAAAGAAATTTGCACTTACCTTTTTGTATCTCATTTCTTCCCTTGATAAATTATTTTCTTTCATTCGATAATGTATTTTCTTCTTTAAAATAGAAAATTGGTCGAAAATATTATTCTTTTACAAATTTTTTAAAAATTCTTCCTTTTATTTTCAGAATAAAATATCATTCGAAAGTTTGAGGAAAATAATGAGAAAAAAATAAGGAGAAGTAATTCCATAAACTATTTCTAGTTCTGAAGAACAACAATAATTGTATGGATATATACGTATACATAATATAAAATCTCCAAATGCACAAATTCAATCAAACAAACTTTTGTTGGAGCTTTCCACCGCTATCAAGGTTTCTTAGTAACTTTCTCTTCCTCAAAAGATCAATGCAGTGCAAAGAAAATTTTGGAAGTAATTGATATTTCTTGAGATTTCTTGTGTTTGAAGGCATTTCTCGAAAGGATATTTTTAATGATAAAAAATATAAATTTACATATTTTATAGTTATTAATTTATTTACTTCATTTTACACAACATTTGTTTTCAAATAATAATATAACTATATATGAGTGGCATTAAAGAAAATAAATGAGTAGTGGCACTAATTAAATCCCTTTAAAACATGTTTATATTGACACCTTTAGTTAAACGCCACTATGTTGTCTATCGACTGTTAATCCAAATGTCACTATGTATTATACATAATGGCAACATTTTACAAGTACCATTATATTAATTTTATGTGATGCTAAAATATAAAATGTCACTAAATCAATGCTCTAAATACTTTGTGGTATTTTTTTCTAAATGACACCATAATTAAATATAAATGTCACTTTGGGGGGAGGGAATAGTGGCATTAGTAAATGTCTTTAAACTGCGTTTATGTTGACATTTTCAAATGAATGACACTATTTTATTATCATTTATTAATCAAAGGCCACCAAGTATTATACTTTAGTGACATTTTCACAATGGTGTTGAATTTTGCACTCTTTTTTTTTTTTTTTTTTTTGAGGAATAAACTCAAATATTATAAGGATCACAGAACAAAAACAAGTAGACAACAAAATGGAGGCTATGAGCAAAGAGGTTCAGGAAGCATAAATCCAGAAGCCTCAGACTCAATCTCCAGCTTGGCTAAAGCATGGGCCAAGCTATTATAGCACCGTTTACTAAAGTGGAATGGTAATCAACAATCATACTCCCAAAGGATGCTAAACACTCATCACCCCAGCGCAGCCTTCTTGGGTCAAAAATATAAAGGGGAACGGAAACTTCATAGAGCTAACTAGGTCCTATCTTTTCTAAAGCACAAACTGCTTTCAAGAGTTTCTTTTTCTGGTTAAAGATCTGTAGCTATTGGCCTTACTAGCCTTGAGTCCCATGTAGCATGTTTTATTTAGTCCAGCTCCAAGCTAGAACCCCGGGGAGTTCATTCCCGGTTCA
>JACFYI010003715.1:467251-477848 GCA_014898755.1 Handroanthus guayacan
TTCTCCGTTAGTGACCTTTTCGAAGGGAAAATTACACTTTCTTCCCCCATTTTTACCCTACATTCTCCCCCCATTGTTTTACCCTACATCACCCCCATTTCTTTTACTATCTTCCTTGCTCCATCTTATTCATCTCTGCTTACTACATCTTTTCCATCTCTTTGTTATTTGCCTGTTTTTTGTTTCTTTTATTATCTTCTTCTTCATTTCTCCATTTTTTAATGATTTTTTATTCTCAACACTGATGTCTACTTCTTCATCTAAATAAAGTGAATGCTACTATGATAACCTAGCCATAAAGAGAACTTTATAAACGAGAAAAAATCCCAATAGAAAATTCTTAGTTTCTGCTAACTCAATAAAAAGTTATGTTTTTTTCTTTTTTGCTTGGGAATATATGCCAATGTATCCATGAGCAAAGGTTATAATACCTGGATCATTGCATAGAATCAATGCTTTAGATAATGAAGTTTCAAGAACTACTGGAAGAATTAGCTATCCCACGAGGTGGGAAAGGATTTAATTTTTTTATGACTGTTTTTCATGGTTCATTATGGTATGGAAGACAATGAAATGAATCCCCCACTTGAAGCCAATTTTAAGTTGGTGTTTGAAGCCCTTGCACCCTTACCTATTTTGGTTTGAATTAAGTTAAGTACCTTTCCTTGTTTTGGTTAAGTGAAGACTTGTATAATGTAATTTAAAGCAAATGTAATTTGTGTTATATTCTGTGTTCCTTGCGTTATTGTAATTTAAGGGACAGGGTTATGCTGGAGAAAAGGAATTTGGGATGAGCTATGAATTTAGGGTTTACAAATGGCGACTTCTGTTGCTTATCTTTTACTTAAACACTGTTAACTCTTTCTCTCTCTCTCTCTCTATCTCTCTCTCTCTCTCTCTAATTTTATTTACTTTTTTTTTCTATTAATCACGTGAAAATTCTCCTCCCCAAATAGCCTACTAATGGACACACACCAAGTATGTGCTTTTTCCATTAATGAGTTAATGGCAGGATGAAAATTGCAACGTTCCCCTAACCTGTGAGACTAAAATGCTTATTCTGAAATGAATGAGACTGGAAATTAAAATAGCCCACAATTATGGGACTAATATTGCAATTTTCCCCGGATGAGAATGCTGATGGTCTGACCTATCATTAGCTTAATTAAAACTTCAGTTTGCTATTAGATTAGTGTGACTTGATGTTAAGAATCATTACTAATTTTGTATTTCTTCTATTAATTGGCAGCTTTATGCCATGGTTTATCCCTTGTCGAATAATGAAAATCTTGAGAAAATGCATGGGTCCATGGCCAACTTGGGAGAAAGTTCCTTGAGACAAAAATTATTATTATTATTATTATTATTATTATTTTGTGGAAGATTAAGAGTATTTTATTTTGAAACGTTATTTGTTGTGCATTATAAGAATCCTAAAAGATACAATTAAGTTTCTAATAGCATTATATATATATATCTTATAGGAAAACTTCACGTGGTTGCTTGAATATGAAGCCAATATCAGGCACTCATGAGAGTAGGCCCATAAGAGGAACTTTAAGAATATCATATTCCTGTATAAGAAGAAGGCGATAGAGAAGGTCGGTGTTAATGACGTAAGAGATATTTAGAAGATTGTACTTAGAAACAAGAGTTCAAGTGATTGGAAAGAAATTTGTAATGGGCATATGAGTGAATAGAACTATCAAAATAGGTGCAAAAAAGCTAAGCAAAATTGGTTGACTAAAAAAGATGGGTCAATCACCAAGCACACTAGCAGCTCTATCTCTTTTGCTGAACATGGATGAAGAATGGTCAGTCTCCTTACTTAAATCATTTTGAAAATTTATTGATCATATGCAACATTCAATGTTAACTTTATAATGCAGGCATAGGATAATAGATTGGTTAGCCTACTTGAGATCCATGATCGAACTCACCAGAGAGTTAAAGGAAATAGCAAATGCGTGGACAACAAATCAAAGAGGGTTTGGGTAAGTTTACTTGATATTGAACTTTATTGTCTTTATTATCTTTATTGAACCGAGCGTCATGACCCATTTGCATGAGGAACTAATTTCTTCCTAAGTGTAGTAAGTTTGTGTTGATCTTCAATTGATTATGTGGGAGAAAAATACTTTGAACTTTATGTTTTAAGAAAAACATGAATGAACATGTTGTTTGTAGAGTGATTATGGAGATTATGTCAATCTATTCTTTTTTTCAATTTATTGTTAAAAAAGGTGGAAGTGTTGGTAGAAAGATGAAAAGTATGTTGTGTTTATCGGTGGGTGAAAGATGCTAAAAAAATGAATTACAAACATAATAACTATATGATGATCCTGTATATTCATAATCATTGGGTTGAAGTGAGATGTGTAACATGTTCACTTAAGTAAATGACTTGGAGAATATCAAATTCAATAAAATGCAATGAAATTGAAATTCCAGAACTTTAAATGAAGGCGTTGTTGGTGTTCTGTGTATTAGCAAAGAAAACTATACAATTTTAGTCTTTATGCCTATAATGTTTGCTTTTATGTTTGATTATCCTCAAATATGGTAAATGTCCTACATGTTGCATCTTTTTAGATATTTATGCTCATGCCACATTGCTATTTGAGGTGCTTGATTTCATGTTATACAATGATTTTTATGCTTGATATACTTGGCATACTTGATATAACATTTTGATTTCATGTTTTGAATAGGAGAAATATGAACAAGAATACTTGAGTCAGGATGGCAGCAATCATACTCCAAAGAGCTCATTTGATACACAAAAATGGATTGACATATGTGGTGATCCATCGAGGGATAGAGTCTATAGTTACAGAAACACTTACCACTGTCATAAGCTTATGGGTACTAAAACTTGCTCCGTGTCATGCTTTATGCCACATCTACCTACATACGCTAGTCAATCAAGAGCAACTAGAAATTGCGGTTTCTAAAGCAATAGTCGAAAGAGAGTGACTATTATGGAAGAGGCTATGAGAGTTAGAGAAGAGACAGAATGGATTGTCGAAGAATCAAGGCTAGAGAGATGGCTATGATGGCTTTTATGGAAGCAATGAAAAGTGCTACTTTTGGACAGAATAAAAGTGATGAGGGTGAGAAAGGCAATTAGTTATGTTAGGATACTGGAATATTTGGATTTGATGGATTGGTTTCTATTTTGACTATTTTATCTAAGGATTTGTGCATCATAATGGATTTCGATTTTAATTTTACATTCTCATGAGATGGATTATTTTTTTATATTATATTATCGAATATTATTTTGAATGAAAAATAGGTTTAAGAAAATATTAGAACTAGCATAGAAAGTATAATAAATTTGTACATATATTAGTGACTACTTCGTGACTGCAAAGTGGTCACGTCCACAAATAGTGACCGCAGAGGCGGTCCTAATTGGGTCATAAAATAGGGACATATTACGACAGTCACTAAATTAGTGATTGCAGTAATGGTCACTAAATCGGTCGCTAGTTTGCGATCGTTTACTAACCACTGTGATAAGTTTTAAACTAAAATTTAGTAACCGCATATTTCAAGTTAGTGATCTCGTGAGCAGTCACTAATTAGTGACCACCGATAAAATGTAGTCACTAATTTACATTTGTGATGTGGGTTTTTTTTTTTTGACCAAGTTTTTGGGTCATAAATGCAGCACAGACATTTGTCAATGATCGATTTTCAAGCAAATTAGTATTGCAATTGCGGTAACTAATTCCAGCTTTTTTTTAGTGTAAAACGCATATTACTGACTAGATCTTATTGAACACTTTCATTTATAGAAAATTATTGAGATTTGTTATCATTGTATTTGGAAATTGGCTAGTTTTAAATTGAATGAATTCGGAAATATGATGATTATTGCTAATTGAATTATTGGACTGTGCCTATTGTTATCAATGGATCCTCATATTTGGTTAAATGTTCTTCTGTAAAGAATATGTAAATAAGTTTTTGCCTTAGTCTTCCTTCTTGCTATTAGTGTTATATTTGTTTAGTATATTTCTCATACACTTTTGTTTGTTATTTATCATTACAAATTGATATGTGCAATTAACATGATTGTATTATGTCAGAATGGATTATATCTCAAAAGAGAAAAATGAGATTTGAGTCACATTGCAATAGACCATGGTGGAAGTTGTTAAAATATTAACCACTATGTACCGTGCTTATGTAAAAACTAAAAATTAGAATCAATCT
The DNA here is from genome assembly GCA_014898755.1 of Handroanthus guayacan. Lineage (NCBI taxonomy): Eukaryota > Viridiplantae > Streptophyta > Magnoliopsida > Lamiales > Bignoniaceae > Handroanthus > Handroanthus guayacan. Next base: position 471,476 of record JACFYI010003715.1, read on the forward strand.
AACCATACGGTATGGGCATTGTACTACAGCCTTCAAAGTAGAATCCCTGACTAAGTGAAGATATGAGTCAGTTAATGAAAATAAGTGAACTAATTTGTTTAGAAGACCTAAGAATAAGTAGAAATGTTTTTGGAAAGTTTTGTTGCATTTTAGAAAATATAAAGGGCCTAAAAAAAACTAGGAATGGGAAGTTGGCATTCTTCTCAATCTACTAGCCCACCATAAAAATTAAAAAAAGAAAAAGAAAAAGAAAACTATGTAGTAAAAAATGACTTTATACGATTAGGGCACATGAGAAGTAAGCATTTCAATGCCAATTGAAAGCAATTCCATAAGAATCTTGGACTGTGGAACCACATGAACATCAAGCAAGAATCGAGCATTGAAGTCACACCATATGGTTGTCTACTTTTTTCCGAAAACAAAAATGACTATTTAAGTTACATTATCCATGAGAAAAATATGGCTATCTGCTTTATTCAAAAACAAAATGCAAAGGAAAAGCTTCTCACATACCACTGTTCAATTTCAAAGCTCAGATTTTCAAATAAATTCTTTGACTCAATCTTCAAATCTTAAGAAAAGCATCTTTCAGATTATAAGAATTTCAGGGAAAAATGGATTATAGGTAATGAAAATTGAGATGAAGAAGTAAATGGCAAATCTAATTCTATACAAGTTTCTTTCTTTTTACTTTTAACTTCAGGAATATGAATAGGGGCAAATTTGGAAAAAGTCATTTATCATCACAATATTATCATGTAAAGTATACATGATAGAATGTGTATCACACCCATAATTCTTCAAAGTAAATATGTTATTTAATATAAAATAGGGATAATTACACTTTGCCCCCTAAACTATACGCCTTTTTATACTTTACCCATCAAACGTTTTTTCGTTTCAAACTACCATACGAACTTTTCGAAAATTTGCACGTTGCCCCCTTGAGTGGTTTCTGGTGGAGTATTCCGGCCACTATATGGTAAAGTGTAAATATCGCATAGTTTAGGGGGTAAAATGTAAATATTCCATCTCACATAAAAAAGGCCGTGCGTTTCACGTGGTGAACTGTGGCCGGAATATTCCGGAATATTCCACCAGAAACCACTCAAGGGGACAACGTGTAAATTTTTGAAAAGTTCGTATGGTAGTTTGAAACGAAAAAAAGTTCGGTGGGTAAAGTATAAAAGGGCATATAGTTCAGGAGGCAAAGTGTAATTGTCCCTATAAAATAATCATATCCCTCATATAATCACTCAATTTATTAATCATACTTTTATCCTATCAACAAAAGTAAATGAGCCGTTCCTATAAATGATATTGCCCTAATTTTTTAATACTGTGTTCTTTAGTTTGTTCATGGACAGAAGTACCTTGACAACACTTTTTTTTTTTAACATTTACAACACTTTTGAGGTCAAAATTTTGATTTTTTTTTCCATCTACTTATTATTAATTTTTCTTAATAATCAGATATTAACATAGTCTTTTTAAACATATAATCTTTTCTAATCAAATTAAGACATTTGAAAAAATTTCAAATGACATTTAGGAATTAAAATACTAATCATCTAAAGAAGGTATCAACTCAAACTAAATTATTAAAATTTCAATAAATCAATAATCTTGTACGTCAAAATTTCATGTTGAATTAATTGGTTAGATGATATTTTGTTGACATTTTTTTTTAATCTTAGTTGGCAGTCAAATTAATTGCATTTGAGAAAATATAAAGATAAAATATATAGTTGCAAATTAAAAAGTGAAATTATAACTACACTTTTTTTTTTTTTTTTTTAAATTCAACATTTAAGGATCTCAAGTCACAAATAAAGTGATTTAAGTATAATAAGGTTGCGTCTGATAGGTGCTATAAGGCTTAATTATTAAATGTTAAATACCACAATTTGTTGTTTGATAACTATGATTACGGTGATAGGTCGGTCTGGCTCTAATGTCAAGTCCATGCTATCACACAGACTAGCCGCTACCGATATCTCTACTTTTGGGCAGAGATTCGCATTCTCTAATGTGAGATTAGGTAGTGGCAACATGCGATTTTACAATCTTGTCCCTTTAATTCTAGTTGCTATTGCATGAATACTGGAGACACTACTTAATGTGACAAACAACACATTTTCTTCCCTTTTGCAATCTGAACACTAGATTCTTCCAAACCAAGTATTCAGGCTAATTTATTGCTTATGCTTGCTAGTAGTTGCATCTTCCATTCCTAATTTAATTCTACAAAAATAGGCATATAATAGTGAATCAATTTTGGGAAACAACTTAATATAGGAATGTTTACAATGCAACCTGTGCAGATTTTTGACTTTTTTTCAAGTCAAACTATTATATATGGGGTTTTTCTATATCAATCCATAATCACCCATTTAATTAAAAAAAAAAATCACGGATCACAATTTATACAGTTTGATACGGTTTGCACCATTCATAGGATTTGACTCTTTTTTTTTTTTTTTAGAGGGAAACATTGTATGTTTTGAACTTCTTGTTCATATTTTACACTACTTTCTTATTTGCCCATGCTCTCGATATATATTAGTGTTATTCTACTGCTCGTATGTTTGGCACAATGTAAATTTTTGCACTTAAGCGTCAAGGAGAGAGTAAAAATAATAAAACTAAAAGCAAATGAGGGATGGCTTAACCATCATTCCTATCAAGCAAATCAATATGTACCAATATATCTTTTGAATGAAACTAAAGCCAATGCACAACAAAAACATATAACACTAGGCAGACAAAAATAACAATTTTATCAAGATCATAGCCTCACATTTCAATTCGAACACCACATGTATAATTTCTATCCCTTGCCTTGTAAGATATAAAATTTATGACCTTAGGCTTTGCTAAATTGCCAAGGTCACGGAAGACACATAATATGAACACAAATTTTGCTTTAAATGGCAAAGAATAATTAAAAAAGAAAAAAAGGATAGCCATGGCATTGTAATGGCATTAAAATGAGTGTGAGGATGAACTTTTGACTATTGTAATGTGTTCACAAATATTTAAAAAGAATATGTTAAAAAAAATAAAAAAGATGGAAATAAAAACTTCCAAAAAGATGCACAAAAAAATTAAAATTGGTGAAGCAAGGGATAATTTTTTAATATGATGGAATAATAAGCCTAGTCTTCCCTATCAAATAGATAACAATAGACTATGGAATTCTGCAATAACTCCTACAATCTCATTTATCAAACATTAGATGAGATTAGTTAATTTGTATGAATTTCTATTGGCTCGATTGTGGAACACAATATCAGTACTCTGTCAAATGCCTCCTAAGAGTACTGGAACAAAAAAGTAGATTATAGTTTTGTTCATAAAACTATTGAGAATTATAGCCTAAAATAAATGAGAGCAATTAAGTCATTTATAATTATAGAAAGTGAAGTATGGAGCGCAGGAGGTAAAGAATGGAGTGCAAAAATAAACTCATTTTCACTACTATCACAATATTATGTTTATGTGATATTACATTATAAAATGTCATTATATTAATGCCATTGAATTCTACTTTTGTTGTAGTGCACAATGAATGATGGATCATATATGGTGACTAGACAGAGTACAGGTTGATTGTGCACCGCGCCCTCCCTATCAATCTATATCACTAGGTAGATCATCTCTACTAGCCATAATATCATCCTCATTTTTTTCTCAGAACCACCTTATAAATGGTTTTCCTCACCAGCAATCTTATTTGCCCCACCCCCTAGTTTCAAAATCTGTATTTTCATTAAACACTGCATCATCAAAATTGATATCCGTCTCATCCTTCCCTAAGTCATTGTCATTGAATGAAACACTCCCAGCCCTAAATGAATCACTACTGGCGTCCTCTCTGTAACGTTCTGGATTTCAATGCATTCCGCCTCGAAATCCAGAGTGCTACTCACGGACTGAAAGTAACTAAAACCGTAAACATAAATTTCAATATGCTGAATTCATAACTTAACGGTTCAAATGTTCCAAAATTTCAGTCTAAAAATTTTCAAATTACATTAAAAAGTCCAAATTACAAGCCAAACGTATCCGTAGTTCAAACAAAAACTAAATAAACCGAACTATTATGTCCGGATATCCTAACTATTACAAGTCAACAATCTATACATTCTAACAAAACAAAAAATCTAAACATTCATCATGCCAAGATACATGCTTACGTACATAATTCCAAAAGGAAAGCCAAATACTAACACGGAGCTTTAGTCAATCAATCCACGGTCTAAGAACCTACTGATGTTTATGGAATCATGAGTCCACTGATCCAGTAAAACTCATGGCATAGGACATGAGTACAAGATTCAAATGATAAGTATATCAAGAACAAAAATCATGACTATGACCTCATATAACGTTTCAGAGCAACATAACGAATATAATGAATGGATTTCATAAATCATATGTCACATTCATATCAAAAAAACTTATAGGATGATTCAAACATTTGGTGGATGTGTCACCCTTATAACTCCAACATATAATATGCATATATCCTTATCCCTCCACTTACAACTTCGAGCAGTCTCTCAAGAAGAGTCATACGTACTTGAGACACAGCTGTCGCAGCACGGTCAACCACGAGTCTCAGGAGTAGCTCTTTGGAATCCCACCTCCAGGTTTCCTCCGAACCATCCAACATATAGGAATTTCCAATAGCTCAAATTGTCGATCCAATATCGCCCAGTCCGATACCCTTGAAATCCCTAAGGGCCCAATGTATCAAACGTTCATACAGGTTCAAAACGAACATGACATTTTCAAACATATAGGCCCATCTGGGCACGAATTTCAAAACGAACAGAACATATTCAAACATTTAGCCATGTCGGGCAAGAATTCATAGAGCCAAGAATTTAACAAACAATTTCAAAATGAATTTCGGACTTGATCAGGGTGAACAAAACAAAATCAAGCATATAATTGTATCGAGACAGGAATTCAAATGATCGATAAGTTCAAACAGTGATTCGAGTTGGACCTTGGACTTAAAGAAAATTATTTTAAAAGCTTAAAACATTCTCAAGAAGTAAGGTATGGACTTGGTTTGGCGAATCAAAATTAAAACATAAATATTTAAAACTAGAATGGGTGTTAGAATGCCCAATTTAAAAATTGGATTGTTTCAACGAAAGCAAAAATTTTCGATCAATCAAGGGTACAAAAAATTCGATTGGAGTCCTAGATATATAAAAATCATTTCTAAGTTCAAATATTTTAAAAATATAATTCCTAGATATATTCAAAAGATTGATATTAATCAGTAGAAGTTTATAGCAAAAAATAAGTTCAATAAACGATTCATTTTAACTTCGGACATAAGAAAACTATTTAAAATCTTTAAAATATCTTGAAGAAATAAAATACAGACTTAAGTTAGTAAAATAGAGTCAAAATAGAAAAAATTTAACTACTGGAATTGACGCCCAGCACCTGTTCAGGTGCTCAAGTACCCAAGAGCCGAAATGGCTACTGGAATAGGCGCTTAAGCCCCCATTTGGGCGCTCAAGTGCTCAAACAGTAATCGAGAGCAATTTTTTTTTTTTTGGAATCCTCATGGTAGCAGAGACTTAAATGTGAAAAAATTAAATTTAGTTTGTACTACTCATCATGAAGTTTTTTAATTTTTGAGTTCCAAATCTTAATTTTCAAATTTTTGGAGAAAAATGTTATAAATTCATCAATTCAAAATTTTTCCTTTTTCTATCTTTTTCATCTAAAAATCAGGCTTTTAGAACTTCAATTTTTAAGCGAAATTTCAAAATTTGTTATTTTCAAATTTATTTTACAAGTTTGAAGTGTAAATCGATTTTTATTTCTATACTCATTTTTCCTTCATTTGTCTCAAAATTTCTTTTTAGTCCATCATTCAATTCCATCACAAGGTCTAGATGAGGATATCAATGATGTACAAGGGATCATTGGATTTCATATCAGGCATTGATAATCACAGGGATCATCAATAACAACAAATATAAGCTGATAACATCAAGAATAGCAATAGAATCATGATTTTCATAAGCTCATTACAAGATATTGAATAAGCCACAAAGATGATCATATAATCAATAGAAGGAAGCAAAGAATCTATGAGTCTTACCTCTTGAAGTCTTAACTTATGAAGAAATGAGGTTGATTCCAAGCTTAAGATTTAACACCTATAATGGCAACCATTCATAAGTTACACCATAAAATCATATCATTTCATTCTTAAATGACAGTCTTAAACTAAACCATACTTACAAATGGGTTGGAGAGGTAACCACCCAAATCTCCTGAAATGATTTTCCTTTGCTTGAAGTATTATGCTAGAAAATGTAGAGTGTTTGCAATA
>JACFYI010003715.1:496418-508296 GCA_014898755.1 Handroanthus guayacan
GATTCCATATCATGTTGTAGGTTCCTAAGTCAAACTGATAGATTGAAGCTCGATGCAAATGGGGGGATCCACTTCTGAGTTAATGTATTTGCTAGGCCTATTGTAAATGCGATTGTACGAAATGAATTTTGAACTGATAGATTTTGATAGGCCTATTTTGTATAGATTAAACGAATTGAAAAGTTGTATTTGGGATTCTAGCATATAAAGAATGATATTTTGTTGTTATGGAATGAATGGCTTATGTTTTAGCTTTTAGTTTCCGTATTTTACCGATTTAGTCCTACTGATTGACTGTGAGTGACGACCCAGGTCATGAGGCGGAATGCCGAGCGATCCCGGGGCGTTACATGATGGGGTATGATAGATAATGCCAACTTCTCCTAACAAAGACTTGCAGCAAAATTATAGTCACGCACATAAAGTTGTGGTTTCCTGTCTTAGACAAATGAAAGGGATAATAATTTAGGAATATATGCGATAAACTCACGAACTTTGGCCTCATCTGCATCTAAAACAATCAACACCTTGCAAAACAGCAATAGGTCCACAATTAAGAGATGAAAGACATTTCCACTATGTTTGGTTTAAGGATCCAGATGAGTAAAAGAAATCGTCGTGGTAAAAAAAAGAAAGAAAAAAAAATGAAAAAGAAAGAAAGAAATATGAAATTTTAAGTCTTTTATAGTTATATAAAGAAAACATTAAGGAAAGAGATAAGGAGAGGAAATTTAATAATTTATTGTTTATTGGAGAAGAAAATAGGCTAAATAAGTTTTTCCTTCATTTTCTTCACCATTTTATAAGAAAAATTATTTTTCCCCAACTAAATTGCATTTTCCTTCAAGTTTTCCTTTTTTAATATTTTCTCCACTACCCAAACAAACAAAAATATCTTACTTACCAAAATTTATGTACTGAATATAGTGTTAATATCCTTAAAAAGTATGATGGGGGAGAAAGATATTCTTTCACACCTAAAACTCTCTTCTATTACACGGGTATAGACCATCCGAACCCACGGCCGAAAGTATTATAGTTAATTTATAACTTACGTCTAGTACAAATTTGAGATAATTACACACCTCACACCCTGAGGTTTGATATGATTATTAGAACATCTCGTGAAATTTATATAATTATTATTAAACCCCATACCCATTAGCTCGTCATACATAATTACAAAACACTCCCTGAAGTTAAGCATAATTATAATTACACCCATTTGTTCAAAGGGTCTACTTATAATGTTTCAAAATTTTCAAGAGGTATAGCGATAATTATTGAAAACTCAAGGGTGAATGATATAATTATCCAAGCTTCAAAGAATGTTGTAATAATTATGTCAAATTTTAGGGAGTGAGAGATAATTATCACTACAAATTAAGTTGTCAAAAGAAAGAGTCATTTAATATTTCATTTTTCTAATAAAAGTGATAACATCAAGCTTATGATAAAAGTCACCTGGTCGACAAAAAAATTTCCGTAGGACTTCTAACATGATAAACAAACATAATACATCTATTCTAAATAAGAGGGTGTTCAACTAAGCTAATTTAAAACATATTAACAAGTTTTTTGGAATTTATAGGATGGTAAATCTTAGCTTAACAATCAGTTGTTGGAGTGTAATGCTAAAATTGTTAGAAAGAGAATAGAAGAAGAAAAAGAAGTCACATTCTGTATTGAACTTTGATTCCAAATGACTTCAAATAACTTAAAAAGAACATAGTTATTTGTATATTGTTCTTTATAGATACCAAAGAAATCTTTAGACTAACAAAAATCAATACCCTACTAATTAGAAAAACATTCTCTTGCTAACTAAAAGGACTCGTACTTATCTTGAATTCGTACCACTTTTTTAAGAGTCCAAGAGACTCATGTGCTTAAATGACCAAATTACACATTTTAACGCTCCCCCTGGATTGAATTTTTCTTTTCCCTTCGACATTAATTTTCATGTCTTTCATATAGCTCGCAACATGATGTTGAAACTTTTTGTCCACAATGAGTCGAGGACTAATGTCAATGTGCCATTTCTATTCCAACTTCGGCTATTGCTCATCACTTTTTATTTTTTCTTTTTTTCCCCCTTCAATTCTTTGTCTGACTCCTTTTTCTTTGAGATTACATCCTTATTGATCTCCACCTTCGTACTCATTCGTAAAGCTCTTTCCTACACAAGAAAGAAATTTTATTCTCCATCATCACGTTCATACTTTTGATAGTAAAAGACATTTTGTAACTTTTCTCTTCTAAAAGATATTTTTTTCACCCTTAAGCCTTCTAGAAGGCTCTTCTTGTTTTCATTTATCTCTTAATAGGGCTTTTTTTACCAACTCAGAGATCTCACTACCTTTACCTCTTTGTCAACAGGTTCTCTTCTAGGAGCTCATAAGATTTTTTTCCAAACATTTTAACAAATACTTCATTACATCTTATAAGCTCTTAAACATTATATAAGATGTTTTAAAGAGCTTATAAGCTTACCCAAACACCCTCTTAATAACATCTTATAAACTTTGAAATATCTTATAAGATGTTTTAAAAGCCTATAAGCTCACCCTAATACCCTCTAAATATGAAAGTGCAACGATTAATCACATAAAGCACTTCTAGGAACAATCATGCTTGTATCATATCATACTAATCTTGAGATGCCGCTAAAATATATGTCGCAAGCAAAGCGAAAAGAGCCTTTTCACCGGATATATAAAAACTAAAACAACGTGGCTACATGGTTGGCTACTTTTTTGCTTGAAACTCATGTTGTTGAACTAACTACACCGTGCCAACTGAAAGCTCATGAGCAAACCCTCTGGATTTTGCAACACATGTGGTTACCTCATTCGCCAACTCTACAAAAGCTCCAGACCGAAAATAGAATCCCTTGTCCCATTAGGTGCAATCTCTTCCATGTCGTTGCCCGTTTGTAACAGTTAATTTAGAGGGTGTTTGGGTGAGCTTATAAGCTCTTTAAAACATCTTATAAGATGTTTAAGAGCTTATATGATATCATAAAGTACTTGGTAAATTTTTTAAAAAATATCTCATTAACTCCCAAAATAAGATGTTAGGAGTTTATAAACTTTTTCTATACGAATTCCTAACTTATTTTTAAGATCTTCACGTGCATTTTTATTTTTAATCATTTTAATTTCAAAATTGCCATTATTAATTTCTTGTAAGTTAAAATATTTTATTTTATCCAAACACTTTAACAACTTAATTCTAAAATAAGATCTAATATCTTATAAGCTTCAAAAACATCTTCTAAGATGTAGGGGCTTATAAAATGTTTTAAATAAGCTTAGCCGAACACCCTCTTATCGTACTAATCACCAACTTCTTTGCTAATGTTGGTTGCCATAGCAGATGTAAGACAGACACAATAGTTATTTGAAGGAGTAAAAAGTTAACATGTAAGAGAAATATGACTGAACCATAAACAAGCACGAACCTAATTAGATCTATGGTTGATTGAACTGCTGGCTTTAGCATTGTGCATAAGCTGTGAATTTTTGTTTGTGGTTGGATCCTCCAAACTCAATTTTGGAGATGTGCTTAGGACTTCATTGTGACTTGATATAGTAGAGGGACTTGAACCCAACGAACTCATGCAAGAGCATCCAATCAAAGGAACCAAGGGTGCTTTAGGGACTGGACCGTCAAGTCCTCCATGGGATGACCATATACTGGAAGTTCGGAACCAGGAACTCTGTGGACATTGGCAGGACCCGATGCTGAAGAAGGGACGTGTGATCCTTGCATAGGAAGTCCGGGGAAAACAGGACATTTGAGGAGATCCACCATTTAGGTCCAGCATACCCATGCTCATTCCCTTGGGTGAATTATGAGGTAAATGTGCACAATGCGTAGGTTGAGTTCCCATAGAATGCATCATTGGTGGGATGCATAAACCGGCTCCCATAGTCATAATCTACACAAGTATGGAAGCTGCAGAATTGGTACGGTTTGATAATTTTCTAAAAATGGATTAGTACCAACAAACTATATTATACAGGCACTCGACATTCTCATGTTTCTTCTTCAATCAAACTAGAATAATCATCCGAATGGCATTCCTAAAGAGATGTTTCAAAAACATTACCTGCACTTGAAGTTGAAGATTCTTCAGATATTCAATGGCTTCATCAAGCATAGAAGCTTTATCTGCCTGAGAGTGATGAAACAACAAAAATGATGAATATATCAAACAACTTAAATAAATATATTGAGAAACTTTTGCCCACTATTCAGTTTGGATTTCAAAAGTCACTGGAATCGCAATAAGAAAGATCCTGTTTAGTTTTTGATTGGAGATGCTAAATAGGAGAACTGCGAGATAGGTTCATCACCAAAGTTAGCATGCAGCATCCTCCTCGCCCAACGAAGGACAACAGAAAAGAGAAACACAAGCAAGATCAAGCCTATAGTTTCCTATAGATCAAGTTTTCGAAGAACAGAGACCAGATACTTGAGGCATGGAAATTTTTGACAAATCAATTGTTAGGAAATATTAAGTACGGACCCTAGTAACACTTGTCTATTTTCAAATAAATCACACAATCACAAAATAATTCAATCAATTAAGCATGCAAAGAAGAAGAAAATAACTTAAAATCGACAAACTCAAAAATTAAAATAAAGCGGGTCAAGGCCTATTGTTGCAATAGTCTCTTTAAGGCTTTATTTTTCTCTCTACGGTGCTCGAAGGTTAATGACAAAAGGCCTTCCAAGATACAACGACTCTCTCCGACCAAAGGCAGCACTCCAATTGATCAAACCGGCGAACTTCAACTGACTTGCAACTCTTTTTATGAATAGTGAATTTGTGTGATTTGTGTAGTGCTAAAAAATGCTATAGGATACTTTTTCTATATTAAGACGGGTTTAGTCTCTTCCTATATATAGGTTGTGATGTGACTGTATGCAAAGGTGCAACACTGACGATGAGTTATAACATTTACGCCATAAGACACCACTCAATACGACTTAGTTAAAAGTCACACTTTAAGAAAATACAACTCCTTGAATAAAAAAGTGACGCTAAAATACGCATCGGTGCCTTTATCAACTCATTCACTTTAGTTTCAATTTTTTCATTCACATTGCGATGAATTTTGATAATTAAATGTTCTTTTGTGCAATTAAATGTTCTTTTATTGCACTCTACATTTATTGAGCTAAAGTTAGCTGATATAAATGGGTTTCACAACCCAAAATTCTCACAATCCCCCACATGAATGGAAAATTGTCTCGTCAGCTATGCACATGAACACAAACACATGCAAAGAGTTCCAGCTTGAGTGATGTCGCATCAGGAAAGGTAGCTTTTGGCTTTGAACCTTCCCTAGTGAAAACTATTGGATGTACTCGCCAACCAGTGAACGTGATGTCTTGAACTGTTCGGCTTTTAATGTACATCAAGACAATAGAACTGCACACAACACCAACCAATAGTCAATTCAAGTTCTCATTGTTGTGTTTATTTCGGCCCTGAACAACTCTTGGTATTCATGAGTACTCTCAAAGAATTTAGCCTTAAAAATTCTCATAGGACCGACCCAATCCCTACTCACATAGGTGGCTTGTTATTAAGAGATTCCTGTTGCATCCGCACTCGATATATCGAGATATAAAAGCCATTAAAAGTGATGCTTAACCTAAAATTTTACAGGTTGCACTGTCTACTTATCATAGGAATAGGAAGCGGGCTTCACCCCCCACAGTGCTTGCATGTTGAATCATAATTACATAACTTGTTTTTTCCTTTAAACCTATTTCTTGGGATCTCCAGTCACATAGGTAGGGTTCCCGTTATGGCGACTCAGTTAAATATGGGCTTTAGTCCCATTCCCCTCGATGATTTATAAACTTGCTCTCTATTTAGGCCTTTTGTTACACTACAACAAACAGTGAAAGCAGCGGTGGTTATTGCAAACCGCAACGAAATTATAGCTTTGTGGTGGTTTAGGTGGCGATTTAGAGAACCGCCGCGAAATGCCCCCAGTTTTTTTTTTAAAAAAAAGTGGAATAAACAGCAGCTCCCTCTTCCATTCGCCTGTATTCATTCACCCCCAAATCAGAGAAGTCCTAGCTAGCTCACGCCGCCGGCATCCTCCCTCGCGCCGTCTGACGCCGCCGCTCTCCGTGGCCATCTTGATTTCAAATGCATTCTCTCGTCATAACTTTCAAGTGCATATTGGAGCAAATGCCAGCTGTGACCGCCATTCTCCGCCGTCCGCAGTGTCTTCTCTTCGTTGGCACTCTATAACTCATTTGAGTAGGTATTACATGGTTTCAAGTTTATATTTGTAGATTTTATATGGACATTGGTTGAAATTTGTTTGAATGAAAACACCAATATTATAAATTAATTTTGTCATAGAATTTTGCAGATTTGTATATACATTGCTGTTTGGTTTTACAAATTTGCAGATTTGTTGTATTGTTCCTAAAAGATTGATGAGCTTAGACTAATATGTTTAGGTTGGTTTATCACATTTATTTTATACACTGAACATGTTTGATGAAATGCCTCAAAGTCAACAACTTTTTTTTTCTTCCCTTCCCATTTCTTTTTTGTTTGTGGTTATGACAATGCTGAAGGATTATGCACACTTGGTAATGAATATTAGTTCATTGGTTAATTACTTATAATACTGGATAATCGCGTGATTACTTTGTCTTTTGCCCATTGTTTAATTTACATATATGTGCTTTAGTTAGATGTCGTTTGCCCTGTTTATTAATGTCTGGGTTTCAAAAAGCTAAGGAAAGACCACATTCATCAAGGATATATATGTATATTATTAATGAACATATGATGACAATGTATTGCTTAGTTTCATACTAAAAACCCTTTATATTATGCTATTTTTACCTTGTCATTTTGAATACCTGAATGTTCCAGCATATATACATAAATGCTTATTGTTGTTAGTTACTAAATTTGGCTAAAATGATTGATCGAGTTTAGTTGCCTTCTGTTAATCTTTTCATACTGAAATATTGGAATAGTTGGGCTCTTAACACCGTTGTCTTGTGAAGCTGATTTTAGAGTTGATGAGTATTCATTTTTTGTTTATTTGTTATGACTATGTTATTGGCATTTATAGATACGTTAGTTAGTTTCGTGAGGTTCTTTTGCTAAATACTTGTTTGTTGCATTTATTTGTTGGTAGATTGGTTTTTTGGATTAAGTTTGAGTTGGTAGATTTTGGTAAATACTTGTTTGTCAGTGGCACATGCAGTTAAGGTGCTTATTTATTTGGTCAAGTCTGCAGTATATCTATGACAAATGACCAAAAACATACACCAAATGATATTAAGGATTTCGAATATGTTTGAGTCTCTTGGGATCATTTGAACTCCATCTATGTAGAACTTGAACAGTTATGACTTATCTTGAAAAGACTAGACACTGGTGTTACTATTCTATTTGATTTAGTAATTGTAGTAACTGAGATTAGTTATTTTAGTTACGTAATCTAGTAAAAATCAATTTAATAATTTACTAAACCTCTATCCATATATTGCGTCAAACTGGTGTTTCCTTGAACATATATTTATGCATTAGTTTTCAGGCTGATGTTTTACGATATCTAAACTTGAAAATTGCCAGCTTCAAACTTGTGATTTGACTGAATAATTTATCCTTTAACCTGCGATGCCAGCACGATTTGGCTTGAGGGATCTGCATTAAAATTCCAATCTGGGCTGAGCATGCTAGAGCATTTTAATACATTTCTTTCAATTACTTTCCATGAATATGCCTATCTCTCAAGGTTTTCTTGACAACAAATTAGAATTGCATGACCATACCCTATCCAAATAACTCTGAATTTATTCTGCTAATTGGCTATCTTTACATAATTTAGTTTTTTTCCAACTCGTTTGCCAACTGATTGATTCTGAAGTTGATCATCAGCTCCGGCTTTCTCTTCCCTTGAGTATTCATATGCCAGAAAGATCAAGAAGACAAAAAAAAACAAAATAGAACTATGTGTCTGGGCAGTTGCAATTGGAAATGGTTACTATTAGCCAAATGCTAGTATGATGTTGTCTGACAACAGTTTGTAACTTTCCCAGTTTGTAAATTTGACGATTGGTTAGACTTAGGAATTCTTTTTACAATGTGATTTTTCTTTATTATTGTCACCTTTCTTCATTTTGAATTTCAGGTTGAAAATTTGAGCTCACCGGCACCAGCACAAATAGGAGGAGACTTCAGACGTTCATTGTCGAACAGTTATAACCCACAAAGAAATTGTAACACCCCGAGATTTCCCTAATTAAAAATTTCGAGTTATTGGTTTCGTAAATTAAATCAATTTCAAATAAAATGAAAATTGACTTAAATTCAAAATATGTTTTTAACACCGAAAATAATTCCCTCGTCTTCACCCCGATTGTAACACCCTAGGATCGCTCGGCATTCCGCCTCGTGATCCTGGTCGTCACTCACGGTCGGTCAGTAAGACTAAATCGGTAAAATGCGAAAACTAATAGCTAAAACATAAGCATTTCATTCCATAATACCAAAATATCATTCTTTACATGCTAGAATCCCAAGTACAAATTTCAATTCGTTTAATCTATACAGAACAGGCCTATCAAATTCTATCAGTTCAAAATTCATTTCGTACAATCGCATTTACAATAGGCCTAACAGATGCATTCACTCAGAAGTGGGTCCCACCGTTTGTATCGAGTTTCAGTCTATCAGTTTGACTTAGGAACCTACAACATGATATGGAATCATGAGTCCACTGACCCAGTAAAACTCATGGCAGAAAATAGGGATTAGGAGTACAATGGGAGTGGAACAGTATAAGACAAGAATGTAATTCGATAAACATTTGGGTACATTCGTGTCATTTTCTTCGGATTATTAACGATAAACATTAATCACATTCGAGTCAATTGAGGCTGAATCAAACGATTTTTGGTGGATCTATGACCCTTATAACTTTAAACAGATTCATCCTTATCCCTCCGTTTTGCTTCTCCGAGCTGTCGCTCAAGGAGAGCCATTCATTAAAGTACTTTGTCGACTAACCATTTACTTTAGGATAGGCTATCGGAACCCTAAACTTCAGGGCTCGTCCAGTCTATCCAACATTTGGGATTTTCTAGGGGTTCCAATAGTCAATCCGATATTGCCCGTATCAGATACCCCTATCAAACCCTGGGGCCAAACATTCATTCATTCATTCATTTCGGGTACGTACAAATCATTTCGGTATAACAATAAGCCATAATGGCACATTTGTTGGATTGACTAAGAACAGTAATGATTTGATTCAATATCTAAGTCAATCCTATCATTTGGAACAAATCGGAAATTTGGACTATGGACTATAGGAGTTTTTAATTTTGAAACATTTATCTTGTTAAGGAAGTAAATTTCACAAGAAAATATTTGATAACAAACGTAAATTCATAATTCATTCGATTCGAACATTAGATGAAGGAAATAATCATTTTGAACATTTTAAATCATTGAAACAAGGTAGGAAACGGGTTTAAAATATCCAAAGAAGTCAAAAATTCACGTCTGGCCACTGCTGTGGGCGCGTCCGCGCTCAAAAATGGGCGCGCTCGCGCCGAACGGCAAAATCTGAGGCTTTGGTCTCTGTTGTGGGTGCGACCGCGCTCAAATATGGGCGCGCTCGCTCTGAACGGCCAAACTCCTCTGCCGTGGGGCCAATCGCGGTACTATTCACACGCGGTCGCGCCGTGAACAGTACCGTGTGCAGTAACCTTTTTTTTTTATAATTTCTGCAAAATTTTCATAATTTTCCCTACAACTTTTGTAAAGCATGTGGTATCAAATTCTAAGCCTAGATATTTTTAAAAAATAAGGTAAGTAACTAAAATTCATTTTTCAAGTTTATTTTTTTCTTCATTTTCTTTCATTTTCTTCTCAATTCTCCTATTTGTCCAATGTCCAAGGTTCAAAATTCCCACTCAAAGCATAGGTGTATTATCAAGAATGTTCATAATACATTTGATCACGATTTTCATGTTGTTGAGCTCATACAAACGGTATCAATAATCAAAGCAACAAGATTTGAACGATAATGAACAACATGCTCAAAACAAGATAAGCTCAACATAGCATGATATCAAGGCATGTAGGAATGGGGAAACATGCCAAAGAGAGAAATAAGGTTCCATAAGTCTTACCTTAGTCCTATATATGATTAAAATATGAACTCCGAGTTAGCAACCGAGTCAAATGCCTAAATCACACCATAATTTCATTTATCAAATTGAGGCATATTCATCATATCATATAAACAAACTTAATGCTAGGCCTACCAAATGTGTTGAGAGGTTCCCCCTTGATTTCCTTCCTTGGTTTTCTCTTTAAAACTTAGAGCAAAATGTGCAAGTGTGTGTGTGTGCCTTGGCCGATTTTTGGAGAGGAGATGGAGAGGAGAGGGGCTGAATTACAGTGAATTCTCCCGAATCATCGAGCAGTACAAGAATTGGAGCTAATGTCAATCTCCTCTTTAGCTCCAAGAAACTTCTTTCACACTGTTTATCCCAAATAAATCATTAGTCATTTTGTGTCAGCTTTGTGAGAGGGCCGACTAACTTAGAGAAGTTTTGAATAAATTTTCAATAGTAGCCTGCCAATCCCAAGAAGCTTCTTATTTCAGTAACTGTTTCTGGTCTGTTCCAATTAAGAACTGCCTCTACCTTTTTTAGGTCAACTTCTAATCTGTTATGAAATATTATGTGTCCCAGAAAAGTCACTCTTTTTAGCCAAAATTCACATTTGCTGAATTTGACATATAATTTGTGCTCCTTAAGGATTTGCAAGAGAATTGGCAAATGCTGCTCATGTTTTTCTTTTGTCTTGGAATAGACCAGAATGTCATCTATAAAGATCACCACAAAGCAATTGAGGTACGGATGAAACACTCGATGCATTAAATCCATAAAGGCTGCTGGAGCATTGGTTAACCTAAACAACATCACTACAAATTCAAAATGCCCATAACGAGAATTAAAGGTAGTTTTAGAAATATCTGCTTCCTGTATTTTTAACTGATAATATCCCCGACGCAAATCTAATTTTGAATAAATTGATGATCCTTGCAAATGGTCAAACAGTTCATCAATATGTGGCAAAGGATATTTATTTTTTATGGTCACCTTATTCAACTCCCTGTAATCAATGCACATCCTTAGGGACCCATCCTTCTTTTTCACGAATAAGACCGGAGCTCCCCATCAAGAAGAGCTCGGCCTAATGAAATTCTTGTCCAACAGTTCATGTAACTGTTCCTTTAACTCCTTCAACTCGGCCGGTGCCATTTTGTAAGGAGTTTTTGAGAATGGCATTACCCCTGGGATGGTTTCGATAACAAATTCAATTTCTCGATTCGGGGGTAGCAAGTTTAATTCCTCAGGAAATACTTCTGAAAATTCATTGACTATTTCCACATCTTTCAATTCAACCTTATCCTGAGATTTGTTAATCAGATTGGCCAGAAATCCTTGTCCTCCCTTTTTCATAATTTTCCTGGCCCTAACGACATAAATAGTGATTGTATCACTATTATAGGGAGTGCTATCAGCACTTATCCCTACTCCAGTGCCCAACCTAACTATTTTGAAAACACAGTCCACAATTGCTTGATGCTGATATAGCCAATCCATTCCCAGAATGAGATTATAATCTTGGATTGGCAATTCAATAAGATCCGCCACAAATTCTTGGTTATTTATGGTCACGGAACAGTGAGGATATTTACGATTAGTTTCATAATGTCTTCCTACCGGAGTATGAACCTCATAAATTATTTGCATAATTTCAGGTGTCAATCCAATCCTTTTTGCACAATCAATTGAAATA
>JACFYI010003715.1:515521-528442 GCA_014898755.1 Handroanthus guayacan
CTGCCATACGACTAGAATGTGATAAATGTTTTTCGATAAGTACTTGATTTGCTCATTCGATTTGCTCTAGTTTGTTTATAAAAATCACATTCTTGTCTTGTTGTTAACAAACCCGTTATTTGAAACTCTCTCATTCCTATTCCTATGCCGTGAGTTTTACTGGGTCGTGTGACTCATGATTCCACAATACTAAGTAGGTTCATAAGTCTTGAAGATCGATTGTAGCCTTGAATGAGCGTGAATAGCTCCTTTTGAAATGTATTAAGTAGTGATTTTTGTTAAGCTGGAACTTGTAAGCTTGTAAGTGTATTTTGAGCAGCTTGCAATAGATGGTTAGGTACTCGTGTATTTTGGACTATGTTATCAAATTGAAATGATATTTTGGGAATTTAGCTTCAATCGTTTCCTGTTAGTTCCTGTTTTCGGTTCTTGCTCGTTTTTAGCTCGCGATAGCATCTCGGGTCGTGGGGCGGAATGCCATCGTGACCCGGGGCATTACAGCAGTCGTTACCTCTAAGCTTTTTCCCTTTTTTTTGGTTTTTCTTTTAAATTTCTTTTTTTTCTTTTTTTTTTTCCATTATTTCCCTCCCAACTTTTTGTTAATACACGTACCTTTTAATTATTTTTTTCTAATGTTTCCACCTACTCCAATTTTTCCTCCTAAACCTTTCAATTATTTTTTTAAATTTCAATGGATGTGTCCTTTTTTTTTTTGCCTTTTCCATTCTTTGTAAATTGTAAAAAAATGCATTATGTCTATTTCTTATGATATTTTGTGACATTTGATTCCGCAATTTTAGATTTAATGATATTAATATTGTTGTATCAAAGTTTAATATTAGTTTTTTTTTTATTGATTAATGTTGAAAATTTGTGGAAGAGTTCTAATTTGAGTTATTGGTTGTCTATTCTATGGGAATTAATTTTTATTTCTAGACGTGTCAGAATTTAGCTTGAAATGAGTTTAATTTACTTGTTCACAATTTTGTGGTGAACTGAGGTAAAATTGATATGTGAAATGAGTTAAACAAAATAAAATGTAGTTTTAAAATGGTATCATGCTAAAGCAGTTGAAGCAAATTAACTTAAAACTAAAATATCATTCATTGCAAGAAACTCTTGTTTACAGTATGGTGCCTCTTGAACTTCTCAATAATTTTGATGATCTTCTTAATATCCCCCACTTAATTAATCAAAAGATGGTCCTCCAAAGTAGTTAGAAAATCCCTAAAAGAAATAATATAATCAAAGTTTATGTCACTTGCATAATTCCAAAAAGAAATATCATAATAGACCAAAACGAAAAAGAAAAAAAAATAAAGCATACCTGCGAGTTTTGTGACAAGTCACTTGATGGATTATTGCCTGTAGCATGCAAACTTATATTGAATTGACTGCCAATATCATGTGTTCCAAGATTTGTTACTACGAACGAGTTGAAAGATGACCATGAAGCTTGGTTTGCACTGAGTTGAGATGTTTGAAAATTAGTGATACCATGTGAAAAGTGTATTGGGTCAATCTACTGAGGTTGATCATTTGCACCAAGTTGAGGAACACATCTTGTTGGGAAAGACACTCATTACCATGAGTTTGTGAGCTGTGGCCTCTTTGTCTTGGACCTTTTGCAGTCCGACAACTCATTTTTCTTATAAGATAAATTTTCAAAATTTTCAGTTACATTTATGAAATTATAAAATAACTTAAAGTAATTATGATAAAAATGAAAACAAAAAATAAATTTCGGTTTTACCTTTTCCCTTTTTGCTTTTATCTTCCTCATGACGTTTATGAACACTTGTGATTCCTCTTGATCTCACAACAGGGGGGTCACATGCAAGCATTTCAATTCCAACATTGTCATTGCCTTCATTATTAGTATTGCCACTACATATATTTGAATTATTCAAACTTAAATTGAGCATGAAAGCATTAATTTTTTCGGTTGCATTGTTGATGGATTCTGTCAAGACGTATCTAGCCTCTCCATAGGGAGTACACCAAATGGCAAGATCATGAATCTTTTTTGTTGCATGACTAACAAATGCCATCTCTGACATATTAACACTATCACTTCTTTCACTTGCGTTCTCACTTGGTTCAGTATGTACCCTATTTTTTGCATTCTTTGTCCATCTTTTCAATATGTATCTCTTGGGTATATTCTTCAAATTCACTTGAGTATACACCCTGAGGATATGACTGCATAATATGCCAAGAGTCTCAAATTTGTGACAGCTACATTGAACTTCTGAAATATGGTTGTCATATTCAATAACTGGAGTCCGTGTACTTTCCCCAAAAGACATAACTGTGAGCCGTCTTAACGTGAAAATTGGATATGTAGGTTTTCCATGCACTCAAAGTTAAAGGAATCTTTCAACTCATTTTGAAATAGATGGAAGATATTGTGTGTATACACTTCAGCAGCGTGTTTCAACAACGGGTTATGGCAGGCTAACAATGCAGGCTGAATATCATGAGAATGAATATCTTTCTTTCTTTCTTCAGAATGCCAATTAGATAAAACTTTCTCATAAGCATGAATACAATCAAGCAAAGAAGAAGTAGCATTTCCATTTGCTTTTTTCAAAGCTGTGTTTGTGCCCTCACTTCTAGACATTGCCATAAGTCCACAACTAAAAATGTGATTACTGAATGCTAATGCCCATTTGTCCCGCAAGTTATACATTATCTTGAAACATTTTTGTTCACCACTATTATAATTCTCCACCATCAACTACCACATCGCCTCAAACTCTTCTACGTGATCATAGTAACTTATGCACTTTGTCCAAAGATGTTTAAATCCAAAGTTTGTGATTAAACTTCCAAAATGTGATGGAGCATTCTGGTTGATGTGCCATTAACACAACCTGTAATGTGTAGCAGGAAATACTGTACGGATTGCATTTATCATTGCTTGACACTGATCAGTGATGATTAATTGTGGTTGCTTGCCTACCATTGACTCAAGAAATGTACGAAACAACTATTCAAAAGAACTCTCTGTTTCATTTGAAATCGAAGCAAATCCAAACATGATGTTTTCCTTATGATGATTAATTCCCACAAAAGGAGCACATATCAACCCGTACTTATTTGTTTTGTATGTGGTGTCAAAAGAAAGCACATCCCCAAAACTCTCATAATCAACAAAGCATTGACAATCTCTGAAAAATATGTTTATCAACGTAATATCACTTTCCACTTCCATGTTCCAATAAAAATTGTTCTCATTATTTGACTTATTTAAAATGTTGGACCAATCCAACAACATCTCCACTATCGATTTTCTTTTTTCTTTTTTGACGAGCAAGTTCACTAAATGCTTCACTTTGAGTAAAGCCCAAGTTCTGTTCTCCACCTGCTTAATTCTGCATTAAACCAAAAGCTCTAGCAGGAGGAACACCAGAGTTGCATATTGTGTTGAAAAGCATTTTATGCTCTTCTGTCATATTGCGTTGTGATCGCAATAAATATGCTTCATCAGAAGCATACATATCATGATTGTGCTCAGTATCAAATATCGCAACCCTCCAGGCTCTTCCTTACTCCTAAAGATTTTTAATTTTGCACTACCACCACATCTAGACGACGCTTTGTACTATGCTGCTATTATGAAGTCATGTTTTCTATTCCAGAAGCTTTTTCCTTTTCTCACACTAAATCCTTTTGCGTGACCATATTCACAATACAAAGCATAAGCCGCATGTTCATCTTCTACAATTTCACCAATTGCAAGTCTATTCTCCAATTCTTCTATAGTTAAATTTTATGATGCAATCTTCTCTGTAGCTTCTATTTCATTATTGTATTCATTTATTTCTTCATCTCCTTCAGTAATATTCAAATCTAATTAAAAATTGAAAAAAAAATTCAAAGTAATGCATTAGTAATCAATTCCCATCGCAGGTGATTGCATCAATAATTAATTGAATCAATAACAAAAACATGTATAAAATTATATACCTGGAAAAGTATATTCATCACAATCGGGTTGCATAAAATTATATACCTGGAAAAGTATATTCATCACTATCGGGTTGCATAAAATTATATACCTGGAAAAGTATATTCATTACTATCGGGTTCCATGTTCAAATTTTCCTCCATTTTGGCATTTGAAATCTGTTATAATAATGTAACACATTACTTTAGAATTAATCTCTGAACAAGAAAATTTATAAATACATAGTTCAAATTACATAATATCATTAGGTTATCCAAACATATCACCCAACATCTACAAATTAATCTAAATATTTAATGTAAATATATATATATATGCACACACACACTAGTGCATCATAGATTTGCCATATAGATTTGCCACATATATGTATATATATTTAATCTATACATGTTTAATTAGTTGATCTATATAGTTATACATGCTTGGGAACTAGAGCATCATTCTCGATAATTTTATTGTTGCTGAGTCACTTTGCGTCACATATAAACACATTTAATAGCACTATTTTTTAGTGATTGCAACTTAAACATAACTTTTATTACTATTAAAATTATAAAAAAAAATATTATCGCGACAAGAAAATATTATTATTAATTTTAGATGTGTATATTATTTATATATATGATGTCTACATGTATACACGGTGGGGAAAAGAAATCAAAATGCTATTACATATGGTCATTAAAAATCCCATGCCATCTATGCTATCAGTTTATCTATGTAGTTATACATGCTATTATATATGTAGTTAATCTTAATATATATTTTCAATTTAAATATATATTTAATCTTAATATATTTATTTAGTCTATATATTTATATTTATATAACCATGCATTAAGAAACATATTATTTTTAACGTAAATGAGTACTTAGCATTATAAAATAGTTATTCAAGTACCAATGAGATAAGAGTAGTGTTATTTTACCAACAATGAACAAAATGAAAAGGGTGCCAGAGTGGCTTCCAGTGAATGGCAACTTCAATCGGTAGCAAATAGCAAGCTTCCGATGGGTGAAAATTTTTGAGAAATATTGCAGCAAATTTTTCAAAGAGTAAACCTCAAGTATTGAACATTGCAGTAATTCTTCTTCTTCCAAATAGTGAACAGCAAAATAGGGGAATTGGTGGGGTAGGTGGGGTAAAATAATAGTGGGGTAAAGTAGGTGGGGTTAATGATTGTTAAAAAAAAAAAAAAAAAAGAAATTTAAAAAGAAAACCAAAAAAAAAAGAAAAGCTTAGAGGTGACGGCTGCCAAGTGGAAGACAGTCTAGGAAGAAGAGCTAGCAAATAGGGGTGGGCGGGTGGGTGGAGGTTATTTGAGATTTAAAATAGGCAAAAGTAATTTAAAGAAAACAAAAAAAAAGTTTAAAGGTTGGACGACACGTGTCGTCCAACCAGGGTGCTGCCCCACTGGGGAAGCACCCAGCATCCAGTTCACTATGTTTTTGGTCAAAGTCTCATTATCTTCTCCTTTTTTCAAGGAGGCATTCTCACTTTGGAATTCAATTAAGTATTCTTTTCCTATGTATTTCCCTTTGGGCTTTTTAACTTTGCATTGAGCATTTTGTATTTTCTCTTTAAATTTAAATAATTCTTATTTGCTGATATTGTGGTATTCCATTTATGTTTATCTGTCAGGAAGAACACGATACTGTATGATATTGTTTTTCATGCTTTTGTGTTTTGTGTTGGATATTTGTGTTTTTCCATATTGCTGATTTATTGATTTTTTTTGTCAAAAGATTGGCCACTGTTGGTTTTGACACAATATTAATCCATTAACTATTATCATTTAGGTATAGGAACAATAAAGATGAAGCAATGAGAATTCTAGTGAATAGACAAATCTCAAACCTAGATTGACGAGAAAAATATTATTTGCCAATAAAATTGTATGAATTTGGTACCTCAAGTCCACCTCTACATTATCTGTAACTGGATAATTGAATATTTACTTGTCAACTCAATTTGTGTTGTATTTGGGATAGAATTGATATGTTACTATATGGAAGTATTTGTTTCTTTTCTAGTATTCGTATTAGGGATCCAAATTATTCCTATACCCACTTTCTTGTAGCAATATTGTGCTTCTAAGAGTTTTAGGAAAAAGAGAAAGCTTCAAGCCATTACTGGTTTGTATGATTCACCTTCCAGTACAAAGGTAATAGAAAGGCCAAACTATGACTTTATCTTCCTTTCTTACTAAATATGAGGACAAACCTGATGGGGGTATTTGATGAGGTTATGATTATTTATGTTGACATTGTGCCTTGTAAATTCTAATTTGAACTGTTGGAGAACCGATTACTCATTATTTGTCAAAAAAGGTTCTTGATAGTAGTATTCTGCTATAGCTATTGAAGAAATGGACATGAAAAGAGTTTGAAATCTTATTTAATGTTGTGTAGACAATTCTAAGATATTCTTTGATTTTCATGTTGTAGCTAATAGTAAGTAATAGTGGAAGCTTTATAAATCCAAGTTAGTTAAATGTGAGACGTACTTAAAAATGCTTTTGTCATTACTGGCAGTAATATAAGGAAATTGCTATGTATGGGTGTTTGTGACTTAAACCTTTGTACAGATTAAATATTACCGTATTGGAGCATCTGTAGAGGCACTGTATTGAAAAATCTTGGTGAAAAGGAAATTGGTGCATGGTAGTTGGTAATTTGGGGTGTTTGAACAAAATTGACATTTTTCTATTTTTTGCTTATCGAGTTATTTTGTTATCTTACTTGCTGTCTTGAAATTATTAATGCTAGTTCCATGAGTGTATTGAAGTGTATTATGAAATATTGTAGAGCTTTAATATATATATTTATTTATTTTTGTTATCTGGTAATATACTATGTTTGAGATATTATTTTGAATAGTTTTAGTTGCGTGCTTTAGCTGGCACAATGTTTTTCACTTTCTATGATGTTTTGTTCTAATGCTTTCCATGATCTGGTAACGATAAATGAAATAATTGATATAATGCTAAGTTCATCCCTATGTTTGCTATTTTATTCATTTCAGGCACTATTTTAATGTTTCTCGATATTGTTTTACTCGTGATGTTTGCTGTGAAAGTATACTCTAGTATAGTGAATATATTTCTAGATTCCTTTGCATAGTAGTGCTTGTATTTGTATCTTTCATTGACATTGATCTCATTGAGATGGGAATACTTTCTTTAGCGGCCTCAACTAGTCAAAGGAAACATGCAGTTGTCTTCTGTGGACCAGCAAAATAGTCAAGCTCTTGAAGCTCATGCTACATCATTTACTTCTTTTAGAGTACGTATTCCTTTCCTCATTTTCATTTGCTCTATTTACTGCTTCAGCTTTGTTGTTTCATGCTACAATTTGATATTATGTTTGTACCTTTGAGCAAGTTGCGGGGAATGATAAGGACTCTATTCTTACTTCTTTTGCAACGAAATCCTCAAATGTTGGTTAGATTACATCTAAATTGCATGTTATTGAGCGTGGTGCTTAGCCAGGTGGACATATATTTTATGTTTTATGGGTTTTGGTTATTTTTTAATGCATTAGGTTACATAGTGCTCTACGGGTTTTATTTTTGCTTATGGACTGGTCACATTGGCAAATATTGCAGCAAGCCATCTTTTACTAAAAAGCAATTGCAGACTATGGATCTGTTGTTCCCTCCAGACTTTGCTGACGATTTTCCAGTGGCAAAGCAAATAATTCTTTGAGTAGCTTGTTTTCTATTGGAGTTTGAGTTTATATTATTGAGTCAATTCTGCATTCTTATGCTCTTCTTTGTCTTTGTGGATATCCCACAAGTATAGCCTTATTTATGTGATTATAAAGCTTGGGCTGCTCCTTGTATATGATCTGAAAATTGCGATGATGGTATACAAAAATAGAATCAGTCCAGATCCTATTCGAGCTTTTGTTGAGCACTCTATGGGGCTATTTGCTAAGTCTATTGGTTATGGAGGCTAAGGTGGTAAATTGACCGGACTCGAAATGAATCTTTGTGAGTTGGACATTTGCCAATTCACATTTTTCTTTTCAGTGTTTATATGAAAGCCTTTACTTGTAAGATGCATGGAAAACTGTGATAATTAGTGATATTTTATATTAAATTTTTTACTTTATAAATGTATTCTTATTATCGTCGGAATTATTGATATATTAATTAGTTGAGATCTTATATTGCGTTTGGTTACCATTAACTTTAAATCGATGAGATAGTTTGGAACCACCATTATTTTATTATATAAATATTGGTAATTGATTTGAACTATTTTTGAAATAATTATTATTTAGATAATAGTGACAAATCTTGTTTTTCTTACAACCATTTTCCGGTTTCTATCTAATGTACATCAACAACCAATATAATATGTTTTTGCAATCATTATTTTATCACTAATATTTATATATTAGCAACTAATTGAAATTGTTTTAGCAACCACCATTTATTTACTAATACGTAAGCGATAGTATCCAATACATTATATTTGGTCACTAAATTATACAAAATAAAATAATATTTGTGACAAAATTAAAATTATTGCAACCAATTATTTTGTTGCTAAAAGAATATTTATTAGCAACAACATTTTATCGTTGCAACGTGGTTACTAATATATGGTATTTAAGACAACAATTGCAACCAGTTAAAAACTATTGCAACCAATTATTGGTTGTTGAAGAATTGTTTTTCACTAACTAAAAAGTGTGTGGTTACTATATTTACAACTATAGTGACTATGTTAATGTTATAGCAACCACTAATTTTTACACTAGCAAGTGAAAAATTTGTTGCTATTTCTTAGATTTTTAGTGACAATTATCAAGTGGTCGCTAGAAATTGATCTTTAGTGTCTAAAAAAAAAATTGTCACTGATCACTTTTAGTGACTACTCTATTGTGACCACTTGTGACCAATCTTATTTTGGTTACTATAGGTTTTAACGACCATTTTTTTATTTTTAGCAAACATCAATAATGGTTGCTAAAACTAATATTTCTTGTGGTGTCAATCGGATATGGATATGGATATCTAATATATATATATGAATAATGAGTATAAAAAACAACATTCAATTATGAATGCGGATACAAATGTGATTAGACTTACTATAATCGGATATAGATGTTTAGAAAAGTAAGTAACTATAAATGGTTATAAATATATCCATATTTGTTTAATATTTGTTGGATATAGATACAGTTATTATTTTTTAATATCCCTTATAAATGAATACAGATATGGCTATGTGATTAGTTAATCAGATATGGATATGAAAAAAGTGTATTTGATTCGTTTAATATCCACTTGTACCCTTAAATTATGTGTACATATATGATTTTGAAGGGACTATTATGTTGATTTTTTTATATACGTCCTTTTGTCCTTAATCTATTGTGAGAGAAATTCAATAGAAATCGTTCTTAATAAAGGAAAGATATTGCATTAGTCTCATAAGAAAGGCAAAACACATTTGTTTTTAAATACTGTAAAAGCTTGACAAAGAAAGAGGGGTATAGTGTTTGAGCAGCCATGAAAAGCATAGCAAAATTTTGACAAACAGAAGGAAAAGTGCCTCCGGCAGGACTGTAGCTTGTTGTTATGATAATTAGTTTATTCATGAAACACTAATGTTAGAAGAGATGCAAAGATTCTTCATCAATGCAACTGAAGGATGGTTAGTCAGTTGTTTTGGAGAAGTCCCATTTTGTGACATGTGAGGATCTGTGTTTGATCTCACTTCCGCTTGGATCAAACATATGTATTTCGTATATGGATGGACAAATCTCCGAATAGATAATTTTTTTGGCAACTCCTTTTTCATTGAATAGAGATTCAAGAAAAATTTCCTAAATACTTTGGTTCTGAAACTCGATTGATGGAATTTCCAATTTTTGGTACCCACAATTAAATTGTAGTAGATCCCTTTCTTCCACTCTAAATCTATTTGTCAATGTATTAGGAACCTAAAAAGAAGCATAATTGTGTGAGTTCATATATATACTTTACAGGCACATTTGTTATAATTTTAAAAACTTATGTAAACTAATCAGCTGATTTTGTTCCAATTGTTTTGAGTGTATTTAGTGAAATGAACTTTCATCTGGTAAAAAGTTTCAACTGTTCTTTGTTAATGGGTGCCATAAACTCTTCTGACAACATGATGTGGTGCATCTACATATGAATATTACATTAAGTTAGTATGAAGTGATTGTTTTTAGTAATTATAGAAAATGGAAATATAATCTCAACTTAAACTATTGATGGTTCTTCACTAATAGCTTTATTTAAGGTATTTCATGATATATCTTCTTTCCATAGTTTGAGGATCTCTCTTCCTACCTCAGCAAAAATTCTTATATCTACCATGTTTTGTTTTGTATGCTGAAAAAGCAGTTGATACCCTTCTTTTAAGTCATGTGCCTCCACAAATTCTTTCCAACCAATGTTAATATCAAAATAGCTCATAAGTGTTTTTGAAGCATGGTTACAAAGCAGTGAAGCCATCAGTGTGGAAAGCCTTAAGGTGTAGCCTATATTGAATATTTTGATATTATTAGAAGTCTGAAGAAAATGCAAAATTAATATTTTCTAAGAGAATATAAAGATGCATAGTAAATTTAGATTTACAAGTTCAATAGCGCCATCACATGATGATAAATAAAGGTTGCTTCCTTGGATTGCTACGACGTCATCTTGTGCAAAGGAAAATATATAATTAGCTGCAGAAATTGAAGGAAATAGGGAGGATGAAGCAAGCAAAATTTGATTGTTTTCAATAATGTAGAGAATCCCTTTGTTCTCATGATCAACTATAAAATTAGCCACCCACTGGAATCTAAAACAATTGTTATTAAAGCATGTTGGTAGTTTACAATTTATATATACAGAAAAGGAATGCTCAGTAAAAACCTGCAAAATTACATACCTCTAGTTTGTCTTTTTATGAAAATGCGTTGAAGCCAAGTCTCCACTTGTTTCATGTTTTTCCATTGCATGTCTAGTGAGAATTTATATCATTCATGAAAGCATTCTACGAAATAACTTTCCAACCTAAAGTGGCATCGACGAGGGGATTTGACACTACCAATAACTACTAATATTGTCTGATCTTCTTCTGTGTGTAAATAGTAGTTAGTTTCCATTATTTCACCCAAATTGTTTCTTACTTGGATTTTTTCTTCACTAACAATGTGACCGATATCATCCTATTGCATGGCTATTTTAAATGAGAAGAAAAATACATCAATCACGCATTTTTTTTCTTGGATAAATGGGGAAAAAATGATCGGCATAAACATAAGAAACTTTTTTTAGGGAAAAAGAAAAATTAAGTATGAACAACTAAAGAATCCCGACATGCGAATGCATATATTTTAGATATTATATATATATGCATGAATGTCAAATGGAAAATTTTCATGAGAATTTTGAAACAAACAAGATATATAATAAAATTGTACTTGAATTTAGCTTAGTAATCATTATGTTAATATTAGGATTTATATTAATTAATTGTCCAACAATAAATTTGAAGTCATTAAAACCAAATGAAGTGGAAGCGATATTTATGAATGCAGTCGTAGAAGAAATAATTTGACTAAATCAATTGTCAATGAACACGTTTTGAATGCACATATATATAATTACTATAGAAAGGAAGCATTGTTTGGAAATATTGGTATTTTGTTAAATTTTGTTTTTTTTTTTTTTTTAATTTTTTGACTATTAAGGTGTTACAGTGACTTAAAATATGTAGTGCACAAAACTGATATTGCTAAGAATTGAAGTAGGTTCATCACAAACCTTTCAGTGAATGATCAAGCAGCTATGTGGATGTTTCCATGGAGGAAGAACATTACAGTTTTTTGGGCTTAAAGAGGTGAACCGTGAAGATGGGAAAGGATGATAATCAAGCAGGCGTAATTTTATTTGAGTGTGTATATATGGCTAGGGAAGAAGAGATAATAACTCCCTCGCTTGTGAGGTTAGAATATGGTATTAAAGCCATGTAATGATTGTGCCTTTTGAAGAATTGTTTTGTCTTGTCACTAAATTGAATGGAGAATTTATTATGAGTTGTAAATTGATGGTATTCTTTTTATTGAAAGTTGCACAATTTAAAATAAATTGATTATTGTAGACTATTGTGTTCACCTAAATAGTTTTGATTTATACATTATTTGGGCCAAAACATTTCTTTTAGTTTATTACTTTTAAGTTATTTGCTAAAAATTCGGCTTTGAAATCTGAAGCTTTATACTTTTTAAAAAGAAGAGAAGCAGTCGAATAAGTTTGGCTATAAGAACTTCACATATTTGTCGCACTGGATCTCCTTTTCTTGTTTCTTGGAATGGACTGAAGCCAAGAACTATTTACACACAAATATTTGTGCATTATATGTGTGTGTGTTACACAATGCATATAGGAGTGAAAAGACAGAAGAGACGCCATGTAACGCCCCGGATTCCGGGGCTCTTCGCCCCGAGATCCGAAGTGCTACTCGCAGACAGACAATCATTCCAAATATCAAACAGGAACCAATGAAATGCATTCATACTAAATCCCAACAGGAAAATACCATTACATGCCATTAAAATTCTACAATACAATCTCATAACTTATCGTTCCAAATTTACAGATTGAAATCTCCAAAATTCATTACAAAATCCAAACTACGAGCTAAACATATCCATGGTTCAAACGGGAACTTAACTGAAACAAAATATCTCATCCTGATATCCTTACTATTACAAGCCGGCAATCTATACATTCTTAACAGATCTTAAATCAAATGGTACATGCTCAAAACAAACTAAAACCATCGGAATTTTCATTGATACCAAAAGATCGTACATATTATATGATTTCCCAAAATCATAAGTTCCACTATCCATACAAATCATAAGTTCACAAGTCTAGCCAAGCTATTACAAACTTAATACAGTTC
>JACFYI010003715.1:536044-549954 GCA_014898755.1 Handroanthus guayacan
TTTGTGGATGAGCATAACAACTTCAAAAATCAGTAGAAAGTAATTAAAACTTGTGGAAAGCATTTAGAATTTGAAGAAAGTATTTTTATGCATGAGAAAATATAGTTATGCATGAATAAAATATTATTAATGGAGTTAAGGAATTTTGCGGGATGTTACACTAATATATACATATTATAAGGCTATAAGAATGGAAATGAAATAATATCCCTATTCTGTCCTACAAATATGCCCTCTCTATAAGGTAAGTCAACTATACAATTTACACATCAATAATACTTCCCCTAAAGTTGGAACATAAATATTAATCATGTCTAACTTGGTACAAAGATATTCTACCCCAGCTCTGGGTAGAGCTTTTATGAAGATATCTCCTAATTGATCTCCTATCTTCACATATATAGTAGACATTAAATTTTCTTGAATTTTATAATGAATAAAGTGACAATCAACCTCAATGTGCTTAGTTCTTTCATGGAACACTAGGTTTGAGGCAATGAGAAGAGCAGCTTGGTTATCACACCAGAGTTTTGCTAGTAGTGAAGATTTTAGACCAACTTCGGTCAAGAGGTTATGTGCTTATATGATCTCATATGCAAATTGTACAATTGTCTTATACTCTGATTCTGCACTAGACTGAGATACAACAGTTTGCTTCTTACTACTCCACGACACTAAGTTTCATCCAACAAAAATGCAGTAACCCATAGTGGATCTTCTATCTGAAGAAAAAACTTAAGAGAAAGACATGATTTTCTATTCGATATTTCTGATAAGTACAAAAAGAGTACAAGGCATACTTTATAGGAGAAAGAAGATACACACCCTCCTATATTAGGGCTACACAAGAAGAAAAATGAGAGACATAATCCTACAAATCAAATTAAGATCTTAAAAATCAGGAAACCTAATTATTTGCATAAATAAATGCACATCTTTCCTAATAGATATGCACAAATTAAGGGACGAAATCTCATAATTTCACACTCTCCCTAAAGCTGGGGAATATATGTCGATCATTCCTAGCTTAGATAGATGTATGTTGAACTGAACTCTTGGAATAGCTTTAGTGAGTATATCTTTCGTTGCTGCTTAGTAGGAGTATAAACAACTTCAATGATCCGTTGTTCTATTTTTTATTTGATAAAGTGACGATAAATTTCCATATGCTTAGTCCAATCGTGATGTATTGGATTCTATGTAATATTGATTGTTTCTTGGTTATCACACATCAGTTCCATTAGTGTTGTGCTTGGAAGCTGAAGTTCTTTTAGAAGTCTTTTTATCCATACTTTCTCGTATATTCCATGTGCCATAGCTCTAATCTTAGCTTATGCACTATTTATTGCTACAATTGATTGTTTTTTCTCCTCCATGTAACAAGATCTCCCCATACCTAAGAGCAACATCCTAGGATTGATCTTCTATCAATCAATGACCTTGCCCAATCAACATCTGAGAAGATTTCAATGTTTCTGCTAGAGTCATTTTCAAGTACTGTAATATTTTGTACACTGCATTTTGATGCTTTCCAGTAAGGTTGTTTGTAAGCTGACTAACGATGCTCACGACAAAGCTAATGTCAAGTCTCATGTGAGATAAGTAAATTAGTTTTCCTACTAACCTCTGATAACTACCTTTATCAACAGGTGTCGAGTCTTTCCTAGATCCGACCTTGTTAAATGGGTCTATTGGAGTTTCTGAAGGCTTACACCTAAACATCACCGTGTCTTCAATAAATCTAG
The DNA here is from genome assembly GCA_014898755.1 of Handroanthus guayacan. Classification (NCBI taxonomy): domain Eukaryota; kingdom Viridiplantae; phylum Streptophyta; class Magnoliopsida; order Lamiales; family Bignoniaceae; genus Handroanthus; species Handroanthus guayacan. Next base: position 537,790 of record JACFYI010003715.1, read on the forward strand.
GGTATATTTTCGTTGTGAAATAGAAACACCTTTATTCGACTATGCTACTTCTATTCCAAGGAAATATCTTAAAGCTCCAAGGTCTTTGATCTCAAATTTTGTCCTAAAAAAGTCTTTTAATTGAGTTATCTCCTCTTAGTGATTTTCTGTTACAATTATGTCATCAACATAAACTATAAGTATATTGATCTTATTAGCTAAAGATTACTTGGTGAACGAAGTATGGTCTGACTACCCGTGAGAATATCCTTATTGCTTAATAGCCTTTGTAAATCTTTCGAACCATGTTATTGGAGATTGTTTGAATCCATAGAGTGACTTTTGAAGTTTGCAAAATAAGTTGGTGCTATTAGGATGCTTCAAGCCAAGAAGGATTTCCATATGGATCTCATTTTCAAGATCTCCATTTAGGAATACATTTTTAACATCTAATTGAAGTAGGTTCCAGTCGAGATTGACTACCAAAGATAACAAGACTCTAATGATGTTCAGTTTTGCAAATAGGGCAAATATATCATGGTAGTCAATTCCATAGGTCTGAGTAAATCATTTTGCTACAAGTCTGGCCTTATATCTCTCTCTATCTACCCTGTATTTCACATTGAATATCCATTTGCATCCCATAGGATGTTTTCCTTGAGGAAGTTGAATAAGTTCCCAAGTGCCATTCTTTTATAATGCCTTTATTTCTTCATTTACCACTTCTCTCCACTTAGGTTGTTGTAGAGCCTCTTGTATACATTTTTAATCTCTATGTTGTTTAAATTAGTGGTGAAGGCTCAATAACTAGGAGACAATTTTTCATAAGACACAAAATATGAGATAGAGTGTTGCGTACAAGACCTAACTCCTTTTCTTTGGGCAATAGGAATGTGGAGATCATTAGTTAAACACAAAGCATTAGTGGAGAAGCAAGAATCTGTGTAACCTTCAATAACCTCAGCCAAATTTGGACTCAGAATATTAGCTTGACAAGGGTCAGGAAGAATGTCTTACTTTTCCATCTTAGGGTCTTTATAGCATCTTGAGTAAACCTTAAGTTCTTTAGACATAGAAGAATCAACCATGTTTCGAGGAGATTTAGATTCGGGGTGGATTTCAAGAATGGTTGTAGAAACGATGATAGGATCCCAAAACTGATATTGATCTTGACACGTAGAGCGCTCTCTCTTTCAATATCAATTTTGCTATAGTAAGGCACATTCTCAAGAAAAGTCATATCCATAGTGTTGTAAGATTTTTTAGTGGAAGAATTGTAGCATTGCAACATTTTCGGTGAGGAGAATAACCCCAAAAAAAAGGCAGTTGACTGACTTTGGATCAAGTTTACTTCTTTGATAAGAAGGGACATAGACATAGGCAGAGCACCCAAATACTTTGAGAAGGATATTAGAGACAATTCTATTTTTAGGAAAAATTTTGGAATGAACTTGGCAAGGAGTGTCAAATTTCAATATTCTTGATGGTATTCTATTGATTAAGTAAGTGGCGGTTAAGAACCCCTCTCTCCAGAAATGTTTCGAAATATTACTAATAATCATAATGGACCATAAAACCTCAAGGAGATGCCTATTATTTCTCTTAGCTATCTTGTTCTGTTGAGGAGTGTCAACACATGAACTTTGATGACTAATGCCATTTTCAACAACGTAATTTTCAAAAATTGAATTGAAATACTCCCAGCATTATCGATTCTGAGTACTTGAATTTTAGTTTGAAAATTGATTTTGGATCACAGAGTGGAAATTTTTGAAAATAGATGCAAGTTCAGATTTTTCTTTCATAAGAAAAACCTAGGTGGTTCGGGTATGATCATTAATAAAAGATACAAGCCAACGACCACCTGTAAAATCTTGAACTCAGGAAAGTCCCCAGGAGATGCCTATTCTTTCTCTCAACTATCCCATTATGTTGAGGAGTGTCAACACATGCAATTTGATGAATAATAACATTTTCAACAACTTAATTTTCAAGAATTGAATTGAAATACTCCCTAGCATTATCAATTTTGGGAACCTGAATTTTGGTTTGAAAATTGATATTGGACCATAGAGTGGAAATTTTTTAAAATGGATGCAAGTTTAGATTTTTCTTTCATAAGAAAGACCTCGGTGGTTTGGGTATGATCATCAATAAAAGATATAAGCCAACGAGCACCTATAAAATCTTAAACTCAAGAAGGTCCCCAAATATCACTATGAACAATCAAGAAAGGCTTGGAAGGTTTATACTCGTGAAGAGAATAGGAGCTATGATAATACTTTGACAATGGAAAGATTTGGCATGGAAAAAATTTTGGATTTATACTAATGAATAATGAGGAAAACAACTTAGCTAAGTACATGAAATTTGGATGACCTAGACGAAGATACCATAACATAATTGCATTATTTTCATGTGGATCTAGAGATAAAGTTTTATTACAATTAGAGAAATTAGAGTTTGTGTCAGTAAAGTAGGAAACATAGTTGCTTAATTGGATAGATCGTTTGCCTTAATTCGGTAGAGTTCGCCATTTTCCTTGGCATTGCTACTCGTCTTTCTCAAATCCAAATCCTGCAAAAGATAATGGGTAAAAGAAAATTTAGCAATACATTACAAGTCTCTAATGAGTTTACTGGTAGATAGTAAGTTGCATGTTAAATTGGTAAGAAAGAGGACAGATTCAAGAACTAATGTCTTTGAGATTATCTCTTTTTCGGTGCTAGTCACTGTGGAAAGAAAACCATCAGCGATTCTAACTTTGTAGCTTTCATGGTAGGGGTTGCACTTGTAGAATAATGAATCATTACCAATCATATGATCGGAGGCTCCGGATCGATGATCCAATTTGAAGAATCCTCGGCTTTAACATGTAGAGCATTCGAAAATGTACCTTTTTTAGTAGAGGAACTTGTTGAAAGAACTGAGGAAGGCCCTAACTAAACATATTTTGTAGTCATTCTATTTGTTCTTTGCTGAAGACTGCACATTCATTTTTTGCTTTTGCTTTCCCTTCTAAGGTAACCAAAAAACCCCTATTTTCCTTTTCTGGATTTTGTTTCTAATCTGTTGGCTTTCCATGTATTTTCCAACATGTTTCTTTTGTCCTGAACAATGGTAGTGATCATACCAAGGTCTACCTTTTCTTTGTCGTGGATCATTGATTGAATTTGTTGCTCGCAACAGAAGTGCTGAACTTTCTAAAATATTCAATGATAGTTGAGTCCCACCATAAGTTTCTTTCTGCTCTCTTCTCTTCTAACTTTTGAAAATGCCTCAGAAATAGTCGGTAGGTTTAGTTCCAAGGATTCTCTCCCTAACTTCATCAAGCAATCTGTCTAATCCTAACAAAAACTTAAAAATTCTCTCATTCTCAAGAATTTTCTTGAATCTACTAGCATGATCTCCCCAACATTCCCAACTAGGACTCTCAAAAACATCAAGTTCCTGCCAAAGACGGCTGAAAGCATTATAGTATTGAGTTACAGACAACTCACCTTATCTAAGATCATGAAGAGAACCTTTGATGTTGAATAATTCAGCCATATTCTCATTGTCAAAATTAGTTCCTTTTTGCTGTAGTCCAGCCCAATTTGCATTTGCAAAACATTCAATACTAGTGTGTCCATGACTCTAATACAATATGCTACATCCAGGAGCTCCTTTCAAGTAACATAGAATTTGTTCTAGGGCTGCCCAATACTTGTCTGTAAGGGCAGACATGAATTCGCTAACAACACTAATTGTGTAAGCAATATCTAGATAGGTTACTGTGAGGTAGTTTAATTTCCCAACTCATTTCCTATACCTCTCTGGGTCTTCAAATGAATCACCGTCAACTTTTGTAAGATATGCATTAAGAACCATGGAGGTGTTGCATGGTTTGGCTTCCAATTTCCCAATCTCTGTAAGTAAATCAAGCACATACTTTCTTTGAGACAAAATGATCCCCTTCTTGCTTCTCGTTACCTCTACTCCTAAGAAGTATTTTAGTTGCCCCAAGTCTTTTGTGTGAAATTTGGTATGAAAAAATGACTTTAGAAATGAGATTCCTATACTATCATCTTTTGTAATGATGATGTCATCAACATAGATAACGAAAAGAATAATGCTAGCTTTAGAATGTCAGTAGGAAATTGAATGATCACACTAGCTTTTCTTCAATCTAAATTTTTGAACTACCTCCCCGAACTGTCTGAACCAGGCAAAGGGACTTTGCTTCAAACCATAAAAGGCCTCTTAAGGTGATAGGCTTTCCCATACTTTCCCTGAACAACAAACCTAAGCGGTTGCTTTACGTAGACCTCTTCTTGGAGATCGTTAAGGAAGAATACATTTTTAATGTCCAACTAGTGTAAATTCCACTCTTGAGAAGCCGAGGAAATAAATAAATAGATAGAGATCAATTTGGCCACTGGTGAGAAAGTATCTAAGTAATCTACCCCATAAGTTTGAGCATATCCTTTAGCAACAAGTTTTGCTTTAAGTCAATGATAGAACCATCTGGATTAACTTTAACAGTGAATACCCATTTGCATCCATTTTATCTAAGGCATTCATTTCTTCAATCATAGCATTGTCTCTCCCAAGATGACTTAAAGCCTCCTTAACAGTTTTAGGAATAGAGACAGAATCTAGAGAAGCAATGAAAGCACTAGACGAAGGAGACAAGTGGTCATAAGAAACAAAATTAGTAATGGGATAGGTGTACTGGCATTACCTTTGTGAAGGCTGATGGGGAGATCAAGGTTGCTTCGGGTAGAATCCGATGACGAAGGAGCTAGTATAAGACATGTATCATTGGTCTCCTCTCTCCTTGAATAAACTTGAACAATTAGTGGCTTTGCAAATTCTTAAGCAGGAGATATACTATTAGTTGGTTGTTTAGCAAAAGTTTTGGGTGATGGTTGTGCAGTATAAATTAGCCATTCATCATCCTCTCCCTGATTTGTAGCATTTGAGGATGAAAGGAAGAAAGATGTGTCTCCTAAAAATACCACATCAACTAATACCACATATTTGTTGAGGCCGGGAGAGTAACATCTGCATCTTTTTTTTTTAAGCTAAGAATAACATAAAAGGACACATTTCAAAGCTTTTGTATCCAGTTTAGTGACATGTGATCGTACATCTCGAATATAAAATATATTTCTAAGCATTCGTGGTTCCACTGGAAATAATAATTTTTTAAAAAAAAATGCTATAAGAAATATCACTATTATGCACCAATGACGGTGTGCGATTAATCAGAAAACAAGTAATGGATATAGCATCAGCCCAAGATGACTTAGGAACATTCATTTGAAATAAAAAAGCGCGAGTTGTCTCAAGTAAACGTCTATTCTTCCTCTCAAGCACTCTATTTTGAGATGTCGTATCAACACACGAAGTTCGGTGAAGAATTTTATTTTGAGTAATGTAGTTGTGAAATGTGTCCAACATGTATTCTTTATTATTGTCGCTTTTCAATATGTGCAAAAAATATTAAATTGGGTTTTAACTTCAACACAAAAGGCACAAAAATAAAAAAACACTTCAGAAATAAAATATATCCAAGTCATTCGAGAGTAATCATCCATAAAAGTAACAAAATACTTGAACCTATGGTTTGGGGCAAGGACCCCAAACATCAGAGTGAACCAACTCAAAAATGAAATTAACTAGCTTATGAATTCTAGGAATTGATAAGCTACGATCATGTTTAGCAAATTGATATGACTCACAATCTAATGAAGATACACTATGAAACTGCAGACATAGCTTCTTTAATGCTGGCAAAGAATGATGTCCCAGCCAACAATGTGCTTCAAAAGGAGATATAACACTGGAACAGGTAATAGACCGATGCACCTATGCATCAAGAATGTAAAGACCATCAGATACATATCCTTGACCAATAAGTCATAAGATCCTATAAAAGACAATGATTAAGAAAGAATGAGATACAGCAATTGAGGTCTCTTGTACGCCCACTCACAAAAACCAAGTTAAAGGCAAGTTTTGGTAGACTTGATACGAATAACAAGGTAATAAAGGAAGTTCGTTTAATAGTCCTAGATTCCTCAATGGTATAAGTTGACCCATCAGCTATGGTCACGAAAGAAGGGGTTTTATGTGATCGTAATCTGGAGAACAAATTGGATTACTTGTCATATGGTCTGTGGCACCAGAATCAATGACCCATTTGGTCAAGAGAAAATAAAGCATGTATTAGTTTTACCTAACTTAGCAAGAGCAGTCACGAGGGTGGATTCCTTCAATGATTCCTGGTATTGGGGGAACTTAGCAAACTTATCATTTGAGACCATAACTGTCTTCTCAAAAACATTAGCAATATTAGCAATATTAGCAATCTAAGTTCTTTGATTAAGATTCTACAATTTGTTGCAGTAACGTTTTATATAGCTCGGCTCATGGCAGTAGTAGCATTTAGTGTTACTTGAGTCACTGTTACTTGAGTCACTGTTATGACTCTCCGTAACCTTGTTTCCTCCTGCTTTGTTAATATTCTTTTATCCATCATCGTTCTCTACCTTGATGATGAGAACATTGGTTTGTTGAGAGCAGTTGGAGTATTTTCTATGCAGAGCACTCTACTAAAGACATCCTGGAGAGAAGTGATCTCAGCACTAAATGGCAAAAGCATGTTTAGTTCCTGTAAGCCGTAAGAGATTTGGTCTTTTTCTCAACCCAATAAAAAAACCTGTAGACTTCATAAATTTGGAACACATTTCCTTTACCAAAGTATAGAAAATCAAGATAGTCCATTACTTCTTTGACAAACTCGTAGTGATTAATTAAACCAACCACATCACTGTTAATGTAGTTCCAAATTTGCAGAAAAACTCATGCATCATCTCTCAACCAAATTTGTTTAATATTATTAGTGGGAGGATCACTAGTTAAATGATTATCCTTATGAATGCTCCCTAAGTAAATGCGAACAGTTTTACTCTAATCTAAATTTAATTTGTGTTCGGTGATTTTGGACATCACTGAAATCATTTCATTCATAGGAGTCCCAACGTCAGCCATCACAAATGCAAACTCTAAACACAAATACAAACTCCAATTTTAAAATAGAGAGAAGGAAATTTCAACAGACGCCCACAACCAACACAATATTCCACGATAGGCAAGAAGCAAATGGATAGAAATGTTCAAAAGGCAACAGTTAGCAGTTCACAAAGGAAAGGTAGAACCTCTTCTCAAAACCAATGCCCTCCAAAGAGAGTCAGGTCGCCAGAGATCCACCGAAATATCATTGAAAAAGATGAGGTGCCACCAAAGATAAAAGCCGGAAGTCGAAACACCTAGTCACACGTCCCCATGCCCCGGTGTATAAGAAATAATCGAAAGAAGAAACTGGCATGTAACACTCACCTACTTAGATTCCAATCATTGGACTTAGGGTAAAGGCCGAATGGATGGTGGCGACACTCCCTACACCGGAGGTGAGAAAGTTCAGTCACAGGAACTGGTGACCCACGAACGGCAAACGTTTTTTTCAACAAGAAACCCCTAAACCAAGCTTAGAGGCACTGATACCATGTAATGAATAGGATTTAAAGTGTTCTCATTTCTTTTTTTTTTTTATTCATCTATAAAGCCCCCAATATATACATATTACAATATTATAAGAATGAAAATAAAATAATATCCCTATGATTCTGCCCTACAAATCTACGCTATCTACAAGGTTAGTCAACTACATAATTTACATATCGATAACAATATTCAAAACAAAATATCATGCGTGTGATTCAAGGAAATAATAGTTCTTTAAAACCATAATCTCCAAGTACATGCATTAAACATAGATTCTAAAACTATATCTTAGGATACAGATACATCTATTAAGCAAGGGTAAATGTACTTTACCAGAAATCAATGAAAGTCGGTCATACGAAGATATCTATAACATAAAACCAATACCCCCATGACAGAAAGCTAAAGATACCCACTTTTCTAGCTATTTTAAGTTAAACTACGCGACATTAGTGGATCAATTGAGTCATTACATATCATATGCAATGGCCAATTATTTAACCCAAAATAATAGCCACTTAGCTATGATAAAATTTTATGTTTAGTTTTTAGGATTTTTTATTAAGTTTTAGTCTCTCTTCATGAGAGTTTCTATCTTCCGTTTACGTGGAAGTTTTTTTCTTTCTTTTTTCTCTCATTTTTCTTCATTAGCACTAGTGCTATTTTTCATGAGTTTGTGATTTGAAGGAGAATCCCTGGACTTTAGCGGTGCTAGCTGTACGAGAAGTTTACCCAAAGTCTTTCAACCTACCACTCCATCGAAACCTTTATCCTAATTCCTTTCTCTCGCTCTTTTTTTGCTCGCTTTCTATTCTTTTTCCTATCTTAACATTTTCTATCTTTGTAGGTTGTTAGGATCACTGAGTGCTCAATTTGTTAGGCCATCTCACAAGTCTATCAATTGGTAAATGACTCTTTTGTCCCCTTTGATGGATCTCGATCTGTGAAAATTTGAGGAAAACTTAATCTTGTCGGAGGACGAAGAAAATGTGATTCACTTAAATGAAAATGAATCGCAAAAAAACTCTGTCAACCTAGATCCGTACTTGTTGGAAGACTATTTACTGCCAAACCGTACCACTTCGAAGCCTTTTGTGCCACTGTTACAAAAATTATGAGCCCCAGCAAGGGACTGGAAATCAAAGAACTCGATAAGGGCCGTATATTATTCCTATTTAGTCATGTACGAGACAAGGAACATACGTTCCTTGGATGCCCTTGGTCCTTTGATAAACAAGTTCTAATTCTTAATGAAGTGAAAGGAAACCAAGACCCTTTGGCAGTTGATTTGAATAGATGTGACTTTTACATCTAAGTGAGAGGGTTGCTAGCGAATAAGATGACACAAGATCTGGCCGAGGTAATTGGAAACAAAATTGGCATGTTTAAAACAGTGGATACAGATAGACAAGGAAGATGCAGACTGGATTATCTTCGAATTAAGGTCAGTTTGGATGTGTCACAACCACTCTTACGGCTAATACGTCTAGCTAATCTATTGGGTGAAATGTGCACAATCAAGTTACAATATGAGAAACTACCGAATTTCTATTACATTTGTGGAATTCTGGGACATACACTAAATGAATGTGGACTTCAATATCGTGAGTATTATGACCCTACAAAAATACACGAATGGGGGACCGTGGCTTCGAGCAAATGCCTCATTAGCAAAAACTTGGACATCTCCGACAAGCACTTTTTTTATACGGCTTGAAACAGTAATAATTGGAGAATGACAAGTTTTAAGTCTAGCTTCGACGATAGGAACAAATGTGGTATGGTTCGTGGCAGTACGTTTTCGAAAACGTCCCGAATTCGAGTAACGGTGTGCACGAAAATGATGGGATTTACGAATATTCTAGACCCAAAAAAAGAGGAGTTTCAAAGGAATTAATTCCAAAGAATTCGCACTTACCATGTGGAGATTCTAGAAGCACTGATAGCAATAGGCCCAAAATTAATATAGGAAGTGACATAAATGGCCTATTAACAAATCCCCAAATAAATCTGCATACTACAGCCTAAGAACGGACAGCCCTTAAGGATATTACTAATGGGCCACATGGAGATAAGCCATCGATGGATTGGAACTTTATTTTCAGTAGCCCATCAGTCGGTCCAATTGATAATCCACTTCCTCTCTCTGTGGAGGAAATCGAGGATAAATGAGAAAACAAAGGAGAATGTTCTGGTTGAAGTTCCACTGATCAGGCGACAGTGCAAAATTGAAAAAATAAAGCCACAAAATGGGGACGGACCAGCAAAAATGCAGATCGAAAATTCATTACTATTCAGAAAAATAAGAATGTGGGAGGGAAGGATTCAAGTTTACAAACGAAACAGGGGCAACCTGCAAAGCGTAAAAACTGTGGGGATAGTAAGAAAAGTCATGATTTATATTCAACGGCAATGACTGCAGAGCAATCCCACCGATCCCAATGATTTGCTTAAACTGGAACTGCCAAGGATTGGGGAGTCCTTGGGCAGTTCGAGAACTTGGAGATTTTCTCCACAAATTTAATCCCCACCTTTGTTTCCTCTTGGAAACGAAGTTAGACTTTTGAAAAATTGAAAAATTAAAAAGCAAATTTGATCTTCATGGGGTTGCAATGCCAGCTTGTGGTAAATCAGAAGGACTTACAATGCTCTGGCAAAAGGATATTATAGTCTCCTTGCTTAGTTTCTCAAAAAGTTACATCAATATAGTTGTTATGGATGATGAGGTGGGTCAAAATTTTAGAATCACAGGAATTTATGGTGCTCCTGAAGTCCGGCATAGAAAGGAAATGTGGAATCTTATTCGACAGCTTAGTCAGCACTCAACAATCCCATGGATATGCATTGGAGATTTCAATGAGATTTTAGATGCAGAAGAAAAAGAAGGCCAACATTTTGTTCCAAATTGGCAGATTCAAAATTTTAGGGAAGCTCTCATAGATTCGGGTTTACAAGATCTAGGATATGTTGGACTGCCATATATTTGGTGTAATAATAAAGAGAATCCGGATACTATTCAGGAGAGACTCGATAGAGTGTGTGCATCCACTGAATGGACTCAGAGGTATAGCTATCATAAAATTCAGCACTTAGTGGCTAGGTATTCGGATCACTCCCCAATTCTGGCTGATTTTAGTATAAATGATCCAGTTATACGATCATGGAAAAAATGGTGCTTTCATTTCGAAGCTATGTGGATCACTAGAGAGAAATGTGGACAGATAATCAAAGAGGCCTGGGATTGTATTCCTATTGAGGATGGTCACCGCAAACCATGGCACGCTATTAAGAATTGCAGAATTGGACTCCTTCGATAGAACAAACAGAGTTTTGGAAATGTAAACAAGAGAATGAGGGACTTTTGCCAGGGGATAATATATATTAAATCAGGTACAATCACGGCAAACTCTAATCTGAACTTACCAAGCTTAATCCGGAGCTCAATGGTGTCCTTAATACTGAGGAGATTATGTGGAAACAACATGCCAAAGCACATTGGCTCACACACGGCGACAAAAATACAGCTTTCTTCTATGCAAAAGCTACTCAACGTCACAGATATAATAACATAGCAGGATTGAGGGACTCAAATGGTACTTGGTGTACCTCTACTACCCAGCTTGAGATGATTATTTTGGATTATTTTCATCAAATTTTTACGAGTCGGGGACCGTCAGGGGATGAAATCGAGATGGTTATTGGTTCGATAGAGCGGCGACTGACTGACAAGATGAACACAAAGCTCCTACAACCTGTTACGTCCAATGAGGTAAAACAATCTGTTTTTCAAATGCCCCCTCTTAAGTCACCTGGTTCGGATGGCATGCCATCTATTTTTTATCATAAATTCTAGAATGTTGTTGGTTTGGATATCACCTCAGTCGTTCTTAATTTCCTAAACAATGGATGTTTTGAACCAAAAACTAATTACACTCATATCATGCTTATTCCTAAATGTCTAATCCTAAGTTTATCCACCAATTTCAACCGATTAACTTAAGTAATGTCATTTACAAGATTGCATCTAAGTGCAAAGCTAATCGACTTAAGCCGATTATGAGTGATGTGATATCTGAAAACCAATATGCTTTTATTGCTTCTCGCTTAATTGCTGATAATATTCTTGTTGCATTTAAAATTAATCATTTCTAACATCGCAAGACAAAGGGTAAACTGGGCAATATGGCCATTAAGCTCGACATAAGCAAAGCTTATGACAAAGTTGAATGGGAGTTTCTCCAAAGAATCATGCTTAGATTAGGCTTTGCTGAGTGTTTTGTTGAGTGTGTTATGACCTAGTCACTTTTTAATGGCGAGCAGTTAGGTTATTTCCTTCCCCAGAGGGACATCCATCAGGTTGACCCTCTGTCACATTTTCTTTTCTTTTTATGTGCAGAAGCATTAGGTTCCCTTATTAGGCGAGGTGAAAAAGAAGGCGAAATTCACGGCATTGATATTTGTAGATCGGCTCCTAAACTCTTTTTTGCCAGCGGTTTGATTATTTATTGCCAAGCATGGTTCACAGGAACGGTCGCGGGGGTTGGAACGGAGACTACCGTTCTAGTTCCATTGCAATATCGTGGAACAGTCGCGGCAATTTCACAATATTTTATAATTTATATTACCAATAATTAA
>JACFYI010003715.1:550054-564822 GCA_014898755.1 Handroanthus guayacan
AATATGAAGATTTTGATGAAGAAGGAAATCTGAGAACATGAAGAAGAAGAAGAACAAAAAGTGAAAGCGATGGAGAAGAAAAAGAAAATACAAAGACAAAGTAGGAAGGGAAAAGTTTCCAGGGGAAAGATAATGGACCATTTAATCGTAATTGCCTCATTAATTATCACATTTAACAAGGTTTATTTAAACTTAACTTAAATATTAGCTATTAATTAACGGAATTTGGTAAAATAACATATGAACAATATTAATATTTGGATATTTGGAAGTTAATAATAAATTTATTATTAGAACTTTTCCAGTTTTAAATTTGAGGTGGATTAATTAGTAATTAATTTTATGAAATCTCAAAAAGGAAAAAAAAAAGTAATTAGTTTTATGAAATTGAACCAAATTAATTACTAAAATGTGTTTAAAACTAAAATATTACTAAAAATTTATTGGTCAATTAATTTATACCACTTTATTACTTCACATAGTCTTAATTACATGTATAATTTTGGTACTTGACATTTCTATATGTTTTAATATTTTTTAGATTTTTTTTTATTTTTTTGAGTAATTTAAATTATAAAATGTGTGAAATAGCTGCGACCGTTCCGTGACATTGCAATGGAACTAGAACGGTATTTTCCGTTCCGACCTCCACGATTGTTCCTGCGAACCATGTTCATACCTCATGGCAACCTCCTTCCCAAGAATACGTGAAGATAAATTTTGATGTGGCAACGTTCCAAGACATTGGCTGGATCGGTATTGGAATCATTGCGAGGAATACATCCGGGGATTGCCTTGCGTGCGGGGCTGCTCCGATTAGAAATTTGGTTAATGCAGAAGCAGCTGAAGCGTTCGCAGCTAGAGTGGCTTGTGAGCTTGCATGACATCATCAATAGCCGAAGGTGATTGTCGAAAGAAACTCCTGGAGTGTGATTAAGGGGCTGCAAAATGAATGTGTGCATGAAATGGCCTTTTCTCCTATCGGGCACATACTTTTGGAGATTTGTCATGTTAAAAGAGAAGGCAATATGGTTGCCCATAATTTGGCTAGAAGTATTCGTACTTTACCAAATACGTCGTCTATTCCTACTGCTGTTCTCAACATTATTGTTGCGGAGAAATCGTAATAAAATCCTTATCGTTTCTCCCAAAAAAAAAAAAAGATTAACTGATTTGGACTAATTTCAAAATTTAACTTTTTTTACCATTAAGACAATGTTGTTTTTGAAAATGAATTCTGATTTTGAATTTAGCTCACTGAAAACATTAGAAGTAGATAAATAACTCAAAATTCAATACTGGGCCGGTTGACCACTGTTGCCCATGTCTATTTTCGTACCAGAGGCAGACAAGAGATAGGAGTAGGTTGTATTGTGCTCTGTTCAACGTTAAGTTTCAAGAGTTGGAAAGTCTAAAACAAAGTTTAGCATATTTTATAAACCTTTTTATAGATTGGTTAACCGAGGGGTTTCGGGGCTCCCGTTTCTCTTAGTTTCTAAACATTGTATCTGTTTATTTTAATTTTTCAAGATTCCATTAGTTCTAGAACGGCTCGATTTAATGAAGCATCAATGGAAAAACCTTTAAAGCTGGGTGTTGACAGCTAAAAGCTGAAAATTTTTCAATTTTCGGAAAGTAGTTATGGGAATGCTCAATTTGAGCATTCGTTAAATTCTGAAAATAAAGTCTATTAAGCCGAAACTTTATACCAATGAAAATTTCATATTATAAGCTTTCTGACAGTATAAAATTCTTCCATTTCTACTAAAAAGGAAAGAGTAATGGAGTTCTAAAATTGGCCAGGTACCTACGAATCTTACGTGGCAAAATTGTACGGCTGACTGTCGGGGTGACATTGAGGAATAGCCACAAACTATACGGAGCTAAACCTCTGGTTCTACTCTTACTGGAAATACTAGGATATGGCAGCTACATATACCGACTTGTTTTGGTTAATTTCATAAAGGATTGAAGAAGTTATGGGGGCCAGAACTAGGCTATACAATCATGCGATTTTGTAAAATGGTTAAGAATTAAAATATAGTTGCTTTTTTCTTGGTCTGTATATATGAGTTTTATTCATATAATGAATCTAATATAAATATGAAAATTGATATTTGCACTCCATACTTTTATATGTGCACTCTACTTTGCCCCTTTATTTATTCAATTTCAATTGTTGGACAAGCATGCCCAAAAATATATTGTGGTCTTCTTCCTTTTCATTTTCTTTCTCATCCGAAGTATTAGAGAGCTCCAACTCTATATTCTTCTTCTTCTTCATTTTCCTTCTCAAACAAAGATAGCCCCAACTCTAAAATTATATATTAATTATTACATGTTGTAGCTTTCTTTCTCTTTGTCTATTTTGTCTCTTTTTTGCTATTATTTTTACATGATAATGGAGAAAAACAACAATGTATAAGATTCGGGTATTGATTTTCTTATCACAATTATAATCCTCTTCATTTACTTTTGTTTCTTTCCAATTTGGACATATGAACAATTGTTCTCATGCTAAAAAAAAAAAAAAAAAATGAAATCCTTGTGGACTGCATTATTCAGGTACATCAACTAATTCTTAGCTCTTTATATGTGAGTTGAGAAGAAAAATATAAAGGAAAAATAATGCAATGTAGTTTGGAGTATACTTATCTAATTGATGTTGAATTAAGAAAGGGGCAAAGTAGTTGAATACTGAGCATTAAAATAGAAGTGGAGTACAGATATTAAATTTAAGGGTGTAAATATCAATTCCCTATAGATATTTTGAGATGCTAATGACAAAAGATAAACGAAGTTTGGTAGTTTCTAGAAATAGAATACTTATTCTAACTTAATATTAATCGCAATTTAAGACAATTAATGGCAATTTTACTTGTTTACTTACATTATGAGGTACTAAATCCAATAATTTAAATTTGGGAAAATGCTACTTGTAGTCATGTAACTATGAAATTTATCGCTTTTGGTCCAGTATATATGTACTGATTCAATAATTTTAATCTTGTAACTAGTGATAATTTTCAACTTATGCCTTTTTTAGCAATTTTAGTCCTACTCACAGGGCTAGAATTGCAAAATTGTTACTACTTACAAGACCAAAATTATAAAATTGTTATTACTTACATGACAAAAGTTGTTAAAAACGAGCATAAATTACAAATTATTATTACTTATAGGACTAAAATTATTGAGTCAATAAATACAGGACCAAACAAAAAAAAAAATGATATAATTACAGGACTAAAAATATAATTTTCCCTTTAAATTTTTCCTATTTGTATCCGATAAGTTGAAGGTTGGAGTCTTTAGGGTGAAGGTTCTGAACTTGTAAAATTCGAAAATTCTAGTCAAAGTTTTCTAGGCTCTTAATATTGTGGTTTTCCTTATTCATTTACAAAATGCATTATTAATACTAAATTTTCCTGTTAGCTAAATTGGGATGTGATAGTACTCATAAGCTTTCATGCATAACAATTGAACTCTCGTGTGGCCATGTACTTCATGCAATTTAACCATTGTGTTCTTGAGCCTCCTTCTCAGTTGCGTTCATATTTGACAATCACATTGGGCTTAAACGATGAGAGATGGTTATAAATTATCACATATGTAGAGTGATTTCGGCTAAAGAAAGTGATTTAATTTGGGCTGAAAAAGCTTCCTGAACTTCGGCTTCTAAGCCCAGTTCCAAGGCCCAAATTAGTCCACTTTAGTCGACATGCCACACTCCACATAGTTACTAAAGTTCTTATTTTTTTGTGATAATATAAAAATCGTTATTAATTATATATTAATTATATAGGCTAATTCACCAAATTTTTATTTTGTTACAAAAATTATATGCACTAATCTTTATAGTTACAATTAAATATAATTTTGGCAACTTTATGATGACTGCCATAGTGACTATGCCAATAATTACCAAAAGTAAGTAACAAATTAAAATATTAGTTACCGATATGATAGAGTTATAATATGGCAAGATAAAAGTTCCCTTCAAAAGTATCATTAGTAATAATAAAAATAATTGTCATTTAACAATGTCATGACTAATAACAATCTATATATTGTTACTTAGTGTTTCTATTGTCAGTCAAATATTTTAATTAGTGATTATTTAAACCTTATAATTTACTTTATTACAGTTATAAGAATATTGCATAATTTACTCTTCTCTCACATAATCATTTAGTGTACGCTCAATACTTGTGCACAAAGTAATCTATATATGTGTCATATATATTAAAGGTATTATGCAAACTTGATTTCTATCTATTTCACAATTAGAATAAGATGAATATATTTTATATAAAAATATAATTTAATACACATAAAATGATTAGTCTATATGTCATTTTACTGAATTGTGAGTAGTTTTTTTTTTTTTTTTTCCTTTTTTTCCTTTGAATGTACTTAGGAGCACCTAAACTACCTACTACCCCGAAGGGATCGAGCCAAGCGTAGTTCAATTATTACAAATCAAACTAAGAGGGTGTTTGGCTAAGCTTATTTAAAACATCTTATAAGCTCCTACATCTTATAAGATGTTTTTAGAACTTATAAGATGTTGGATCTTATTTTAAAAATAAGTTGTTAAAGTGTTTGGATAAAATAAGACCTTATAACTTATAAGATGTTAGTAATGGCAATATTGTAATTAAAATAGTTAAAAATAAAGGTCGATGTTAAGATTTTAAAAATAAGACCTTATAACTTATAAGATGTTAGTAATGGCAATATTGTAATTAAAATAGTTAAAAATAAAGGTGGATGTTAAGATTTTAAAAATAAGTTGGGAGCTCCTTACTTTTCTAAAGAGAGCTTATAAGCTCCTAACATCTTATTTTTAAAGCTAATAAGATCTTTTTTAAAAAAATTTACCAAACATTTTAGGAAATTTTATAAGCTCTTAAACATCTTATAAGATGTTTTTAAGAGCTTATAAGCTCACCCAAACACCCTCTAAATTACAGTCAAAATCTGCTTCCTCCATCCAAGCTTGCCAACATCTTCTCCAATGTCTGAATAGCAGAGCTTATTTGGAATTCCACTATTTCCTAGCAAATTTGGGTTGTGGATTGTTACTAAAATAAGTTAATATTAATCAGAGGTATTTTAAATTAACACTTAAAAAATACAAAATCACTAAAAATTAATGCTTTGTATTATTGTATAGAGTAGAGATATACACCCGAACCATCCAAGAATTTGAGCTGTTCGAGCATCTGGTTGAAAGTGATTGAAATGGACAAATATTGTAAACTATAGATAAAGGGGCTTTTCTTCAATTTGGTGAGGGTTCTGAAGGCATTCATGTATTGGTCAATAATTAGGTTTAGAATGAAGTGATATATTATAGGGTTTATAGCTTGTCTTGTTGACTAGATTCTCTCCGTGCTTGGATTTCCTAAGTTCTGACCCTCAACCGCTGGATAAGGCCCCTTCTTTTTTTTTTTCCCCTTCTTCTTCCTAAACAATTCCACTATATGTTTGTCGCAAAGAATTTTGGTGAAAAAAATAAATAATAAAAAAATAATAAAGAAAATATTGTTTTTAGTTGATTAGTTAAGAAACTATTAAGAAAAAAGATTTTGGTGACCTGAAATATTTCATACTGTTTCTGTTTTTTTTTTTTAATAATATTTTTTTCCTCTGCAAAATTCTTAACCTATGTAAACACAATGTTCAAGTGGTTAAGCAAATTACAATGACATCCGTATGATTATTACAGTTGATGAAAAATATAACGGAGCCTACATACGGAATATTATAATTAGACGCCCTGAAATTAATAATTGAGTCAAATCTTAGAGGTATTGAGGCAATTTGTCCCTTGACTGTCTAGAAACTCACCTTAACTCAGATTATTATGAAATGTAGTATATTCTATGTCAAAGAATCAGTTATAGTGGAATATTATTCTATCAACTTGGCCACATTAGTGCTAATTGTGCAAAGGTTAGTCTAATCAATTGCTGAAAAGAACTGGTTCTTGCCTAACTAATCTTTAGTTAATTTAAGGTCAGTAAGTAATTGAACTCTTGGTTTACAAACGTTATGTTATTGAAAGTGAAGTATATATCAAAATCAGTATATATATAATATATAATATAATAATAGCCTTGTTTTCACGCTGCTGAATCATAATATTAAATTTCAGATCTATCAATTTGTACAATAATGATAAATTCTGGGAAAAAAATTATCAAACTCATCTTGTTTTAATTTTTTCTTTTTTTAATCATACTTCATCTAATTAGCCGGCTTCATTAATTAATCATGTACTTATTGTAATTGCATTGTGTTTCAATTAATTGGTAATTATTTTGTAGAATGTTACATGATAAATATATACAAATCCATTTGCCGTGTGATGATGAAAACTAAATTTAAATCAGAATTTTTTCCTGACATAACACATAATTTCATCAACATAGAATTAATTAAATCTACCCTAAATTAGGAATGATAGAATATTATGTTTATTAATGATGACTTTCGATAAAAATAAAAAATAAAATCGGAGGACACTTATTCCCACTCGTATATAGTCAAGAAGGCCATATTCCTTAACGGTGTTAATTATTATACTCTTATAATTACGATAGCATTACAGAATTAATATGTATAATTACAGTAACATTATAAGAATTTTATAGCTAATTTATTTCAGATTCTAAATTTATAATTAATTATCATGGTTGGGCAAATTTGTTGCCAATATATGTTTAGCACGTTGATTAGTGATATTAAGAGAAAATTAGGTTGCGAATGGTTACTAAAGCAAGTTAATATTAATGATATTTTAGGACAAACACATAAAAATATATTGTAAAAAGTAATTACTTTGCCTTCTCACACTTTATAAATAGTATAATATAATATTATAGTTAATGTTAGAAAAATATAAATGAATAAGTATATATATTCATATATGATTAAGTGTGTGTGCGTGTGTGTGTGTGTGTGTGAGTGTGTGGGTGTATATCTAGAGCAAAAGCTCATATATTTGCCTTAGCCAGAAAAAGCCAAAATATCCAAAATATCCCTCAATTCCAGGTTCAAGACTCCTCAAGCCCATAATTCGCATCTTTCTATAAAAGTCCCAATTGGACTAGATGTCAACTTTCCATTATCCAAAAGGTACAGCCCAAGATAATGTCCAAATCTACATCTAAGAAATCTTCGTGATAATGTCACATGAAATAGTACATATAGGGATGACAACAAGGTGAGGTACTTGTAACACCACGGATTTTTCTTTCTTTCTTTCTTTCTTTCCTTTTTTTTTCGGGAATAAAAAAGACTTAAGTGAAAGTTTATTAAATATTTGAGGTTAATTCCAAATTCAATTGTAAGTTGTCAAAATTTATTTTTCCTTGTCTTTTTTCTTTCTTTTCTTTTCCCTAATGTCTTCTCCCTCATTTTTCCTCCTACACCTCCTCTGCCAACTTTTCTTTATTCTTTTCTTTCTTCTCTACCATCATTTCTTTTTTTTCTTTTTTAATGAATGACAAACCTTCAGTCAAAACATAAAATTGATACTACGGTTTTGCTCCTCTCGACAAGACGAATCCAACCATCTCAACCATTATAGGAGACATCAAAAGTGCAATAGTAGCTAGTTGACAAATAATAATGATGAGGGCATACTGACGAACTATCTATGATAGTTAAGGCAATGAAATATTTGTAGGGTTGTGACGAGCTCCTCGAGAAGAGGAGTATGGTAACTTCAATTTGGCGTTTCAAGCAATGTTGGTGGTGAACAGATGATGTTGTAGAAGAGAATCCTATGATAGTTTTCATGGAATCAATTGATGGTTGAGATAATCTCGTTTTCAAACTGGATTGATGGTTTTTGTTTCCCATGATGAGACGAACACAACGAGATAAGCAACATCATCTCAAGTGGCAATGGCCGATGGCCAACAACTGCGTTGGGAGGAGAATGGTGGCGCTTAATTAGTAGCGGTCTAGCAACCTTTGGGCAGTGAAGAGTTCAAGTCGAGAGCTTTCCAACGGGACTAACTGTGCTTCAATCTACTGTCGTTTGGGTTATGAGAACCTGACTTCATTCGAATCTTGAGGCCACTAAAAGGATTCGTACATGACAGGTGAGGGTTATACTCGATATTATAAGAATTCTTGCTGGTAAAGAATATATATTGCTATATATTGACTCGCTACATGATTGTGGTCTTATTGAATTTAAGGTCATGAAAGCTTCCTTATGAAATGTGCACTTTAGTCATGATTTGACAATATCATTGATTTGACAATATCATGACCTTTACAAAATTTGATTGGATTTATGATTCACTTGGAAAACTTATTTTGAGATCGATTGTCTTATCAGTTGTAATTTGCATAGTGTTTCCATGCGTTGATCTTGACCATACGAATAAAATATTTACAATCACATTTTATTTATGAGGAAATTTCTCAATGAGTACCTATCTCCATTAAAGTTTCTGGATGTCTTTGATTTTTATCTAAAGCCAAATTTTGCATAAGATGAACAAGTCCCTCATAAGATAATGAGTTTTATTAAAGTGTGGTTGCATTTATGATTTATGTGAAAAACGTTGCCATACTCCTGAATTTGAGATTTAGTGGTCTTGTTGACCCGCCTCAATAATTATTTGTTATTGTATCCTATTATATAGTGACTGTTATTTGAGATATAAAATTTATTTGAACTGTTGGGACTATCTATCTACTTGTCATCCTTGGGGACACAAGAAGGTTTTATTATTTGCTTGTCGCCCTTGGGGACGCAGGAAACTTATACTTCTACTTGTCATTCGTGGAGAAGGAAGAAAGTTCTGTTATCTAGTTGTCGTCCATGGGGATGCAAGGAGCTTGTATTGTCTACTTGTTATCCTTGGGAAAACGAGAAGGTTTTATTATCTGCTTGTTACCCTTGGAGATATAGATAGCATTTATTGTTTGTTTGTATCTTTGGGAATGCAAGAAAGTTTTGTTATCTGCTTATCACGCTTGGAGATAGAGGGAGCCTATATTGTCTGCTTCCTTGGGGATACAAGAAGATTTTATTATCCATTTATCACCCTTGGAGATGTAGGGAGCTTATATTATTTGCTTGTTATCCTTAGGGATGTAAGAAGGTTCTATTATCTGCTTGTCACCCTTAAGGACACAAGGAGATGCTATTATCTGCTTGTCACTATCGGGGACGCAGGGGTAATGACAATATGGTCTAAGACATTATTCTGAATTTAAAATCATTGGTCATTCCCCTTCTCGTGGAAAAATGAAGATTTTGTATGTCATAATAATGTGCCATCATGCATTTTTGGAAATAATCAAATTGATTCAATCGACTCCTATGCTTGCATTTCCATACTTTACTAATGGCATGATTGGTATAACATGATTAGAATTAGATAGGAATATAATGACCTTATGAATGGAATAAAGATGGAAAATGAATGGCGTAATTATTACTTTTCCGATTATTAGTATGCACAAGGAATATGAAATGAATGATATCATCATTCCTTACTTAATTCCAATCTCATGATTGGTAATAAAGGTGATTAACAAGAATGGAATGAAAATACTTTAAATGACCAAATTATCCTTTAATAAGTAAATTTTTAAATAAAATTGTTAATATATAAATAATATATTTGTTAATCAATAAGTTTTTTTAAATAAATTAATATTTTAAATAAATAATATTTTCAAATATATATTATTTTGAAAATAAATAAATAAATTTCAACTACATAAATATTTTTTTAAACAAATAATTCATTTAAAGGAATAATACTTGATAAATATTAAATAAATAAATAACATCTACATAAATAAATAATTTTAAATAAATAATTTTTACATAACTAAATAATTTTAGATATAAATGACTATTTTATATATAAATATTTTTTAAATAAATAATGCTTTTGAATAAATAATATGCTTAAATAAAATAAATATTTTTTAAATAAATTTGATCTAAAGCTTTGTGGCAATTCGAGACTTGTTTAATTTTATGAAGTGTAATTTTGTAATTTATAAATTATAATATATTCCTAATTTGTTAAGAATAGTTAATACCATGAGAATGAGAAGGAATGGCTAATCTCATACTTTTGCGAATAGACATCCCTGCAGGAATGAGAATTTCATTCCCTAAATCATACCAATCAAGGGTTTTGAAATGAATTAGGAAATGCCCATTCTATTAATATTTCATTCTTGCATATCAATCATGTCGTAAGTCATTTAGACTTACCTTCTTCTTGTATCCTTTCACTCTTTACTCAGACTAGGAGCTAGTAGGTGTATTTTGAAGATACGGCAAGAGAAGGTGTATTACTAAGTATATTTGTAGGCATCATGTGTGTCGTTATAAGTACCTTATGTATCATACTTGTACTCGACATTTGTACAATTCAACTTATCGTGTTATGGGTTTTATTCTTGTAAATATTTTGAGTTATGATGAGGAGATACCAATATGAGAATATGTGTACATTTGGGTTATAAATAGATGTATATGTAAATATTTTGGGAGTATGTAATTTTTTTTTCTTTTAAAAAAATTTTATGTCGCCAGTGAGTTTGTGTTCAGTATCAAAGCAGCACCTAGGTTGAGGTGTCTACTTCGATTGGGGTGTTACGGAGTGGTAGCAGAGTTTTGGGTTATACCCAAGCTATGATGGGAAAGGATTCTCAGATTGTGGGAATATATGCTGGAATTAATTAGTTAAGATTGGTCCTAACCAGGTTGAGGACTTCTAGGGCGAATGTTTAGCACCAACAATGTGAGGGATCATTATTGGGTGGTTGACCAACTAATGACCCAATATAATTTAACGTATTCGATATACAACTTTAGTCAAGAGGTATATATACTGAGACTTATTTAATTACGTTATCATGACTGTGATAATGAGATGAAAGGTCAAGGATTTCATCTGACGATTAGACATAAGATGATAACTGACAAAAGAAAGTAGTCGTTCAACTTCTATTTTCATTAATGTGTAAACCAAGTTGTGATGACAAAGTTAATTTTCTTACGTATTTTCTCACCGTATCTTGAGGAGTTTTCCCCTTTGTGCTAATTGCATTGTTTATTTTAGCTTTCTTATAGCTAACTATGGTTCTTTCATAATATAAAGTTAGGCTTTACTCCTCTAAAGAACTCGTTTTTCTATCTTGAATTGAAGCAAATACTTCAACATTTTTTGCAACTATTTCCTCCACCACAATACTTGCTATATATTTCTCAAAGTTCTATATGCAATATTGATGGAAAAGCTATGATCCTGGGGCTACTCATTCTTTTATGTACACAAATTTTACTTCGAAATTGAGCTTACAATCAGAACATACACCTTATACTTCAAAGTCTACACTTCAATGGGTGATTGTTTAACCACGGCCGCGATATATAAAGCTTGCCTAGTAAATATTGAAGAAAAAAATTATATAGCCGACTTGGTTGAACTACCCAACCAACAATACGATGTAATACCAGGAATGGACTAGCCATATCGTCATCAAGCTCGGGTAGATTGTTTTCCTAAGCAAATTAAGCTTGGGAAATAGACTCTATTAGGAGCATACTTAAACAATAAAATCCCTCCAATACCCATTATATCCATGCTAGAATGTAAGAAAATCCTTAGGGAAGGAAGGCAAGGATTTCTGGTGTATCTGATAAATAAACTTTAGAATCAAATTAAAATGGAATAAGTGGTAGTAGTAAATGAATTCCCAAAAATAATTCTAGAAAAAGTAAAATCATTACCCTTTAATGGTGAAATAGAGTTGTAATTAAAACCATTCCAGAGACACAGCCATTCTCTGAAACTCCATACCAAATAGCACCAGCTGAATTAAAAGAACTCAAAAAACAGTTGCAAGATCTTGTAGAAAAGAAGTTCATATGGCCAAGTACCTTACCTTCAGAAGCTCTGGTGCTTATTGTTAAAAAGAAATGTGGAACATTACAGATGTCTATTGACTAGCAAGAACTTAACAGAGTGACCATTAAAAACAAGTAGCCCTTGCTGTATATAGATGAGTTATTTGATGTGCTACAAGGGTCTAAGGTATACTCAAAATTGGATTTGAAATAGAGGTACTATCAATTAAGAATTCAAGAAGAGGATATACCTAAAACCACATTTAATTCTCGATATGGCCATTATGAATTTGTAGTTATGCCCTTTGGTTTAACCAACGCACCTACAACATTTATAGATATGATGCATCAAATTTTCCAATCCTATTTAGATCAATTTGTGATAATCTTCATTGATGACATTTTGATATACTCAAAGTTAGAAGAAGAACACAAGATGCACTTACGAATAGTGTTACAGGCTCTCAAGGAAAATAAATTATATGCTAAGTTCAGTAAGTGTGAATTTTGGTTGAAAAGAGCAATGTTCCTAGGACATTCAATATCGCAAAAAGGAATCGAAGTGGAATGTACCAAAGTCGAAACTACAACTAATCGGAAACAACTAGAGAATACAACGAAAATTCAAAGCTTCTTGGGTCTTGTCGGTTATTATAGAAGATTTGTTAAGGATTTTTCCAAATCAACCGGTCCACTAACTAATATGACTCAGAAAAACCAACAATTCAAATGGGATGAGAAATGAGAAGAAAGTTTCCAAGAAAAAAAAATGAAATTGACTTTGGCACCAATTTTAACCCATCCTGATGGGTTAGAAAGATTTGTAGTTTATACTGATGCTTCTGAAGAAGGTTTGGGATTGTATTAATGCAAAAAGGTCGCATAATTTCATACGCATCAAGAAAACTTAAACCTCATGAGCAAAACGACCTTACACATATTTGGAACTTGCTATTATAATATTCGCTCTGGCAAAATGGAGACATTATCTTTATGGTGCAGCCTTTGAGATATTCACATATCATAAGAGTTGGAAGTATTTATCCACCTAAACGGAGTTGAGTATGAGACAACATTGATGGATGGAATTTCTTGAAAACTATGACTGCACAATATGTTACCATTCAGGCAAGGAAAATGCTGTAGTAGATGCTTTAAGTAGAAAAGGTAACACGGCTCACCTATGGGAAATGAAAGTGGATGGAGAACAGTGGAAGATTTATCAGGATATTCTAAAAATGAAGTTGCGATCTTGGATATCTAGATTAGTGATACAGCCTGAAGTATACACTAAGATTCGAGATGCCCAACAGAAAGATCAGTGGATTATGGAGCAAAAGAAGCTTTCACAAGTAGACATAAACTCTGATTTCATTGTTGATGACGAAGGAATATTGTAGTTTAAAAGACAAATTTGAGTACCTAATGAAATTAAAAGTGAGGTATTGGAAGAAGTGCATAAACAACACAGATTTGTTTAACTAATGTTAAATATTTTTGTAGATGTGACAATGTATAAAGACTTGAAGCGAAAAATTTGATGGAGAAATATGAAGAAAGACATAGCAGAGTAGGCACAAAAATATTTAACACTAGTTAAGGTAGAACATCAGAGGTCGTCAGGATAGTTACAACCACTTCCGATACCTAATTGGAAATGGGACCAAATAACAATGGATTTTGTGACTAGCTTACCTAAGGTACGAGAAGAATGCAACAATATGTGGATCATAGTTGATCGTTTGACTAACTTAGCACCTTTCGTATATGTGGGATTACACTACAATGTAGAGAAGCTAGTGGATCTGTATGTCAAGGAAATAATCCAGTTACATGGAATCCCAATCAATATAACTTCGAATCACAACCCTAAATTTACTTCAAGATTATGGAAAGGCTTATAAGAACACTTGAAGACTAAGTTACATTTTAGTTCAACTACACAGTCTGAAAGAACTTAGGATATTGAAAGATATGTTGCGAGCATGTATTATAGATTTTGGAAGTAATTGGGATGAGCACCTCCCACTTATAGAGTTTGCTTATAATAATAGCTATCAAGTTAATATAAAAATGGCACCTTGTGAAACTCTTTATGGACAAAAATGTCGATCACTATTACATTGGGACTTGGATGAATGAAGAAGCATTGGAGTAAAGTAGCATCAAAGCTTAAGGCCTGAGCTTATCGAAATGCTATAGACAAAGTCCATTTAATAAAACAACGAATGAAAGCAGTTCAAGATCGACAAAAGAGTTATGCTGATAAACGATGAAAAGATTTAGAATTTGTGTAACGTCTTGGGTCATGATAGCACATTCGCCCCATGATCCGGAACGTTACTCGCAGTCGGGATACATACTAAAACCATAACTGGAAACTAACCAGCTCAAATCAAACTAAATCCACCAGAAATTCATTCATGCTTGACATGTTCATACATATTACATAACATCCAAAATAAGCTCAAATATTTAAAAATTTACAATTCATAAGTTCAAAATGTAACTGAACTAGAATTTCAACTTAAATACAGAATCCAAAAGATCATATACTAATCAGGCTCACATCTTCAGTTGATACTCGCAAGACTTAAGATCCTACCTAATAATAATATGGAATCATGAGTCACACGACCCAACAAAACTTATGGCATGACGAGAGAATCGAAAGAGTTCCACACAATTAGCATATCGACAAATGGACAAGAATGTGATATCAAATAGCAGTTCAGAACATTCAGAATAAATAGATCAGTCAATAACAGGTATCACATTCGAGTCATCAGGCAGAAACAGGCATTTAGTAGGTCTATCACCCTTATATCTTCAATATAATCATATAAAATCCTTATCCCTC